>CAKAJA020000389.1:600000-995614 GCA_916610235.2 Lasioglossum morio
TAACGCATAACGCATAACGCTTAACGCATAACGCATAAAGCATAACGCATCACGCATAAAGCATAACGCATAACGCATAACGCATAACGCATAACGCATAACGCATAACGCATAACGCATAACGCATAACGCATAACGCATACCGTATAACGCATAACGCATAACGCATAAAGCATAAAGCATAAAGCATAACGCATAACGCATAACAACTAACGCATAACGCATAAAGCATAACGCATAACACATAACGCATAACGAATACCGCAAAACGCATAACGCCTAACGCATAACGGATCACGCATAACGCATAAAGCATAACGCATAACACATAACGCATAACGCATAACGCATACCGCATAACGCATAACGCATAACGCATAAAGCAAAACGCATAACGCATAACGCATAAAGCTTAACGCATAACGCGTAACGCATAACGCGTAACGCATAACGCATAACGCATAACGCATAACGCATAACGCATAACGCATAACGCATAACGCATAACGCATAACGCATAACGCATAACGCATAACGCATAACGCATAACGCATAACGCATACCGTATAACGCATAACGCATAACGCATAACGCAAACGTATAACGCCCATCGCATAACGCATAACGAACAACGCATACCGCATAATGCATAAAGCACAACGCATCACCCATAACGCATAACGCATAAAGCATAACGCATAACGCATAACGCAAACGTATAACGCACAATGCATAACGCATAACGAACAACGCCTAACGCATAATGCATAACGCATAACGCATAACGCATAACGCATAACGCATAACGCATAACGCATAACGCAAACGTATAACGCACAATGCATAACGCATAACGAACAACGCCTAACGCATAACGCATAATCCACAACGCATAACGAATACCGCAAAACGCATAAAGCATAACGCATAACGCATAACGCAAACGTATAACGCACAATGCATAACGCATAACGAACAACGCCTAACGCATAATGCATAACGCATAACGCATAACGCATAACGCATAACGCAAACGTATAACGCACAATGCATAACGCATAACGAACAACGCCTAACGCATAACGCATAATCCACAACGCATAACGAATACCGCAAAACGCATAACAACTAACGCATAACGCATAAAGCATAACGCATAACACATAACGCATAACGAATACCGCAAAACGCATAACGCCTAACGCATAACGGATCACGCATAAGGCATAACGCATAACGCATAACGCATAACGCATAACGCTTAACGCATAACGCATAAAGCATAACGCATAACGCATAACGCATAACGCATAAAGCATAAAGCATAACGCATAACGCATAACGCATAACGCATAAAGCATAACGCATAACGCATAACGCATAAAGCATAACGCATAACGCATAACGCAAACGTATAACGCACAATGCATAACGCATAACGAACAACGCCTAACGCATAACGCATAATCCACAACGCATAACGAATACCGCAAAACGCATAACAACTAACGCATAACGCATAAAGCATAACGCATAACACATAACGCATAACGAATACCGCAAAACGCATAACGCCTAACGCATAACGGATCACGCATAACGCATAAAGCATAACGCATAACACATAACGCATAACGCATAACGCATACCGCATAACGCATAACGCATAACGCATAAAGCAAAACGCATAACGCATAACGCATAAAGCTTAACGCATAACGCGTAACGCATAACGCGTAACGCATAACGCATAACGCATAACGCATAACGCATAACGCATAACGCATAACGCATAACGCATAACGCATAACGCATAACGCATAACGCATAACGCATAAAGCATAACGCATCACGCATAAAGCATAACGTATAACGCATAACGCCTAACGCATAACGCATTAAGCAAAACGCATAAGGCATAACGCATAAAGCATAACGCATAACGCATAACGCATAACGCATAACGCATAACGCATAACGCATAACGCATACCGTATAACGCATAACGCATAACGCATAACGCATAAAGCATAAAGCATAAAGCATAAAGCATAACGCATAACGCATAACGCATAACGCATAACGCATAAAGCATAACGCATAACGCATAACGCATAACACAAACGTATAACGCCCATCGCATAACGCATAACGAACAACGCATAACGCATAATGCATAAAGCACAACGCATCACCCATAACGAATAACGCATAAAGCATAACGCATAACGCATAACGCAAACGTATAACGCACAATGCATAACGCATAACGAACAACGCCTAACGCATAATGCATAACGCATAACGCATAACGCATAACGCATAACGCATAACGCATAACGCAAACGTATAACGCACAATGCATAACGCATAACGAACAACGCCTAACGCATAACGCATAATCCACAACGCATAACGAATACCGCAAAACGCATAACAACTAACGCATAACGGATCACGCATAACGCATAAAGCATAACGCATAACACATAACGCATAACACATAACGCATACCGCATAACGCATAACGCATAACGCATAAAGCAAAACGCATAACGCATAACGCATAAAGCTTAACGCATAACGCATAACGCGTAACGCATAACGCATAACGCATAACGCATAACGCATAACGCATAACGCATAACGAATAACGCAAACGTATAACGCACAACGCATAAAGCATAACATATAACGCATAACGCATAAAGCATAACGCATAACACATAACGCATAAAGCATAACGTATAACGCATAACGCATAACGCATAAAGCATAACGCATAACGCATAACGCATAACGCATAACGCATAACGCATAACGCATAACGCATAACGCATAACGCATAACGCATAACGCATAACGCATAACGCATAACGCATAACGCATAACGCATAAAGCATAACGCATAACGCAAAACGCATAACGTATAACTCATAACCCACAACGCATAACGCATAACGTGTAACTCATAACGCATAACGCATAAAGCATAACGCATGACGCATATCGCAGAACGCATAACGCATAACGCATAACGCATAACGCATAACGCATAACGCATAACGCATAACGCATAACGCATAACGCATAAGGTATAGCTCATAACGCATAACGCATAACGCATAACGCATAACGCATAACGCAGAACGCATAACGCAAAACGCATAACGTATAACTCATAACCCACAACGCATAACGCATAACGCATAACGTGTAACTCATAACGCATAACGCAAAACGCATAACGTATAACTCATAACCCACAACGCATAACGCATAACGTATAACGTGTAACTCATAACGCATAACGCATAAAGCATAACGCATCACGCATATCGCATAACGCATAACGCATAACGCATAACGCATAACGCATAACGCATAACGCATAACGCATAACGCATAACGCATAACGCATAACGCATAACGCATAACTCATAACCCACAACGCATAACGCATAGCGCATAACGTATAACTCATAACATATAACGCATAAAGCATAAAGCATAACGCATAACTCATAACCCACAACGCATAACGCATAACGCATAACGCATAAAGCATAACGCATCACGCATAAAGCATAAAGTATAACGCATAACGCATAATGCACAACGCAAAACGAATACCGCAAAACGCATAACGCCTAACGCATAACGGATCACGCATAACGCATAAAGCACAACGCATAACGCATAACGCATAACGCATAACGCATAACGCATAACGCATAACGCATAACGCATAACGCATAACGCATTACGCAAACGTATAACGCACAACGCATAAAGCATGACGCATAACGCATAACGCATAACGCATAACGCTTAACGCATAACGCATAACGCATAACGTATAACGCATAACGCATAACGTATAACTCATAACCCACAACGCATAACGCATAACGCATAACGCATAACGCATACCGCATAACGCATAAAGCAAAACGCATAACGCATAACGCATAAAGCATAACGCATAACGCGTAACGCATAACGCATAACGCATAACGCATAAAGCATAACGCATAACGCATAACGCAAACGTATAACGCATAACGCATAATGCACAACGCATAACGCATAACGCTTAACGCATAACGCATAAAGCATAACGCATCACGCATAAAGCATAACGCATAACGCATAACGCATAACGCATAACGCATAACGCATAACGCATAACGCATAACGCATAACGCATAACGCATACCGTATAACGCATAACGCATACCGCATAAAGCATAAAGCATAAAGCATAACGCACAACGCATAACGCATAACGCATAACGCATAACGCATAACGCATAACGCTTAACGCATAACGCATAAAGCATAACGCATCACGCATAAAGCATAACGCATAACGCATAACGCATAACGCATAACGCATAACGCATAACGCATAACGCATAACGCATAACGCATAACGCATACCGTATAACGCATAACGCATACCGCATAAAGCATAAAGCATAAAGCATAACGCATAACGCATAACGCATAACGCATAAAGCATAACGCATAACGCATAACGCATAACGCAAACGTATAACGCCCATCGCATAACGCATAACGAACAACGCATAACGCATAATGCATAAAGCACAACGCATCACCCATAACGCATAACGCATAAAGCATAACGCATAACGCATAACGCAAACGTATAACGCACAATGCATAACGCATAACGAACAACGCCTAACGCATAACGCATAATCCACAACGCATAACGAATACTGCAAAACGCATAACAACTAACGCATAACGCATAAAGCATAACGCATAACACATAACGCATAACGAATACCGCAAAACGCATAACGCCTAACGCATAACGGATCACGCATAACGCATAAAGCATAACGCATAACACATAACGCATAACGCATAACGCATACCGCATAACGCATAACGCATAACGCATAAAGCAAAACGGATCACGCATAACGCATAACGCATAACGCATTAAGCAAAACGCATAAAGCATAACGCATAAAGCATAACGCATAACGCATAACGCATAACGCATAAAGCATAACGCATAACGCACAACGCATAACGCATAACGCATAACGCATAACGCATAACGCATAACGCATAACGCATAACGCATAACGCATAACGCATAACGCATAACGCATAACGCATAACGCATAACGCATAACGCATAACGCATAACGCATAACGCATAACGCATAACGCATAACGCATAACGCATAACGCATAACGCATAACGCATAACGCATAACGCATAACGCATAACGCATAACGCATAACGCATAACGCATAACGCATAACGCATAACGCATAACGCATAACGCATAACGCATAACGCATAACGCATAACGCATAACGCATAACGCATAACGCATAACGCATAACGCATAACGCATAACGCATAACGCATAACGCATAACGCTTAACGCATAACGCATAAAGCATAACGCATCACGCATAAAGCATAACGTATAACGCATAACGCATAATCCACAACGCATAACGAATACCGCAAAACGCATAACGCCTAACGCATAACGCATAAATCATAACGCATAACACATAACGCATAACGCATAATGCATAACGCATAACGCATAAAGCATAAAGCATAACGCATCACGCCTAAAGCATAACGCCTAACGCATTACGGATCATGCATAACGCATAAAGCATAACGCATAACGCATAACGCATAACGCATAACGCATAACGCATAACGCATAACGCATAACGCATAACGCATAACGCATAACGCATAACGCAAACGTATAACGCACAACGCATAAAGCATAACGTATAACGCATAACGCTTAACGCATAACGCTTAACGCATAACGCATAACGCATAACGCATAACGCATAACGCATAACGCATAACGCATATCGCATAACGTATAACTCATAACCCACAACGCATAACGCATAACGCATAACGCATAACGCATAAAGCAAAACGCATAACGCATAACGCATAAAGCATAACGTATAACGCATAACGCATAATGCACAACGCAAAACGAATACCGCAAAACGCATAACGCCTAACGCATAACGGATCACGCATAACGCATAAAGCACAACGCATAACGCATAACAAATAACGCATAACGCATAACGCATAACGCATTACGCAAACGTATAACGCACAACGCATAAAGCATGACGCATAACGCATAACGCATAACGCATAACGCTTAACGCATAACGCATAACGCATAACGTATAACGCATAACGCATAACGTATAACTCATAACCCACAACGCATAACGCATAACGCATAACGCATAACGCATACCGCATAACGCATAAAGCAAAACGCATAACGCATAACGCATAAAGCATAACGCATAACGCGCAACGCATAACGCATAACGCATAACGCATAAAGCATAAAGCATAACGCATAACGCATAACGCAAACGTATAACGCATAACGCATAATGCACAACGCATAACGAATACCGCAAAACGCATAACGCCTAACGCATAACGGATCACGCATAACGCATAACGCATAACGCATTAAGCAAAACGCATAAAGCATAACGCATAAAGCATAACGCATAACGCATAACGCATAACGCATAAAGCATAACGCATAACGCACAACGCATAACGCATAACGCATAACGCATAACGCATAACGCATAACGCATAACGCATAACGCATAACGCATAACGCATAACGCATAACGCATAACGCATAACGCATAACGCATAACGCATAACGCATAACGCATAACGCATAACGCATAACGCATAACGCATAACGCATAACGCATAACGCATAACGCATAACGCATAACGCATAACGCATAACGCATAACGCATAACGCATAACGCATAACGCATAACGCATAACGCATAACGCATAACGCATAACGCATAACGCATAACGCTTAACGCATAACGCATAAAGCATAACGCATCACGCATAAAGCATAACGTATAACGCATAACGCATAATCCACAACGCATAACGAATACCGCAAAACGCATAACGCCTAACGCATAACGCATAAATCATAACGCATAACACATAACGCATAACGCATAAAGCATAACGTATAACGCATAACGCTTAACGCATAACGCTTAACGCATAACGCATAACGCATAACGCATAACGCATAACGCATAACGCATAACGCATAACGCATAAAGCATAACGCATAACGCGTAACGCATAACGCATAACGCATAACGCATAAAGCATAACGCATAACGCATAACGAAAACGTATAACGCATAACGCATAACGCACAACGCATAACGAATACCGCAAAACGCATAACGCATAACGCTTAACGCATAACGCATAAAGCATAACGCATCACGCATAAAGCATAACGTATAACGCATAACGCATAATCCACAACGCATAACGAATACCGCAAAACGCATAACGCCTAACGCATAACGCATAAATCATAACGCATAACACATAACGCATAACGCATAATGCATAACGCATAACGCATAAAGCATAAAGCATAACGCATCACGCCTAAAGCATAACGCCTAACGCATTACGGATCATGCATAACGCATAAAGCATAACGCATAACGCATAACGCATAACTCATAACGTATAACTCATAACCCACAACGCATAACGCATAACGCATAACGCATAACGCATAAAGCAAAACGCATAACGCATAACGCATAAAGCATAACGCATAACGCGTAACGCATAACGCGTAACGCATAACGCATAACGCATAACGCATAACGCATAACGCATAACGCATAACGCATAACGCATAACGCATAACGCATAACGCATAACGCATAACGCTTAACGCATAACGCATAAAGCATAACGCATCACGCATAAAGCATAACGTATAACGCATAACGCATAATCCACAACGCATAACGAATACCGCAAAACGCATAACGCCTAACGCATAACGCATAAATCATAACGCATAACACATAACGCATAACGCATAAAGCATAACGTATAACGCATAACGCTTAACGCATAACGCTTAACGCATAACGCATAACGCATAACGCATAACGCATAACGCATAACGCATAACGCATAAAGCATAACGCATAACGCGTAACGCATAACGCATAACGCATAACGCATAAAGCATAACGCATAACGCATAACGAAAACGTATAACGCATAACGCATAATGCACAACGCATAACGAATACCGCAAAACGCATAACGCATAACGCTTAACGCATAACGCATAAAGCATAACGCATCACGCATAAAGCATAACGTATAACGCATAACGCATAATCCACAACGCATAACGAATACCGCAAAACGCATAACGCCTAACGCATAACGCATAAATCATAACGCATAACACATAACGCATAACGCATAATGCATAACGCATAACGCATAAAGCATAAAGCATAACGCATCACGCCTAAAGCATAACGCCTAACGCATTACGGATCATGCATAACGCATAAAGCATAACGCATAACGCATAACGCATAACTCATAACGTATAACTCATAACCCACAACGCATAACGCATAACGCATAACGCATAACGCATAAAGCAAAACGCATAACGCATAACGCATAAAGCATAACGCATAACGCGTAACGCATAACGCGTAACGCATAACGCGTAACGCATAACGCGTAACGCATAACGCGTAACGCATAACGCATAACGCATAACGCATAACGCATAACGCATAACGCATAACGCATAACGCATAACGCATAACGCCTAACGCATAACGCATAACGCATAACGCATAACGCATAACGCTTAACGCTTAACGCATAACGCATAAAGCATAACGCATCACGCATAAAGCATAACGCATAACGCATAACGCATAACGCATAACGCATAACGCATAACGCATAACGCATAACGCATAACGCATAACGCATAACGCATAACGCATAACGCATAACGCATACCGTATAACGCATAACGCATAACGCATAAAGCATAAAGCATAAAGCATAACGCATAACGCATAACGCATAAGGCATAACGCATAAAGCATAACGCATAACGCATAACGCATAACGCAAACGTATAACGCCCATCGCATAACGCATAACGAACAACGCATAACGCATAATGCATAAAGCACAACGCATCACCCATAACGCATAACGCATAAAGCATAACGCATAACGCATAACGCAAACGTATAACGCACAATGCATAACGCATAACGAACAACGCCTAACGCATAATGCATAACGCATAACGCATAACGCATAACGCATAACGCATAACGCATAACGCAAACGTATAACGCACAATGCATAACGCATAACGAACAACGCCTAACGCATAACGCATAATCCACAACGCATAACGAATACCGCAAAACGCATAACAACTAACGCATAACGCATAAAGCATAACGCATAACACATAACGCATAACGAATACCGCAAAACGCATAACGCCTAACGCATAACGGATCACGCATAACGCATAAAGCAGAACGCATAACACATAACGCATAACGCATAACGCATAACGCATACCGCATAACGCATAACGCATAACGCATAAAGCAAAACGCATAACGCATAACGCATAAAGCTTAACGCATAACGCGTAACGCATAACGCGTAGCGCATAACGCATAACGCATAACGCATAACGCATAACGCATAACGCATAACGCATAACGAATAACGCAAACGTATAACGCACAACGCATAAAGCATAACGTATAACGCATAACGCATAAAGCATAACGCATAACACATAACGCATAACGCATAACGCAAACGTATAACGCACAACGCATAAAGCATAACGTATAACGCAAAACGCATAACGCCTAACGCATAACGGATAACGCATAACGAATAAAGCAAAACGCATAACGCATAACGCATAACGCATAACGCATAACGCATCACGCATAACGCATAACGCATAACGCATAACGCATAACGCAAACGTATAACGCACAACGCATAAAGCATAACGTATAACGCATAACGCATAACGCATAACGCTTAACGCATAACGCATAACGCATAACGCATAACGCATAAAACATAACGCATAACGCATAACGCATAACGCATAACGCATAAGGCATAAGATTAACGCATAACGCATAACGCATAACGCATAACGCATAACGCATAACGCAAAACGCATAACGTATAACTCATAACCCACAACGCATAACGCATAACGTGTAACTCATAACGCATAACGCATAAAGCATAACGCATCACGCATATCGCATAACGCATAACGCATAACGCATAACGCATAACGCATAACGCATAACGCATAACGTATAACTCATAACGCATAACGTATAACGCATAACGCATAACGCATAACGCATAACGCAAAACGCATAACGTATAACTCATAACCCACAACGCATAACGCATAACGTGTAACTCATAACGCATAACGCAAAACGCATAACGTATAACTCATAACCCACAACGCATAACGCATAACGCATAACGTGTAACTCATAACGCATAACGCATAAAGCATAACGCATCACGCATATCGCATAACGCATAACGCATAACGCATAACGTGTAACTCATAACGCATAACGCAAAACGCATAACGTATAACTCATAACCCACAACGCATAACGCATAACGCATAACGTGTAACTCATAACGCATAACGCATAAAGCATAACGCATCACGCATATCGCATAACGCATAACGCATAACGCATAACGCATAACGCATAACGCATAAATCATAACGCATAACGCATAACGCATAACGCATAACGCATAACGCATAACGCATAACGCATAACGCATAACGCATAACGCTTAACGCATAACGCATAAAGCATAACGCATCACGCATAAAGCATAACGCATAACGCATAACGCATAACGCATAACGCATAAAGCATAACGCATCACGCATATCGCATAACGCATAACGCATAAAGCATAACGCATAACACATAACGCATAACGCATAACGCAAACGTATAACGCACAACGCATAAAGCATAACGTATAACGCAAAACGCATAACGCCTAACGCATAACGGATAACGCATAACGAATAAAGCAAAACGCATAACGCATAACGCATAACGCATAACGCATAACGCATCACGCATAACGCATAACGCATAACGCATAACGCATAACGCAAACGTATAACGCACAACGCATAAAGCATAACGTATAACGCATAACGCATAACGCATAACGCTTAACGCATAACGCATAACGCATAACGCATAACGCATAAAACATAACGCATAACGCATAACGCATAACGCATAACGCATAAGGCATAAGATTAACGCATAACGCATAACGCATAACGCATAACGCATAACGCATAACGCAAAACGCATAACGTATAACTCATAACCCACAACGCATAACGCATAACGTGTAACTCATAACGCATAACGCATAAAGCATAACGCATCACGCATATCGCATAACGCATAACGCATAACGCATAACGCATAACGCATAACGCATAACGCATAACGTATAACTCATAACGCATAACGTATAACGCATAACGCATAACGCATAACGCATAACGCAAAACGCATAACGTATAACTCATAACCCACAACGCATAACGCATAACGCATAACGTGTAACTCATAACGCATAACGCAAAACGCATAACGTATAACTCATAACCCACAACGCATAACGCATAACGCATAACGTGTAACTCATAACGCATAACGCATAAAGCATAACGCATCACGCATATCGCATAACGCATAACGCATAACGCATAACGTGTAACTCATAACGCATAACGCAAAACGCATAACGTATAACTCATAACCCACAACGCATAACGCATAACGCATAACGTGTAACTCATAACGCATAACGCATAAAGCATAACGCATCACGCATATCGCATAACGCATAACGCATAACGCATAACGCATAACGCATAACGCATAAATCATAACGCATAACGCATAACGCATAACGCATAACGCATAACGCATAACGCATAACGCATAACGCATAACGCATAACGCTTAACGCATAACGCATAAAGCATAACGCATCACGCATAAAGCATAACGCATAACGCATAACGCATAACGCATAACGCATAACGCATAACGCATAACGCATAACGCATAACGCATACCGTATAACGCATAACGCATAAAGCATAAAGCATAAAGCATAACGCATAACGCATAACGTATAACGCATAACGCATAACGCATAACGCAAACGTATAACGCACAATGCATAACGCATAACGAACAACGCCTAACGCATACCGCATAACGCATAACGCATAACGCATAAAGCAAAACGCATAACGCATAACGCATAAAGCATAACGCATAACGCGTAACGCATAACGCGTAACGCATAACACATAACGCATAACGCATAACGCATAACGCATAACGCATAACGAATAACGCAAACGTATAACGCACAACGCATAAAGCATAACGTATAACGCATAACGCATAAAGCATAACGCATAACACATAACGCATAACGCATAACGCAAACGTATAACGCACAACGCATAAAGCATAACGTATAACGCAAAACGCATAACGCATAACGCATAAAGCATAACGCATAACGCGTAACGCATAACGCGTAACGCATAACGCATAACGCATACCGCATAACGCATAACGCATAACGCATAAAGCAAAACGCATAACGCATAACGCATAAAGCACAACGCATAACCCATAACGTATAACGCATAACGCATAACGCAAACGTATAACGCACAATGCATAACGCATAACGAACAACGCCTAACGCATAATGCATAACGCATAACGCATAACGCATAACGCATAACGCATAACGCATAACGCATAACGCATAACGCATAACGCATAACGCATAACGCATAACGCATAACGCATAAAGCATAACGCTTAACGCATAACGCAAACGTATAACGCATAACGCATAACGCGTAACGCATAACGCATAACGCATAACGCCTAACGCATAATGCATAACGCATAACGCATAACGCATAACGCATAACGCATAACGCATAACGCATAACGCATAAAGCATAACGCATAACGCATAACGCAAACGTATAACGCATAACGCATAATGCACAACGCATAACGAATACCGCAAAACGCCTAACGCATAACGGATCACGCATAACGCATAAAGCATAACGCATAACGCATAACGCATAACGCATAACGCATAACGCATTAAGCAAAACGCATAACGCATAAAGCATAACGCATAACGCATAACGCATAACGCATAAAGCATAACGCATCACGCATAAAGCATAACGTATTACGCATAACGCATAATGCATAACGCATAACGAATACCGCAAAACGCATAACGCCTATCGCATAACGGATCACGCATAACGCATAAAGGATAACGCATAACGCATAACGCATAACGCAAAAGTATAACGCACATCGCATAACGCATAACGAACAACGCATAACGCATAATGCATAAAGCACAACGCATAACCCATAACGTATAACGCATAACGCATAACGCAAACGTATAACGCACAATGCATAACGCATAACGAACAACGCCTAACGCATAATGCATAACGCATAACGCATAACGCATAACGCATAACGCATAACGCATAACGCATAACGCATAACGAATACCGCAAAACGCATAACGCCTAACGCATAACGGATCACGCATAACGCATAAAGCATAACGCATAACACATAACGCATAACGCATACCGCATACCGCATAACGCATAACGCATAACGCATAAAGCAAAACGCATAACGCATAACGCATAAAGCATAACGCATAACGCGTAACGCATAACGCGTAACGCATAACACATAACGCATAACGCATAACGAATACCGCAAAACGCATAACGCCTATCGCATAACGGATCACGCATAACGCATAAAGGATAACGCATAACGCATAACGCATAACGCAAAAGTATAACGCACATCGCATAACGCATAACGAACAACGCATAACGCATAATGCATAAAGCACAACGCATAACCCATAACGTATAACGCATAACGCATAACGCAAACGTATAACGCACAATGCATAACGCATAACGAACAACGCCTAACGCATAATGCATAACGCATAACGCATAACGCATAACGCATAACGCATAACGCATAACGCATAACGCATAACGCATAAAACATAACGCATAACGCATAACGCATAACGCAAAAGTATAACGCACATCGCATAACGCATAACGAACAACGCATAACGCATAATGCATAAAGCACAACGCATAACGCATAACGCATAACGCATAAAGCATAACGCATAACGCATAACGCAAACGTATAACGCATAACGCATAATGCACAACGCATAACAAATACCTTAAAACGCATAATGCACAACGCATAACGAATACCTTAAAACGCATAACGCCTAACGCATAACGGATCACGCATAACGCATAAAGCATAACGCATAAAGCATAACGCATAACGCATAACGCATAACGCATAACGCAAACGTATAACGCACAATGCATAAAGCATAACGTATAACGCATAACGCATAACGCATAACACTTAACGCATAACGGATAACGCATAACGCATAACGAATACCGCAAAACGCATAACGCCTAACGCATAACGCATAACGCATAAAGCATAACGCATAACACATAACGCATAACGAATACCGCAAAACGCATAACGCCTAACGCATAACGGATCACGCATAACGCATAAAGCATAACGCATAACACATAACGCATAACGCATAACGCATACCGCATAACGCATAACGCATAACGCATAAAGCAAAACGCATAACGCATAACGCATAAAGCATAACGCATAACGCGTAACGCATAACGCGTAACGCATAACACATAACGCATAACGCATAACGCATAACGCATAACGCATAACGAATAACGCAAACGTATAACGCACAACGCATAAAGCATAACGTATAACGCATAACGCATAAAGCATAACGCATAACACATAACGCATAACGCATAACGCAAACGTATAACGCACAACGCATAAAGCATAACGTATAACGCAAAACGCATAACGCATAACGCATAAAGCATAACGCATAACGCGTAACGCATAACGCGTAACGCATAACGCATAACGCATACCGCATAACGCATAACGCATGACGCATAAAGCAAAACGCATAACGCATAACGCATAAAGCATAACGCATAACGCGTAACGCATAACGCGTAACGCATAACGCGTAACGCATAACGCATAACGCATAACGCATAACGCATAACGCATAACGCATTAAGCAAAACGCATAACGCCTAACGCATAACGGATCACGCATAAAGCATAACGTATAACGCATAACGCATAATGCATAACGCATAACGAATACCGCAAAACGCATAACGCCTATCGCATAACGGATCACGCATAACGCATAAAGGATAACGCATAACGCATAACGCATAACGCAAAAGTATAACGCACATCGCATAACGCATAACGAACAACGCATAACGCATAATGCATAAAGCACAACGCATAACCCATAACGTATAACGCATAACGCATAACGCAAACGTATAACGCACAATGCATAACGCATAACGAACAACGCCTAACGCATAATGCATAACGCATAACGCATAACGCATAACGCATAACGCATAACGCATAACGCATAACGCATAACGCATAACGCATAACGCATAACGCATAACGCATAACGCATAAAGCATAACGCATAACGCATAACGCAAACGTATAACGCATAACGCATAATGCACAACGCATAACGAATACCTTAAAACGCATAATGCACAACGCATAACGAATACCTTAAAACGCATAACGCCTAACGCATAACGGATCACGCATAACGCATAAAGCATAACGCATAAAGCATAACGCATAACGCATAACGCATAACGCATAACGCAAACGTATAACGCACAATGCATAAAGCATAACGTATAACGCATAACGCATAACGCATAACGCTTAACGCATAACGCATAACGCATAACGCATAACGAATACCGCAAAACGCATAACGCCTAACGCATAACGCATAACGCATAAAGCATAACGCATAACACATAACGCATAACGAATACCGCAAAACGCATAACGCCTAACGCATAACGGATCACGCATAACGCATAAAGCATAACGCATAACACATAACGCATAACGCATAACGCATACCACATAACGCATAACGCATAACGCATAAAGCAAAACGCATAACGCATAACGCATAAAGCATAACGCATAACGCGTAACGCATAACGCGTAACGCATAACACATAACGCATAACGCATAACGCATAACGCATAACGCATAACGAATAACGCAAACGTATAACGCACAACGCATAAAGCATAACGTATAACGCATAACGCAAAAAGCATAACGCATAACACATAACGCATAACGCATAACGCAAACGTATAACGCACAACGCATAAAGCATAACGTATAACGCAAAACGCATAACGCATAACGCATAAAGCATAACGCATAACGCGTAACGCATAACGCGTAACGCATAACGCATAACGCATAACGCATAACGCATAACGCATAACGCATAAAGCAAAACGCATAACGCATAACGCATAAAGCATAACGCATAACGCGTAACGCATAACGCGTAACGCATAACGCGTAACGCATAACGCATAACGCATAACGCATAACGCATAACGCATAACGCATTAAGCAAAACGCATAACGCCTAACGCATAACGGATCACGCATAAAGCATAACGTATAACGCATAACGCATAATGCATAACGCATAACGAATACCGCAAAACGCATAACGCCTAACGCATCACGGATCACGCATAACGCATAAAGCATAACGCATAACACATAACGCATAACGCATAACGCAAACGTATAACGCACAACGCATAATGCATAACGCATAACGCATAACGCATAACGCATAACGCATAACGCATAACGCATAACGCATAACGCATAACGCATAACGCATAACGCATAACGCATAACGCATAACGCATAACGCATAACGCATAACGCATAACGCATAACGCATAACGCATAACGCCTAACGCATAACGCATAACGCATAACGCATAACGCATAAAGCATAACGCAAAACGCATAACGCCTAACGCATAACGGATCACGCATAACGCATAAAGCATAACGCATAACGCATAACGCATAAAGCATAACGCATAACGCAAACGTATAACGCACATCGCATAACGCATAACGAACAACGCATAACGCATAATGCATAAAGCACAACGCATAACCCATAACACATAACGCATAAAGCATAACGCATAACGCATAACGCATAACGCATAACGCATAACGCATAACGCATAACGCATAACGCATAACGCATAACGCATAACGCATAACGCATAACGCATAACTCATAACGCATAACGCATAACGCATAACGCATTAAGCAAAACGCATAAGGCATAACGCATAAAGCATAACGCATAACGCATAACGCATAACGCATAAAGCATAACGCATCACGCATAAAAAATAACGTATAACGCATAACGCATAATGCATAACGCATAACGAATACCGCAAAACGCATAACGCCTAACGCATAACGGATCACGCATAACTCATAAAGCATAACGCATAACACATAACGCATAACGCATAACGCATAACGCATAACGCAAACGTATAACGCACAACGCATAATGCATAACGCATAACGCATAACGCATAACGCATAACGCATAACGCATAACGCATAACGCATAACACATAACGCATAACGCATAACGCATAACGCATAACGCATAACGCATAAAGCATAACGCATAACTCATAACGCAAACGTATAACGCATAACGCATAATGCACAACGCATAACGAATACCGCAAAACGCATAACGCCTAACGCATAACGGATCACGCATAACGCATAAAGCATAACGCATAACGCATAACGCATAACGCATAACGCATAACGCATAACGCATAACGCATAACGCATAACGCATAACGCATAACGCATAACGCATAACGCATAACGCATAACGCATAACGCATAACGCATAACGCATAACGCATAACGCATAACGCATAACGCATAACGCATAACGCATAACGCATAACGCATAACGCATAACGCATAACGCATAACGCATAACGCATAACGCATAACGCATAACGCATAACCCATAACGCATAACGCATAACGCATAACGCATAACGCATAAAGCATAACGCATAACGCATAACGCAAACGTATAACGCATAACGCATAATGCACAACGCATAACGAATACCGCAAAACGCATAACGCCTAACGCATAACGCATAACGCATAAAGCATAACGCATAACACATAACGCATAACGAATACCGCAAAACGCATAACGCCTAACGCATAACGGATCACGCATAACGCATAAAGCATAACGCATAACACATAACGCATAACGCATAACGCATACCGCATAACGCATAACGCATAACGCATAAAGCAAAACGCATAACGCATAACGCATAAAGCATAACGCATAACGCGTAACGCATAACGCGTAACGCATAACACATAACGCATAACGCATAACGCATAACGCATAACGCATAACGAATAACGCAAACGTATAACGCACAACGCATAAAGCATAACGTATAACGCATAACGCATAAAGCATAACGCATAACACATAACGCATAACGCATAACGCAAACGTATAACGCACAACGCATAAAGCATAACGTATAACGCAAAACGCATAACGCATAACGCATAAAGCATAACGCATAACGCGTAACGCATAACGCGTAACGCATAACGCATAACGCATACCGCATAACGCATAACGCATGACGCATAAAGCAAAACGCATAACGCATAACGCATAAAGCATAACGCATAACGCGTAACGCATAACGCGTAACGCATAACGCGTAACGCATAACGCATAACGCATAACGCA
This sequence comes from Lasioglossum morio, assembly GCA_916610235.2. Classification (NCBI taxonomy): domain Eukaryota; kingdom Metazoa; phylum Arthropoda; class Insecta; order Hymenoptera; family Halictidae; genus Lasioglossum; species Lasioglossum morio. The sequence goes on from CAKAJA020000389.1 coordinate 618,935, forward strand.
TAACGCATAACGCATAACGCATTAAGCAAAACGCATAACGCCTAACGCATAACGGATCACGCATAAAGCATAACGTATAACGCATAACGCATAATGCATAACGCATAACGAATACCGCAAAACGCATAACGCCTATCGCATAACGGATCACGCATAACGCATAAAGGATAACGCATAACGCATAACGCATAACGCAAAAGTATAACGCACATCGCATAACGCATAACGAACAACGCATAACGCATAATGCATAAAGCACAACGCATAACCCATAACGTATAACGCATAACGCATAACGCAAACGTATAACGCACAATGCATAACGCATAACGAACAACGCCTAACGCATAATGCATAACGCATAACGCATAACGCATAACGCATAACGCATAACGCATAACGCATAACGCATAACGCATAACGCATAACGCATAACGCATAACGCATAAAGCATAACGCATAACGCATAACGCAAACGTATAACGCATAACGCATAATGCACAACGCATAACGAATACCTTAAAACGCATAATGCACAACGCATAACGAATACCTTAAAACGCATAACGCCTAACGCATAACGGATCACGCATAACGCATAAAGCATAACGCATAAAGCATAACGCATAACGCATAACGCATAACGCATAACGCAAACGTATAACGCACAATGCATAAAGCATAACGTATAACGCATAACGCATAACGCATAACGCTTAACGCATAACGCATAACGCATAACGCATAACGAATACCGCAAAACGCATAACGCATAACGCATAACGCATAACGCATAAAGCATAACGCATAACACATAACGCATAACGAATACCGCAAAACGCATAACGCCTAACGCATAACGGATCACGCATAACGCATAAAGCATAACGCATAACACATAACGCATAACGCATAACGCATACCACATAACGCATAACGCATAACGCATAAAGCAAAACGCATAACGCATAACGCATAAAGCATAACGCATAACGCGTAACGCATAACGCGTAACGCATAACACATAACGCATAACGCATAACGCATAACGCATAACGCATAACGCATAACGCAAACGTATAACGCACAACGCATAAAGCATAACGTATAACGCATAACGCAAAAAGCATAACGCATAACACATAACGCATAACGCATAACGCAAACGTATAACGCACAACGCATAAAGCATAACGTATAACGCAAAACGCATAACGCATAACGCATAAAGCATAACGCATAACGCGTAACGCATAACGCGTAACGCATAACGCATAACGCATACCGCATAACGCATAACGCATAACGCATAAAGCAAAACGCATAACGCATAACGCATAAAGCATAACGCATAACGCGTAACGCATAACGCGTAACGCATAACGCGTAACGCATAACGCATAACGCATAACGCATAACGCATAACGCATAACGCATTAAGCAAAACGCATAACGCCTAACGCATAACGGATCACGCATAAAGCATAACGTATAACGCATAACGCATAATGCATAACGCATAACGAATACCGCAAAACGCATAACGCCTAACGCATCACGGATCACGCATAACGCATAAAGCATAACGCATAACACATAACGCATAACGCATAACGCAAACGTATAACGCACAACGCATAATGCATAACGCATAACGCATAACGCATAACGCATAACGCATAACGCATAACGCATAACGCATAACGCATAACGCATAACGCATAACGCATAACGCATAACGCATAACGCATAACGCATAACGCATAACGCATAACGCATAACGCATAACGCATAACGCCTAACGCATAACGCATAACGCATAACGCATAACGCATAAAGCATAACGCAAAACGCATAACGCCTAACGCATAACGGATCACGCATAACGCATAAAGCATAACGCATAACGCATAACGCATAAAGCATAACGCATAACGCAAACGTATAACGCACATCGCATAACGCATAACGAACAACGCATAACGCATAATGCATAAAGCACAACGCATAACCCATAACACATAACGCATAAAGCATAACGCATAACGCATAACGCATAACGCATAACGCATAACGCATAACGCATAACGCATAACGCATAACGCATAACGCATAACGCATAACGCATAACGCATAACTCATAACGCATAACGCATAACGCATAACGCATTAAGCAAAACGCATAAGGCATAACGCATAAAGCATAACGCATAACGCATAACGCATAACGCATAAAGCATAACGCATCACGCATAAAAAATAACGTATAACGCATAACGCATAATGCATAACGCATAACGAATACCGCAAAACGCATAACGCCTAACGCATAACGGATCACGCATAACTCATAAAGCATAACGCATAACACATAACGCATAACGCATAACGCATAACGCATAACGCAAACGTATAACGCACAACGCATAATGCATAACGCATAACGCATAACGCATAACGCATAACGCATAACGCATAACGCATAACGCATAACACATAACGCATAACGCATAACGCATAACGCATAACGCATAACGCATAAAGCATAACGCATAACTCATAACGCAAACGTATAACGCATAACGCATAATGCACAACGCATAACGAATACCGCAAAACGCATAACGCCTAACGCATAACGGATCACGCATAACGCATAAAGCATAACGCATAACGCATAACGCATAACGCATAACGCATAACGCATAACGCATAACGCATAACGCATAACGCATAACGCATAACGCATAACGCATAACGCATAACGCATAACGCATAACGCATAACGCATAACGCATAACGCATAACGCATAACGCATAACGCATAACGCATAACGCATAACGCATAACGCATAACGCATAACGCATAACGCATAACGCATAACGCATAACGCATAACCCATAACGCATAACGCATAACGCATAACGCATAACGCATAAAGCATAACGCATAACGCATAACGCAAACGTATAACGCATAACGCATAATGCACAACGCATAACGAATACCGCAAAACGCATAACGCCTAACGCATAACGGATCACGCATAACGCTTAAAGCATAACGCATAACGCATAAAGCATAACGCATAACGCATAACGCATAACGCATAACGCATAACGCATAACGCATAACGCATAACGCATTAAGCAAAACGCATAAGGCATAACGCATAAAGCATAACGCATAACGCATAACGCATAACGCATAACGCATAAAGCATAACGCATCACGCATAAAGCATAACGTATAACGCATAACGCATAATGCATAACGCATAACGAATACCGCAAAACGCAAAACGCCTAACGCATAACGCATAACGCATAACGCATAACGCATAACGCATAAAGCATAACGCAAAACGCATAACGCCTAACGCATAACGGATCACGCATAACGCATAAAGCATAACGCATAACGCATAACGCATAAAGCATAACGCATAACGCAAACGTATAACGCACATCGCATAACGCATAACGAACAACGCATAACGCATAATGCATAAAGCACAACGCATAACCCATAACACATAACGCATAAAGCATAACGCATAACGCATAACGCATAACGCATAACGCATAACGCATAACGCATAACGCATAACGCATAACGCATAACGCATAACGCATAACTCATAACGCAAACGCATAACGCATAACGCATTAAGCAAAACGCATAAGGCATAACGCATAAAGCATAACGCATAACGCATAACGCATAACGCATAAAGCATAACGCATCACGCATAAAAAATAACGTATAACGCATAACGCATAATGCATAACGCATAACGAATACCGCAAAACGCATAACGCCTAACGCATAACGGATCACGCATAACTCATAAAGCATAACGCATAACACATAACGCATAACGCATAACGCATAACGCAAACGTATAACGCACAACGCATAATGCATAACGCATAACGCATAACGCATAACGCATAACGCATAACGCATAACGCATAACGCATAACACATAACGCATAACGCATAACGCATAACGCATAACGCATAACGCATAAAGCATAACGCATAACGCATAACGCAAACGTATAACGCATAACGCATAATGCACAACGCATAACGAATACCGCAAAACGCATAACGCCTAACGCATAACGGATCACGCATAACGCATAAAGCATAACGCATAACGCATAACGCATAACGCATAACGCATAACGCATAACGCATAACGCATAACGCATAACGCATAACGCATAACGCATAACGCATAACGCATAACGCATAACGCATAACGCATAACGCATAACGCATAACGCATAACGCATAACGCATAACGCATAACGCATAACGCATAACGCATAACGCATAACGCATAACGCATAACGCATAACGCATAACGCATAACCCATAACGCATAACGCATAACGCATAACGCATAACGCATAAAGCATAACGCATAACGCATAACGCAAACGTATAACGCATAACGCATAATGCACAACGCATAACGAATACCGCAAAACGCATAACGCCTAACGCATAACGGATCACGCATTACGCTTATAGCATAACGCATAACGCATAAAGCATAACGCATAACGCATAACGCATAACGCATAACGCATAACGCATAACGCATAACGCATTAAGCAAAACGCATAAGGCATAACGCATAAAGCATAACGCATAACGCATAACGCATAACGCATAACGCATAAAGCATAACGCATCACGCATAAAGCATAACGTATAACGCATAACGCATAATGCATAACGCATAACGAATACCGCAAAACGCAAAACGCCTAACGCATAATGCATAACGCATAACGCATAACGCATAACGCATAACGCATAACGCATAACGCATAACGCATAACGCATAACGCATAACGCATAACGCATAACGCATAACGCATAACGCATAACGCTTAACGCATAACGCATAACGCATAACGCATAACGCATAAAGCATAACGCAAAACGCATAACGCCTAACGCATAACGGATCACGCATAACGCATAAAGCATAACGCATAACGCATAACGCATAACGCATAACGCATAACGCTTAACGCATAACGCATAACGCATAACGCATAACGTATAACGCATAACGCATAACGCATAACGCATAACTCATAACGCATAACGCATAAAGCATAACGCATAACGCATAACGCATAACGCATAACGCATAACGCATAACGCATAACGCATAACGCATAACGCATAACGCATAACGCATAACGCATAACGCATAACGCATAACGCATAACACATAACGCATAACGAATACCGCAAAACGCATAACGCATAACGAACAACGCCAAACGCATAACGCATAATCCACAACGCATAACGAATACCTCAAAACGCATAACGACTAACGCATAACGCATAAAGCATAACGCATAACACATAACGCATAACGCATAAAGCAAAACGCATAACGCACAACGCATAAAGCATAACGTATAACGCATAACGCATAACGCATAACGCTTAACGCATAACGCATAACGCATAACGCATAACGAATACCGCAAAACGCATAACGCCTAACGCATAACGGATCACGCATAACGCATAAAGCATAACGCATAACGCATAACGCATAACGCATAACGCATAACGCAAACGTATAACGCACATCGCATAACGCATAACGAACAACGCATAACGCATAATGCATAAAGCACAACGCATAACGCATAAAGCATAACGCATAAAGCATAACGCATAACGCATAACGCATAACGCATAACGCATAACGAATACCGCAAAACGCAAAACGCCTAACGCATAATGCATAACGCATAACGCATAACGCATAACGCATAACGCATAACGCATAACGCATAACGCATAACGCATAACGCATAACGCATAACGCATAACGCATAACGCATAACGCCTAACGCATAACGCATAACGCATAACGCATAACGCATAAAGCATAACGCAAAACGCATAACGCCTAACGCATAACGGATCACGCATAACGCATAAAGCATAACGCATAACGCATAACGCATAACGCATAACGCATAACGCTTAACGCATAACGCATAACGCATAACGCATAACGTATAACGCATAACGCATAACGCATAACGCATAACTCATAACGCATAACGCATAAAGCATAACGCATAACGCATAACGCATAACGCATAACGCATAACGCATAACGCATAACGCATAACGCATAACGCATAACGCATAACGCATAACGCATAACGCATAACGCATAACACATAACGCATAACGAATACCGCAAAACGCATAACGCATAACGAACAACGCCAAACGCATAACGCATAATCCACAACGCATAACGAATACCTCAAAACGCATAACGACTAACGCATAACGCATAAAGCATAACGCATAACACATAACGCATAACGCATAAAGCAAAACGCATAACGCACAACGCATAAAGCATAACGTATAACGCATAACGCATAACGCATAACGCTTAACGCATAACGCATAACGCATAACGCATAACGAATACCGCAAAACGCATAACGCCTAACGCATAACGGATCACGCATAACGCATAAAGCATAACGCATAACGCATAACGCATAACGCATAACGCATAACGCAAACGTATAACGCACATCGCATAACGCATAACGAACAACGCATAACGCATAATGCATAAAGCACAACGCATAACGCATAAAGCATAACGCATAAAGCATAACGCATAACGCATAACGCATAACGCATAACGCATAACGCATAACGCATTAAGCAAAACGCATAAGGCATAACGCATAAAGCATAACGCATAACGCATAACGCATAACGCACAAAGCATAACGCATCACGCATAAAGCATAACGTATAACGCATAACGCATAATGCATAACGCATAACGAATACCGCAAAACGCATAACGCCTAACGCATAACGGATCACGCATAACGCATAAAGCATAACGCATAACACATAACGCATAACGCATAACGCAAACGTATAACGCACAACGCATAAAGCATAACGTATAACGCATAACGCATAACGCATAACGCTTAACGCATAACGCATAACGCATAACGCATAACGCATAACGTATAACGCATAACGCATAACGCATAACGCATAACTCATAACGCATAACGCATAAAGCATAACGCATAACGCATAACGCATAACGCATAACGCATAACGCATAACGCATAACGCATAACGCATAACGCATAACGCATAACGCATAACGCTTAACGCATAACGCATAAAGCATAACGCATCACGCATAAAGCATAATCCACAACGCATAACGAATACTGCAAAACGCATAACGCCTAACGCATAACGCATAAAGCATAACGCATAACACATAACGCATAACGCATAACGCATAACGCATAACGCATAACGCATAACGCATAACGCATAAAGCATAAAGCATAACGCATAACGCATAACGCATAAAGCATAACGCATAACACATAACGCATAACGCATAACGCAAACGTATAACGCACAACGCATAAAGCATAACGTATAACGCATAACGCATAACGCATAACGCTTAACGCATAACGCATAACGCATAACGCATAACGTATAACGCATAACGCATAACGCATAACGCATAACTCATAACGCATAACGCATAAAGAATAACGCATAACGCATAACGCATAACGCATAACGCATAACGCATAACGCATAACGCAAAAGTATAACGCACATCGCATAACGCATAACGAACAACGCATAACGTATAACGCACAACGCATAAAGCATAACGTATAACGCATAACGCATAAAGCATAACGAATAACACATAACGCATAACGCATAACGCATAACGCATAACGCAAACGTATAACGCACAACGCATAAAGCATAACGTATAACGCAAAACGCATAACGCATAACGCATAAAGCATAACGCATAACGCGTAACGCATAACGCGTAACGCATAACGCATAACGCATCACGCATATCGCATAACGCATAAAGCATAACGCATCACGCATAAAGCATAACGCCTAACGCATAACGGATCACGCATAACGCATAAAGCATAACGCATAACGCATAACGCATAACGCATAACGCATAACGCATAACGCATAACGCATCACGCATAAAGCATAACGCATAACGCATAACGCATAACGCATAACGCATAACGCATAACGCATACCGTATAACGCATAACGCATAACGCATAAAGCATAAAGCATAAAGCATAACGCATAACGCATAACGCATAACGCATAACGCATAACGCAAACGTATAACACACATCGCATAACGCATAACGAACAACGCATAACGCATAATGCATAAAGCACAACGCATCACCCATAACGCATAACGCATAAAGCATAACGCATAACGCATAACGCAAACGTATAACGCACAATGCATAACGCATAACGAACAATGCCTAACGCATAATGCATAACGCATAACGCATAACGCATAACGCATAACGCATAACGCATAACGCATAACGCAAACGTATAACGCACAATGCATAACGCATAACGAACAACGCCAAACGCATAACGCATAATCCACAACGCATAACGAATACCTCAAAACGAATGACGACTAACGCATAACGCATAAAGCATAACGCATAACACATAACGCATAACGAATACCGCAAAACGCATAACGCATAACGAACAACGCCAAACGCATAACGCATAATCCACAACGCATAACGAATACCTCAAAACGCATAACGACTAACGCATAACGCATAAAGCATAACGCATAACACATAACGCATAACGCATAAAGCAAAACGCATAACGCACAACGCATAAAGCATAACGTATAACGCATAACGCATAACGCATAACGCATAACGCATAACGCTTAACGCATAACGCATAACGCATAACGCATAATGAATACCACAAAACGCATAAAGCATAACGCATAACACATAACGCATAACGCATAACGCATACCGCATAACGCATAACGCATAACGCATAAAGCAAAACGCATAACGCATAACGCATAAAGCATAACGCATAACGCGTAACGCATAACGCGTAACGCATAACACATAACGCATAACGCATAACGCATAACGCATAACGCAAACGTATAACGCACAACGCATAAAGCATAACGTATAACGCATAACGCATAAAGCATAACGTATAACGCAAAACGCATAACGCATAACGCATAAAGCATAACGCATAACGCGTAACGCATAACGCGTAACGCATAACGCATAACGCATACCGCATAACGCATAACGCATAACGCATAAAGCAAAAAGTATAACGCATAACGCATAAAGCATAACGCATAACGCGTAACGCATAACGCGTAACGCATAACGCGTAACGCATAACGCATAACGCATAACGCATAACGCATAACGAATAACGCAAACGTATAACGCACAACGCATAAAGCATAACGTATAACGCATAACGCATAAAGCATAACGCATAACACATAACGCATAACGCATAACGCAAACGTATAAGGCACAATGCATAACGCATAACGAACAACGCCTAACGCATAATGCATAACGCATAACGCATAACGCATAACGCATAACGCATAACGCATAACGCATAACGCATAACGCATAACGCATAACGCATAGCGCATAACGCAAACGTATAACGCACATCGCATAACGCATAACGAACAACGCATAACGCATATGCACAAAGCACAACGCATAACCCATAACGCATAACGCATAAAGCATAACGCATAACGCAAACGTATAACGCACAATGCATAACGCATAACGAACAACGCCTAACGCATAATGCATAACGCATAACGCATAACGCATAACGCATAACGCATAACGCATAACGCATAACGCATAACACATAACGCATAACGCATAACGCATAACGCATAACGCATAACGCATAACGCATAACGCATAACGCATAACGCATAACGCATAACGCATAACGCATAACGCATAACGCATAACGCATAAAGCATAACGCATAAAGCATAGCGCATAACGCATAACGCAAACGTATAACGCATAACGCATAATGCACAACGCATAACGAATACCGCAAAACGCATAACGCCTAACGCATAACGCATAAAGCATAACGCATAAAGCATAACGCATAACGCATAACGCATAACGCATAACGCATAACGCATAACGCATTAAGCAAAACGCATAAGGCATAACGCATAAAGCATAACGCATAACGCATAACGCATAACGCATAAAGCATAACGCATCACGCATAAAGCATAACGTATAACGCATAACGCATAATGCATAACGCATAACGAATACCGCAAAACGCATAACGCCTAACCCATAACGGATCACGCATAACGCATAAAGCATAACGCATAACACATAACGCATAACGCATAACGCAAACGTATAACGCACAACGCATAAAGCATAACGTATAACGCATAACGCATAACGCATGACGATTAACGCATAACGCATAACGCATAACGCATAACGTATAACGCATAACGCATAACGCATAACGCATAACTCATAACGCATAACGCTTAACGCATAACGCATAAAGCATAACGCATCACGCTGCGACGTTGTCCCCGATCGAGCGGTTTTTACCGCGCTCGGACAAGGGCAACTCCCGGGATTTTACAAGCTCTGAGGCTGGGCCGTACGCGGCCGTGCAAATACGGTCCTCCCGGGGCAAAACAGCTATTCGAAGGGCTCGACTTGAACGCGAAGAACCTTTGTTCGGGCGCCAGGTACTCGGAAGTACCAATCGAAACGTAAAGTACAGCCCGAGCTCGGGGAAGCCGAGTCCGGGACGAGCCCCCCCGCAAACCGCGAGACGGAAATCGCGACACGAATGGCCAGGCGTTCGGACACAGGGAATAACGGGGACTACCCTCACGGCAGGGCGGATCGCGCAGGTGTACAGTAACGAGACGAAATTGGGCTCTACGTTATTTTATTGAAACTTCAATACGTCGGTGGTACATGAAAGCGACCACGTGGTCGCGACCCGGGAGCCCGCGCTCCTAGTACACTTTTGCGGAAGATGGTCGCCCGCGGAACGCGTTTTGTCAAACGGAATTGTCTCGCAACGGTACGATGGACGGTACGGTATAAATCTCGCACGAACGAGAATTCGCAAGCGCGGTTGATCGGCGCGCGGAATTCCGGACTGTCGCGATTATCTCTCGAAGATGTTACAGAACGAGAATCGATTCGCTACGCGCGTTTAATACGTCGTAACCGGATTTCGCGAGCTAGATGGTATCTCGCGACGCTATTCTTTTCCGACGCGACTCCTGAGGAAGACTTCTTTCGCACGCGGAGGGAACGATCTAAACGAAATTGCTCAAAGCGTCTCTACACGAGACGCGAGCCCGCGGCCTGAGGTATTACACCTCGACCGAACGAAACATCGAGGACGAGACGGCACCGCGTCGTCCTCGGACAAAACGAAAAGAACCAACGCGAAAACGGAATCGAGGAAATCACTGGTCGACTTACCCTTGGTCGGGAATAAACGATCCGCCGGATTGCTGCTGAACGGCCGCTGCGTTCCTCGCCTCGCTCGATTAGGGGCACGAAATTTCACCCGCGACTTCGGAACTACGGTACTTTTCTAGGCGGTACGTAACGAGACTATATCCTTTCGAGACCAGTGCGACAATGATTCCGCGATCCGCATCGACCAGGATCGGCGATCCTCGTTTCCCCCCACTACGCGCCCTTTGCCGAATTTTCCCGAGTGGCTTCGCCCGCTCGCGACTAGTAGATCGCAGGATCGTCGGACAGGTCCTGGGGCCCCAGACCTGAGTCCTTTTGGACATCGATACATGGATCTCCTACGCCACCCCGATCCGGATTTCCAGCCACGGCGGGTTGAGACGTCGGTCGGAACGACAATTCACGGTGGTTTGCTGGAGCTTTCTGTCCGAGCTCGACATCTCTGTGGGGTTTCGGATCCAACCAAACGCTACTCATGGCCATTTCTTCCTCCGGCTGATCCTTTGAGGGGCGCCTTCTCGGGTTTTCGGCTTCCGTGCCCCTTGGCACGGCCCTGAAACTTCGCCGTACTCGGCACGCGCAAGAGATGGCGTTAATTACCCATCTTTAGATTTTTGTCATTCCTTCAGGAGCGCTCTAGTGTCGGCGGGTGATTTTCGTGACCGCTAGAGGTCGGCCCGGTCCACTCCGTACACGGTCAAAAGACCGTTTACGCGAAATAAAGTGACGGAGCAAATTGCAACGTCACAACTCCCCCCCCCTTAAAATGGACCGGACTGACCGATGGTTGTCGACCCCGTGATTCCTGATTCGCCAAAAATAGAGCGTTCCCTCTGGAAGTCGACCTTTACAAAGAGAGCCTTCACCGCTGTACGAACACGCCTTCGCTGCAACCCCTTCCTAAGTTTCTACTGCTACCTGAAAATACCTTATAATACCTGAAAATACTCAAAACTACCCGCAATTACCTGTAATAACCTGAAATTCGGACGAGACCAATTCACACTAACTACGGGTGGGAAGGTTACAAAATTAATAACGAATTACGCAATGGTTCTTATCGAAAATACGGAATTTATTCTACCTCTCTCGGTAAGGTATCTTATGCTCTCTAATCGGGATTAACATACGGGGAATTTTGTTCCGGTGACTAGCGTGAATTGTTATCACTCTTGAGTCGGGAATGGGAACGATCTTGTAACTTAACCGTACTTATAATCGAAATAATAACGTATGTCGTACTGAGATGATTTCTAAGCGAGCCGAACTAAAAGAGAATGTTTTTATGTTGTACCGAACTTGATAAAGAATAATGAAAGAGAGAACCGAAGAAACAAAAGAAAAGAGAAAAAAAGAAAACGATGTTTTAATTATCCTCGCACAGTTTTGCGGGACCAAGAGGACTGTCTGTCCTCTTGCTGAAGTGCCTTCTTGTGGTTCTCCTAAGGTGTGGTGTGGTGACTCCGAACGAGATCCTCCTTAGTTTCGGAGTTTGGGTCGTCCCGTCTTCTCCCGGTACTGGTCGTTCATCTTCCTCCACTCTTCTTTGCAGTTCGGACAGGTCCGCACGGACTCGTTTGGTCGTCCGCATTTGAAGCAGTGCGGTTCTAATTTTTCGTGACAATCTTTGCGATTGTGCCCTCTCTTCCCACAGTTCCAGCACGCGTCTGGATCCTTGGCCTTTCCCCCTTTGCCCTGTAGGTGTCTTTCGTATTGCTCCCACTTCGGAGCTTGTCTTTTGGGTTTCGGTTGTTCCGGGGTTACGCTTGTCGCGCGCTGGACTTGCCCTTTGTCGGGAATCTGGACTGCTGGCGGCGCTGCTGTCTTCCCTTCTTGTTCCTTTCGGGTCTCGTTCGCCGGTTTCGTTTCTATTTTCGGGGGCTTGCTGAAATACGCCCTCAGTGCCCTTACATTGATCGCCACCAGGTCGAATCGGTGCTCGATACTTTGATATATTTTCATTATTTCCGCATCTCCTTCCAGCTCTCCTACGTCCGGGAGTGTCCAATTTCCGCTTTCCGTAGCGGTTTTCTCTCCCAACGGTACTTCCGCTTCAAGTGTCGGGCGTTTCTGTTGGTCTCCTTCGGTCGGGACTGACTTCGGCTCCCCTGTCGTCGCTTTCATTGGGGTCGGAAGTTGGTGGTCGTCTTCTTGTAGAGGTCCTAGTAGGTCTTGGATCTCCACTCTGGGTGTTGCTTGCGGCCGTTTTTGGAACATCCTTTTCAGCATTTGGATGTTTTCTTCTATGTCTCCCAGATCCTGTTCTAACGCCTGGTACCGCTTCTGTGCTTCCGTACTTGCTGCTGGATTCTGCATCTGTAAGATGCAATTTTGCAGTGGTAGGCTGTTCCGCTGGTTCGTCGTGAGGTGGAGTGTACGATTTCAGGTCCGATACATGGACTTTTCCAGCTTTCTTGCCCTCTAACGTGGCTAGATTGAATACCACTTCCGAAGCCTTTGACTCGATACGGAAAGGTCCTATAAATTTCGGACTCAGTTTCGACGCGATATTCTGCGCGGTCGATGACAACACGTGATTTCGTCGCATTACCAATTCCCCAATCTCGAAACGTTTATCCCGGTGGCGCGAATTATAATATTTCGATTGCGTTTCGTACGCCCTATCAAGGTTTTCGCCTACCCAATGACGTAACGACGCGAGATGCGTAATTCGTTCCTTCCACTCCCCGGAGGGTACGGTTTCTAATTCTACCGGCGGTTCTTCGGCCGCTCGTTTGCATATGAACGGTCTCGGATCTCGTCCGAAATTTAAAAATGCCGGAGACGCTTGTAGTACTGTGTGGTGTGCGGTATTATACGCGAAACGGAATTTTGGGATGTTCACATCCCAATCGCGATGATCATTTCCAATGTACGATATTATCATTGTTTTCAATACTCTGTTCACCCGCTCTACAGGATTTGCCTGCGGGTGATACGGAGGCGTCGTTGAGACTGCAATTCCGTAATCTTTTGCGAGTTGGTGAATATCTTTGTTCACGAATTCGGTACCGTTGTCTGTTATCAATACCTCGGGCGTTCCCCAACGCGAAAATATTTGATTCTCGAGCGCTTCCGCAATTTTTGCCCCGGTGGCTTTCCGGAGGGGACAGCACTCGATCCATTTAGTAAAAAGATCTTGCATCACCAACAGATAGGCGAATCCAGCACGACTACGAGGGAGCGGACCCATTATATCTGTCGCTACCACCATCCATGGTGTTCCGATACGACGCCTTCCCATGAGCCCGGAGGGGAGGGATTGTTCCACCTTCGATTTTTGGCATATGAGACAGCGTCGCACGTATTCTACCGTGGTACGAAACATTCCCGGCCAAAAATATTTGCTCGCTAATCGGTGGTAGGTCTTTTCCACCCCTAAATGTGCCGCTTGTACCTCGTCGTGCGATTCTTTTAGAACTTCTGTTCTTCCTTCTGTCGGAATTACTAATTTCCATTCGTCTAAATCTCTACCGAGAATTTCCGCAATTAATGGATCGGTACGTCGATGGTAAAGTTTCCCCTCGCGAATGGACCAGTCGGGAAATCGCTTTGGATTCGCTTCAACCGCACGAAATTTTTCTTCGAACCAGCCTATTCGCGTTGCTGCTACTATTGGCAACCCTTTCCCTTCCACTTCGGTCCCCTCAAACATTCGCGAAAGCGCGTCAGGCACCTGATTTAGCGAGCCTTTTCGATATTTTATTTCAAAATCGTATTCTAGCAGCTGTAATGCCCATCTCGCGAGTCTCCCCGATGGATTCGTGAGCTGCCGTAACCAACGAAGGCTACTATGATCCGTAATAATCGTGAATCGATAACCCTCCAAATACGGTCTAAATTTCTGTACGGCCCACACGACAGCTAAGCATTCAAGTTCCGTCGCGGAATATTTTCGTTCTGCGTTGTTAAGTGAACGACTAGCGAACGCGATCACCCTTTCCTCCCCCTCGATCTCTTGTCCTAATACCGCCCCCAGCCCCACCGTACTTGCGTCGGTCTGCAGGACAAACGGGATTTCAAAATGTGGACACGCGAGGGTCGGCGCGGTCGCAATTAACGCTCTTAATTTTTCGAAGGCGGATTGCTGTCCGCCCTCCCATTTCCAATTCTGTGCTTTTCTTAACAAGATGTTCAATGGTTCCGCGACCGTTGCAAAGTCCGGAATGAATCTTCGATACCAAGAAGCCATTCCGAGAAATCTTCGCAATTGCTTCAAATTTTTCGGAGCCGGAAAAGACTGAATTGGTGCGATTTTCTCCGTGTCGACTTTTAAACCCTCGCGACTGACCACGAACCCTAGATATTTAACTTCTTCCCTGCAGAACTCGCATTTTTCGGGATTTACAATTAACCCGGCCGATTTTATTTTATTTAACACACGTTGAAGCCACTGCATGTGCTCTTCAAACGTGGTTGTCGCGATGATTATATCATCAAGATACGCGAAAGCATGGGGTTCCATTTCCGGACCAATTAAACGATCTAATAAACGTTGAAACGTTGCCGGAGCTCCTGTGAGTCCGTATGGCATTCTTCGGAAATGAAACAACCCTTTACCGGGGACCGTAAACGCGGTAATTTCTTTACTATTTTCCTCGAGTGGAATTTGAAAATAAGCTTGACTGAGATCGAGCGTGGAAATGTATCGCGCGGCGCGTAATTTATCGAGAATGCTTGTCATAACCGGTAACGGGTACGCGTCTTTTTTCGAAACTGCATTGACTTTGCGGAAATCTAAACAAAATCGATATTTGCCATTGGCCTTTTTAACCATAACGATCGGGCTTGACCACTCGCTTTCCGATGGTTCAATTATTCCATTTTCTAATAACGAATCTACCTCTTTGTAAATCGCTTGTTGCACGATCGGTGAGACCGGATAGGACCTTTGTTTAATAGGCCTATTGTCTCCGACGTCAATTCTATGAGTGGTCAAGGTTGTCATTCCCGGTATTTTTGCAAAGTCTGCCATTTCCTTTTCCAAAAATACGCGTAGCCGTTCCTTTTCGATTTCCGATAATGTTCGTAGGCCGCAACAGAGTGGCTCGTTCGATTTGGGACCGAAGGGAAATTCGAGGCGTGGTCTCGACGCAAAATGCCATTTTGCCCTATGATACTCGACAACGATACCAAATTTTGCTATCGCATCAATTCCTAACAATAACGGATTAACCAAATTATCGAGAACGCGTACGAGAATATCTCGAGATTCTTTCTTTATCGTTATTCGTAAGCGCGCTTGTTCCGTTGCTCTATCTATCGCTCCTGTCGCTAGTAAAAAATAGCACGGTTTGTCCGCGAGCGATACTTCCGCGTGGTTTTCTACCGACCGAATTACCGCTCGACTTGCGAACGATATTGAAGACCCGGAATCAATTAAAGCTGGCGCTCGATATTTGCCAATCTGCGCATCGATAATTAATAACGACGGTCGTGAATCTAAATCTTTTATTTCATTTATTTCCGAAATGCGGGCCGATATTATTGTTCGCGGGACCGTTCTGGCCCTTGCGAGCGGCTCCGTACGAAGTTTTCCGATTTCCTTTCGCAGCGACGACACTCGCGAATGGTCACTCCCTGCTCCCCGCACCCGTAACAGTGCTTAGTAGGTCTTTCCCTGCACTCTTTAGACCAATGTCCTGAGCGTTGACAGTTCCAGCATGTGGTTCTGTTCACCGGTTTGTTGTCCGATGAACCGACAGCACAGCTGGTATCTGTCACTCTCGACTGGCCGCGATTCGGCTGTGGTCGGGAATCTTCGCGTCTCTCCGAGTATTCGTTCGGGCGACGCGACTGCGGTGCGTGGAGACGCACAGTGGTCCGGATCGAAAAAGTTGGTCTCATTTAGCTCAAAAGTCAACTTTCTCATATCGATTTCTAACAAATTTGTATTGCTTCCTAAATGTTCGTCAACCTCGAAAATGAAAAAATTAATACTGTTTACCAAGAACTGTAATTAGGGCGAATGCTTAAAGGTAGACTGTTTAGAGATAGTACTTTTCATCAAGAAAATTGCTTCTCTTCTTCGAGGTGCCCTGATGACACCACTTAATATTTCTTAATTTTTTTTTTTTTACGATGAAGTGCACTCTTTTGTGTTATAAAATCAACATCGACACTAAAAATTATTCTTCACAATATGTTAAAAAATAATATTCAATGAAGTAAAAAAATTTGCCAAATTTTTTACATTTGACAACGAATATCTAGGAAGTCCCAACGAGTCCCGTTTTGTAACAAATTGCATCATTTTCAGCATACTTTCCCGAATATAATTATGTAAGAAACATGTCCCCCCTCGTCCCACTTTGCAAATTATCATTGTTCAAAGCTGTCAATGTTACTTCGTGACGAGTTTCGCTTGCGTAAACGGGCTCGTATGACTGATCAAATGTCTTCCAAATATGAACATTATAAGAAATAAATAGAGTAAAGATATATGTAAATTAACTTCGATAGTCACTTTTATTTAAAAAAAATATGTGTGTGATAGTTTCTTAGCGTTCTCGCTGCATTTATTTCTATCGTTAAAACCTTGTGCAGCGTTCGAAAACTCTTCTTGTTCAAATAGAACCACAAAAATAACGGGATTATCAAGGAATATGAAATTTGAATATATTGAGGACAGAGTTGGGCAGTAATTGATTACATGAGTAATTAATTTCATCTGCAATTATATGAGCAAAAGTGGACTACAATTTTAAACAATTTAGAGCAAAAAATGCAAGAAAAATGTCAAGATTATGCCCGAATAAGGATATATTTTTTAGATTATTATTAACATCTGACCCGTACATGTCACGATTAAGATTAACATGTAAGAGAAAACCTAAAGAACTGAATCCTGAGGCAGTAGAGTTATTAATTAACTAAGTCAATCGATCATCATAGATCATCACGAAAGACAAATTATGGTATGTTTATTTTATTAGCTTACTTTTTTGATTTGTAGTAACATTGACTGATAATGTTAGTGCTATTTTATTCGCAATATGTATTTGAAATATCCCTTTTTTTACACAGGAAAGTATTCGTTTGTGTGTTAAATATTAACACCAACACTAAAAATTATTGTTCACAAAAAGTATAAAAAAGGTTGGAAAAACTATATTTGAACAATTCATTTTTCAATCAAAAATATCAATGAAAAGTTAGTATAAATTATTGTTTAACAAATGAAAAAATTATGAATTACACATAGTTAAAAATGATTATTTTTAAAATATTTTTAGTGAAAATTTCATTGCAATATCTCTACTGGTTCAAAAGTTATAACAAAATGAGACCAACTTTTTCGATCCGGACCACTGTGAGACGGGGTGACGTCGTACGGCGCTCGAAGGTAGGGGGTTCGCGGGGACGAGAGGGTCCCGCTCGGTACCCTTCGTCGTCGCTCTCCCTCTTCTCCCTCTCGCGGACTGCGTTGACGGACTCGTATTGTCGGAACTGATACGATTTCTCGCGACTCAAATTTTTCGATATCTTTTTGTATCGACTCGGATCATAGGCGAATGATTTATTCGCTAGACACGGAGACCGATACAAATCCGCGTTACCGGTCGAAACGTTACTTTCCGCGTCCCGTAATCTTTCCTCAAGCTCATCGATGGATTTCACGCTGTCTAGTCCAATTCCGCTGCGTAATTCTTCTCGCGCGTTCCAATATATTCTTCGAATACATTTCCCCAACGGCCACGGATTCTCTAACCGGTCTATCATCGTCCGCATGTACGTTAGATAATCGCGTACAGGTTCATCCGGACCCTGTTTCCGAATTCGCAAATCGTGCTCTAAGAGCTCTTGATAGTCCGGATCAAAGAAATTTTTCCGCCATTCCTCAACGAATTTTTCCCACGTCGTGATTTTACCGCGGGACGCGTACCACAAGGCAGCTATGCCGGAAAAACAAATCGGCAAGCAACGCAATAGATCTTCGTCTTTTAAATTTGAACAATCTCGCAAATCGCGAAGTCGAATGAGGAACATTTCTGCATCCTCTTCCGGTTTTCCCGCAAAATGCAAACGCCATTTCCGAACTACGTCAAACGCGGAAGACGGTACGCGGCGTTCCGTCGGGATTTCGTCGGTTCGCGCTTTTGAGCTGAATACGGTCGTGGGTCGTTTCAATATCGGTGGTCTCATTTTCCCGGGTGTATGGGTTTCCGGTACTTGAAGAGTCACGGTCGATACTTGTGGACTGGATGGAGGGGCATCCGGGTCCCATTTTAAAGAAGAAACGTATTCTTCTTCGGGGTCGGTTTCGTACGCGCTGTAATACGACGCGTCGTCCCCGGCGGTCGACATTTTTCGTCACCCGGTACGTTACGAGAATTCGTTATTTATTTCTCGTCTTCGAAACGTTCGAAACGCGCTTCTATTACGAGGCTTCTCGGCCGCGCGCGATGTTTACGTTACGCGTCCGGACTCTACCCCCCTTCACCCGTCCTTCGCTCGCTTCGTATTGTCCGTCGTCGTCGCGCGATCGGAAATTTCGGCCAGGCTTATCGCAAACGAAAATAAAACTCGAGGACGCGTTGACTTTAACCGAATTCGTAGCCTTGATTGGCTATTGTTACGAATCGCGTTCAAATTCTTCGTCTTTGTTCTCGATACTTCGGAACGGTTTCGAAACCACACAGTACTATTCGCGAACAATATTTGTCTCTCCGGACAACGCGAACGCAAACACAACGGCAGTGTTGCGAGAAAAAAAAATTCTACTTCTACGCGAACAATTATTAACAATTACGAATGTTACAACTGGAAAGGGCTCAATATTAGACCCAAAACGTACACTCCCCTCACCTGTGGAATGGGCAGGAGAACAAAATTTGGAAACCAAAAAAAACAACAAAAAAAATTCCAACAAACTACCAATGGCTAACGGAACAAAATAAATAAATAGAACGGTAATAAATATGTGTCGCAATGGTTCTCGATAGTCTTCCTCGGCTGGGCTTTTGCCCGCGGATAACGCAAAATTCGCTGAATCGGGATTGAGCGAATTTCGCAGCGGTTCGTAGCGTCGGAAAGAATAGCGTTTTCGCGTGCGAACAATCCGAAATTCGTTTTCGTCGTACCGTACTTTGACCTGCGAGAGTCGTCCGTTATCCCTGCGCCTTTCTTCGTTCTCGGGGAAAAACCCTTACGAAAGAAAGGTCCCTGTTCGGGCGCCAATTTGCGACGTTGTCCCCGATCGAGCGGTTTTTACCGCGCTCGGACAAGGGCAACTCCCGGGATTTTACAAGCTCTGAGGCTGGGCCGTACGCGGCCGTGCAAATACGGTCCTCCCGGGGCAAAACAGCTATTCGAAGGGCTCGACTTGAACGCGAAGAACCTTTGTTCGGGCGCCAGGTACTCGGAAGTACCAATCGAAACGTAAAGTACAGCCCGAGCTCGGGGAAGCCGAGTCCGGGACGAGCCCCCCCGCAAACCGCGAGACGGAAATCGCGACACGAATGGCCAGGCGTTCGGACACAGGGAATAACGGGGACTACCCTCACGGCAGGGCGGATCGCGCAGGTGTACAGTAACGAGACGAAATTGGGCTCTACGTTATTTTATTGAAACTTCAATACGTCGGTGGTACATGAAAGCGACCACGTGGTCGCGACCCGGGAGCCCGCGCTCCTAGTACACTTTTGCGGAAGATGGTCGCCCGCGGAACGCGTTTTGTCAAACGGAATTGTCGCGCAACGGTACGATGGACGGTACGGTATAAATCTCGCACGAACGAGAATTCGCAAGCGCGGTTGATCGGCGCGCGGAATTCCGGACTGTCGCGATTATCTCTCGAAGATGTTACAGAACGAGAATCGATTCGCTACGCGCGTTTAATACGTCGTAACCGGATTTCGCGAGCTAGATGGTATCTCGCGACGCTATTCTTTTCCGACGCGACTCCTGAGGAAGACTTCTTTCGCACGCGGAGGGAACGATCTAAACGAAATTGCTCAAAGCGTCTCTACACGAGACGCGAGCCCGCGGCCTGAGGTATTACACCTCGACCGAACGAAACATCGAGGACGAGACGGCACCGCGTCGTCCTCGGACAAAACGAAAAGAACCAACGCGAAAACGGAATCGAGGAAATCACTGGTCGACTTACCCTTGGTCGGGAATAAACGATCCGCCGGATTGCTGCTGAACGGCCGCTGCGTTCCTCGCCTCGCTCGATTAGGGGCACGAAATTTCACCCGCGACTTCGGAACTACGGTACTTTTCTAGGCGGTACGTAACGAGACTATATCCTTTCGAGACCAGTGCGACAATGATTCCGCGATCCGCATCGACCAGGATCGGCGATCCTCGTTTCCCCCCACTACGCGCCCTTTGCCGAATTTTCCCGAGTGGCTTCGCCCGCTCGCGACTAGTAGATCGCAGGATCGTCGGACAGGTCCTGGGGCCCCAGACCTGAGTCCTTTTGGACATCGATACATGGATCTCCTACGCCACCCCGATCCGGATTTCCAGCCACGGCGGGTTGAGACGTCGGTCGGAACGACAATTCACGGTGGTTTGCTGGAGCTTTCTGTCCGAGCTCGACATCTCTGTGGGGTTTCGGATCCAACCAAACGCTACTCATGGCCATTTCTTCCTCCGGCTGATCCTTTGAGGGGCGCCTTCTCGGGTTTTCGGCTTCCGTGCCCCTTGGCACGGCCCTGAAACTTCGCCGTACTCGGCACGCGCAAGAGATGGCGTTAATTACCCATCTTTAGATTTTTGTCATTCCTTCAGGAGCGCTCTAGTGTCGGCGGGTGATTTTCGTGACCGCTAGAGGTCGGCCCGGTCCACTCCGTACACGGTCAAAAGACCGTTTACGCGAAATAAAGTGACGGAGCAAATTGCAACGTCACAACGCATATAGCATAACGTATAACGCATAACGAATACCGCAAAACGCATAACGCCTAACGCATAACGCATAAAGCATAACGCATAACACATAACGCATAACGCATAACGCATAACGCATAACGCATAACGCATAACGCATAAAGCATAAAGCATAACGCATAACGCATAACGCATAACGCATAACGCATAACGCATAACGCATAACGCATAAAGCATAACGCATCACGCATATCGCATAACGCATAACGCATAACGCATAACGCATAAAGCATAACGCATCACGCATATCGCATAACGCATAAAGCATAACGCATCACGCATAAAGCATAACGCCTAACGCATAACGGATCACGCATAACGCATAAAGCATAACGCATAACGCATAACGCATAACGCATAACGCATAACGCATAACGCATAACGCATAACGCATAACGCATAACGCATAACGCATCACGCATAAAGCATAACGCATAACGCATAACGCATAACGCATAACGCATAACGCATAACGCATACCGTATAACGCATAACGCATAACGCATAAAGCATAAAGCATAAAGCATAAAGCATAAAGCATAACGCATAACGCATAACGCATAACGCATAAAGCATAACGCATAACGCATAACGCAAACGTATAACGCACATCGCATAACGCATAACGAACAACGCATAACGCACAATGCATAAAGCACAACGCATCACCCATAACGCATAACGCATAAAGCATAACGCATAACGCATAACGCAAACGTATAACGCACAATGCATAACGCATAACGAACAACGCCTAACGCATAATGCATAACGCATAACGCATAACGCATAACGCATAACGCATAACGCATAACGCATAACGCATAACGCATAACGCATAACGCATAACGCAAACGTATAACGCACAATGCATAACGCATAACGAACAACGCCAATCGCATAACGCATAATCCACAACGCATAACGAATACCTCAAAACGCATAACGACTAACGCATAACGCATAAAGCATAACGCATAACACATAACGCATAACGAATACCGCAAAACGCATAACGCATAACGAACAACGCCAAACGCATAACGCATAATCCACAACGCATAACGAATACCTCAAAACGCATAACGACTAACGCATAACGCATAAAGCATAACGCATAACACATAACGCATAACGCATAAAGCAAAACGCATAACGCATAACGCATAAAGCATAACGCATAACGCGTAACGCATAACGCGTAACGCATAACGCATAACGCAAAACGCATAACGCATAACGCATAACGCATAACGCATAACACATAACGCATAACGCATAACGCAAACGTATAACGCACAACGCATAAAGCATAACGTATAACGCAAAACGCATAACGCCTAACGCATAACGGATCACGCATAACGAATAAAGCATAACGCATAACGCATAACGCATAACGCATAACGCATAACGCATAACGCATAACGCATAACGCATAACGCATAACGCAAACGTATAACGCACAACGCATAAAGCATAACGTATAACGCATAACGCATAACGCATAACGCTTAACGCATAACGCATAACGCATAACGCATAACGCATAAAGCATAACGCATAACGCATAACGCATAACGCATAACGCATAACGCATAACGCATAACGCATAACGCATAACGCATAACGCATAACGCAAAACGCATAACGTATAACTCATAACCCACAACGCATAACGCATAACGCATAACGTGTAACTCATAACGCATAACGCATAAAGCATAACGCATCACGCATATCGCATAACGCATAACGCATAACGCATAACGCATTACGCATAACGCATAACGTATAACTCATAACGCATAACGCATAACGCATAACGCATAACGCAAAACGCATAACGTATAACTCATAACCCACAACGCATAACGCATAGAGCATAACGTATAACTCATAACGCATAACGCATAAAGCATAACGCATCACGCATATCGCATAACGCATAACGCATAACGCATAACGCATAACGCATAACGCATAAAGCATAACGCATAACTCATAACCCACAACGCATAACGCATAACGCATAACGCATAACGCATAAAGCATAACGCATCACGCATAAAGCATAACGTATAACGCATAACGCATAATGCACAACGAATACCGCAAAACGCATAACGCCTAACGGATAACGGATCACGCATAACGCATAAAGCATAACGCATAACGCATAACGCATAACGCATAACGCAAACGT
The DNA here is from genome assembly GCA_916610235.2 of Lasioglossum morio. Taxonomy (NCBI): domain Eukaryota; kingdom Metazoa; phylum Arthropoda; class Insecta; order Hymenoptera; family Halictidae; genus Lasioglossum; species Lasioglossum morio. The sequence goes on from CAKAJA020000389.1 coordinate 643,512, forward strand.
ATAACGCACAACGCATAAAGCATAACGCATAACGCATAACGCATAACGCTTAACGCATAACGCATAACGCATAACGTATAACGCATAACGCATAACGTATAACTCATAACCCACAACGCATAACGCATAACGCATAACGCATAACGCATAACGCATAACGCATAACGCATAAAGCATAAAGCATAACGCATAAAGCATAACGCATAACGCATAACGCATAACGCATAACGCATAAAGCATAACGCATAACGCATAACGCAAACGTATAACGCACATCGCATAACGCATAACGAACAACGCATAACGCATAATGCATAAAGCACAACGCATCACCCATAACGCATAACGCATAAAGCATAACGCATAACGCATAACGCAAACGTATAACGCACAATGCATAACGCATAACGAACAACGCCTAACGCATAATGCATAACGCATAACGCATAACGCATAACGCAAAACGCATAACGCATAACGCAGAAAGCATAACGCATAACGCGTAACGCATAACGCGTAACGCATAACGCATAACGCATAACGCAAAACGCATAACGTATAACTCATAACCCACAACGCATAACGCATAACTCATAACGTGTAACTCATAACGCATAACGCATAAAGCATAACGCATCACGCATATCGCATAACGCATAACGCATAACGCATAACGCATAACGCATTACGCATAACGCATAACGTATAACTCATAACGCATAACGCATAACGCATAACGCATAACGCAAAGCGCATAACGTATAACTCATAACCCACAACGCATAACGCATAGAGCATAACGTATAACTCATAACGCATAACGCATAAAGCATAACGCATCACGCATATCGCATAACGCATAACGCATAACGCATAACGCATAACGCATAACGCATAAAGCATAACGCATAACTCATAACCCACAACGCATAACGCATAACGCATAACGCATAACGCATAAAGCATAACGCATCACGCATAAAGCATAACGTATAACGCATAACGCATAATGCACAACGAATACCGCAAAACGCATAACGCCTAACGGATAACGGATCACGCATAACGCATAAAGCATAACGCATAACGCATAACGCATAACGCATAACGCATAACGCAAACGTATAACGCACAACGCATAAAGCATAACGCATAACGCATAACGCATAACGCTTAACGCATAACGCATAACGCATAACGTATAACGCATAACGCATAACGTATAACTCATAACCCACAACGCATAACGCATAACGCATAACGCATAACGCATAACGCATAACGCATAAAGCATAAAGCATAACGCATAAAGCATAACGCATAACGCATAACGCATAACGCATAAAGCATAACGCATAACGCATAACGCAAACGTATAACGCACATCGCATAACGCATAACGAACAACGCATAACGCATAATGCATAAAGCACAACGCATCACCCATAACGCATAACGCATAAAGCATAACGCATAACGCATAACGCAAACGTATAACGCACAATGCATAACGCATAACGAACAACGCCTAACGCATAATGCATAACGCATAACGCATAACGCATAACGCAAAACGCATAACGCATAAAGCATAACGCATAACGCGTAACGCATAACGCGTAACGCATAACGCATAACGCATAACGCATAACGCATAACGCATAACGCATAACGCATAACGCATAACGCATAACGCATAACGCATAACGCAAAACGCATAACGTATAACTCATAACCCACAACGCATAACGCATTGCGCATAACGTATAACTCATAACGCATAACGCATAAAGCATAACGCATCACGCATATCGCATAACGCATAACGCATAACGCATAACGCATAACGCATAACGCATAACGCATAAAGCATAACGCATAACGCATAACGCATAACGCATAACGCATAAAGCATAACGCATCACGCATAAAGCATAACGTATAACGCATAACGCATAATGCACAACGAATACCGCAAAACGCATAACGCCTAACGGATAACGGATCACGCATAACGCATAAAGCATAACGCATAACGCATAACGCATAACGCATAACGCATAACGCGTAACGCATAACGCATAACGCATACCGCATAACGCATAACGCATAACGCATAACGCATAACGCATAACGCATAACGCATAACGCATAACGCATAACGCATAACGCAAACGTATAACGCACAATGCATAACGCATAACGAACAACGCCAATCGCATAACGCATAATCCACAACGCATAACGAATACCTCAAAACGCATAACGACTAACGCATAACGCATAAAGCATAACGCATAACGCATAACGCATAACGCATAACGCATAACGAATAACGCAAACGTATAACGCACAACGCATAAAGCATAACGTATAACGCATAACGCATAAAGCATAACGCATAACACATAACACATAACGCATAACGCAAACGTATAACGCACAACGCATAAAGCATAACGTATAACGCAAAACGCATAACGCCTAACGCATAACGGATCACGCATAACGAATATAGCATAACTCATAACGCATAACGCATAACGCATAACGCATAACGCATAACGCATAACGCATAACGCATAACGCATAACGCAAACGTATAACGCACAACGCATAAAGCATAACGTATAACGCATAACGCATAACGCATAACGCTTAACGCATAACGCATAACGCATAACGCATAACGCATAAAGCATAACGCATAACGCATAACGCATAACGCATAACGCATAACGCATAACGCATAACGCATAACGCATAACGCATAACGCATAACGCATAACGCAAAACGCATAACGTATATCTCATAACCCACAACGCATAACGCATTGCGCATAACGTATAACTCATAACGCATAACGCATAAAGCATAACGCATCACGCATATCGCATAACGCATAACGCATAACGCATAACGCATAACGCATAACGCATAACGCATAAAGCATAACGCATAACTCATAACCCACAACGCATAACGCATAACGCATAACGCATAACGCATAAAGCATAACGCATCACGCATAAAGCATAACGTATAACGCATAACGCATAATGCACAACGAATACCGCAAAACGCATAACGCCTAACGGATAACGGATCACGCATAACGCATAAAGCATAACGCATAACGCATAACGCATAACGCATAACGCATAACGCGTAACGCATAACGCATAACGCATACCGCATAACGCATAACGCATAAAGCAAAACGCATAACGCATAACGCATAAAGCATAACGCATAACGCAAACGTATAACGCACAACGCATAAAGCATAACGTATAACGCAAAACGCATAACGCATAACGCATAAAGCATAACGCATAATGCGTAACGCATAACGCATAACCCATAACGCATAACGCATAACGCATAACGCATAACGCATAAAGCAAAACGCATAACGCATAACGCAACACGCATAAAGCATAACGTATAACGCATAACGTATAACTCATAACCCACAACGCATAACGCATAACGCATAACGCATAACGCATAACGCATAACGCATAACGCATAACGCATAACGCATAACGCATAACGCATAACGCATAAAGCAAAACGCATAACGCATAACGCAACACGCATAAAGCATAACGTATAACGCATAACGTATAACTCATAACCCACAACGCATAACGCATAACGCATAACGCATAACGCATAACGCATAACGCATAACGCATAACGCATAACGCATAACGCATAACGCATAACGCATAACGCATAACGCATAACGCATAACGCATAACGCATAACGCATAACGCTTAACGCATAACGCATAACGCATAACGTATAACGCATAACGCATAACGTATAACTCATAACCCACAACGCATAACGCATAACGCATAACGCATAACGCATAACGCATAACGCATAAAGCAAAACGCATAACGCATAACGCATAAAGCATAACGCATAACGCAAAACGCATAACGCATAACGCATAAAGCAAAACGCATAACGCATAACGCAACACGCATAAAGCATAACGTATAACGCATAACGTATAACTCATAACCCACAACGCATAACGCATAACGCATAACGCATAACGCATAACGCATAACGCATAACGCATAAAGCAAAACGCATAACGCATAACGCATAACGCCTAACGCATAACGGATAACGCATAACGAATAAAGCATAACGCATAACGCATATCGCATAACGCAAACGTATAACGCACAACGCATAAAGCATAACGTATAACGTATAACGCATAACGCATAACGCATAACGCATAACGCATAACGCATAACGCATAACGCATAACGCATAACGCATAACGCTTAACGCATAACGCATAACGGATCACGCATAACGCATAACGCATAACGCATAACGCATAACGCATAACGCATAACGCATAACGCATAACGCATAACGCATAACGCATAACGCTTAACGCATAACGCATAAAGCATAACGCAACACGCATAAAGCATAACGTATAACGCATAACGCATAACGCATAAAGCATAACGCAACACGCATAAAGCATAACGTATAACGCATAACGCATAACGCATAACGCATAACGCATAACGCATAACGCATAACGCATAACGCATAACGCACAACGCGTAACGCATAACGCGTAACGCATAACGCATAACGCATACCGCATAACGCATAACGCATAACGCATAACGCATAACGCATAAAGCAAAACGCATAACGCATAACGCATAACGCATAACGTATAACGCATAACGCATAACGCATAACGCATAAAGCAAAACGCATAACGTATAACGCATAACGCATAACGCATAACGCATAACGCATAACGCATAACGCCTAACGTATAACGGATCACGCATAACGCATAAAGCATAACGCATAACACATAACGCATAACGCATAACGCATACCGCATAACGCATAACGCATAACGCATAAAGCAAAACGCATAACGCATAACGCATAACGCATAACGCATAACGCATAACGCATAACGCATAACGCATAACGCATAACGCATAACGCATAACGTATAACTCATAACCCACAACGCATAACGCATAACGCATAACGCATAACGCATAACGCATAACGCATAACGCATAACGCATAACGCATAACGCATAACGCATAAAGCAAAACGCATAACGCATAACGCAACACGCATAAAGCATAACGTATAACGCATAACGCATAACGCATAACGCATAACGCCTAACGCATAACGGATCACGCATTACGCATAAAGCATAACGCATAACACATAACGCATAACGCATAACGCATACCGCATAACGCATAACGCATAACGCATAAAGCAAAACGCATAACGCATAACGCATAAAGCATAACGCATAACGCGTAACGCATAACACATAACGCATAACGCATAACGCATAACGCATAACACATAACGCACAACGCATAACGCAATCGTATAACGCCCAACGCATAAAGCATAACGTATAACGCAAAACGCATAACGCATAACGCATAATGCATAACGCACAACGCGTAACGCATAACGCGTAACGCATAACGCATAACGCATACCGCATAACGCATAACGCATAACGCATAAAGCAAAACGCATAACGCATAACGCATAAAGCATAACGCATAACGCGTAACGCGTAACGCATAATGCATAACGCATAACGCGTAACGCATAACGCATAACGCATAACGCATAACGCATAACGCATAACGCATAACGCATAACGCATAACGCATAACGCATAACGCATAACGCATAACGCATAACGCATAACGCATAACGCATAACGCATAACGCATAACGCATAACGCATAACGCATAACGCATAACGCATAACGCATAACGCATAACGCATAACGCATAACGCATAACGCATAACGCATAACGCATAACGCATTAAGCAAAACGCATAAGGCATAACGCATAAAGCATAACGCATAACGCATAACGCATAACGCATAAAGCATAACGCATCACGCATAAAGCATAACGTATAACGCATAACGCATAATGCATAACGCATAACGAATACCGCAAAACGCATAACGCCTAACGCATAACGGATCACGCATAACGCATAAAGCATAACGCATAACACATAACGCATAACGCATAACGCAAACGTATAACGCACAACGCATAAAGCATAACGTATAACGCATAACGCATAACGCATAACGCTTAACGCATAACGCATAACGCATAACGCATAACGTATAACGCATAACGCATAACGCATAACGCATAACTCATAACGCATAACGCATAAAGCATAACGCATAACGCATAACGCATAACGCATAACGCATAACGCATAACGCATAACGCATAACGCATAACATATAACTCATAACCCACAACGCATAACGCATAACGCATAACGCATAACGCATAACGCATAACGCATAACGCATAACGCATAACGCATAAAGCAAAACGCATAACGCATAACGCAACACGCATAAAGCATAACGTATAACGCATAACGTATAACTCATAACCCACAACGCATAACGCATAACGCATAACGCATAACGCATAACGCATAACGCATAACCCACAACGCATAACGCATAACGCATAACGCATAACGCATAAAGCATAACGCATAACGCATAACGCATAACGGACAACGCATAAAGCATAACGTATAACGCAAAACGCATAACGCCTAACTCATAACGGATAACGCATAACGAATAAAGCATAACGCATAACGCATAACGCAAACGTATAACGCACAACGCATAAAGCATAACGTATAACGCATAACGCATAACGCATAACGCTCAACGCATAACGCATAACGCATAACGCATAACGCATAACGCATAACGCATAACGCATAACGCATAACGCATAACGCATAACGCTTAACGCATAACGCATAAAGCATAACGCAACACGCATAAAGCATAACGTATAACGCATAACGCATAACGCATAACGCATAACGCATAACGCTTGAAGCATAACGTATAACTCATAACGCATAACGCATAAAGCATAACGCATAACGCATAAAGCGTAACGCATCACGCATAAAGCATAACGTATAACGCATAACGCATAATGCACAACGCATAACGAATACCGCAAAACGCATAACGCCTAACGCATAACGGATCACGCATAACGCATAACGCAAACGTATAACGCACAACGCATAAAGCATAACGTATAACGCATAACGCATAACGCATAACGCTTAACGCATAACGCATAACGCATAACGCATAACGCATAACGCATAACGCATAACGCATAACGCATAACGCATAACGCTTAACGCATAACGCATAACGGATCACGCATAACGCATAACGCATAACGCATAACGCATAACGCATAACGCATAACGCATAACGCATAACGCATAACGCATAACGCATAACGCTTAACGCATAACGCATAAAGCATAACGCAACACGCATAAAGCATAACGTATAACGCATAACGCATAACGCATAACGCATAACGCATAACGCATAACGCTTAAAGCATAACGTATAACTCATAACGCATAACGCATAAAGCATAACGCATAACGCATAAAGCATAACGCATCACGCATAAAGCATAACGTATAACGCATAACGCATAATGCACAACGCATAACGAATACCGCAAAACGCATAACGCCTAACGCATAACGGATCACGCATAACGCATAACGCTTAACGCATAACGCATAACGGATCACGCATAACGCATAACGCATAACGCATAACGCAAAACGCATAACGTATAACTCATAACCCACAACGCATAACGCATAACGCATAACGTATAACTCATAACGCATAACGCATAACGCATAACGCATTACGCATAACGCATAACGCATAACGCATAACGCATAACGCATAACGTATAACTCATAACGCATAACACATAACGCATAACGCATAACGTATAACTCATAACGCATAACACATAACGCATAACGAATACAGCAAAACGCATAACGCATAACGCATAACGCATAACGCATAACGCATAACGCCTAACGCATAATGGAGCACGCATAACGCATAAAGCATAACGCATAACACATAACGCATAACGCATAACGCATACCGCATAACGCATAACGCATAACGCATAAAGCAAAACGCATAACGCATAACGCATAAAGCATAACGCATAACGCGTAACGCATAACGCGTAACGCATAACACATAACGCATATCGTATAACGCATAACGCATAACGCATAACGCATAACGAATAACGCAAACGTATAACGCACAACGCATAAAGCATAACCTATAACGCATAACGCATAAAGCATAACGCATAACACATAACGCATAACGCAAACGTATAACGCACAACGCATAAAGCATAACGTATAACGCAAAACGCATAACGCATAACGCATAAAGCATAACGCATAACGCGTAACGCATAACGCGTAACGCATAACGCATAACGCATACCGCATAACGCATAACGCATAACGCATAACGCATAAAGCAAAACGCATAACGCATAACGCATAAAGCATAACGCGTAACGCGTAACGCGTAACGCATAACGCATAACGCGTAACGCATAACGCATAACGCATAACGCATAACGCATAACGCATAACGCATAACGCATAACGCATAACGCATAACGCATAACGCATAACGCATAACGCATAACGCATAACGCATAACGCATAACGCATAACGCATAACGCATAACGCATAACGCATAACGCATAACGCTTAACGCATAACGCATAACGCATAACGCATAAAGCATAACGCATAACGCATAACGCAAACGTATAACGCATAACGCATAATGCACAACGCATAACGAATACCGCAAAACGCATAACGCCTAACGCATAACGGATCACGCATAACGCATAAAGCATAACGCATAAAGCATAACGCATAACGCATAACGCATAACGCATAACGCATTAAGCAAAACGCATAAGGCATAACGCATAAAGCATAACGCATAACGCATAACGCATAACGCATAAAGCATAACGCATCACGCATAAAGCATAACGTATAACGCATAACGCATAATGCATAACGCACAACGAATACCGCAAAACGCATAACGCCTAACGCATAACGGATCACGCATAACGCATAAAGCATAACGCATAACACATAACGCATAACGCATAACGCAAACGTATAACGCACAACGCATAAAGCATAACGTATAACGCATAACGCATAACGCATAACGCTTAACGCATAACGCATAACGCATAACGCATAACGTATAACGCATAACGCATAACGCATAACGCATAACTCATAACGCATAACGCATAAAGCATAACGCATAACGCATAACGCATAACGCATAACGCATAACGCATAACGCTTAACGCATAACGCATAACGGATCACGCATAACGCATAACGCATAACGCAACACGCATAAAGCATAACGTATAACGCATAACGCATAACGCATAACGCATAACGCATAACGCATAACGTATAACTCATAACCCACAACGCATAACGCATAACGCATAACGCATAACGCATAACGCATAACGCATAACGCATAACGCATAACGCATAACGCATAAAGCAAAACGCATAACGCATAACGCAACACGCATAAAGCATAACGTATAACGCATAACGCTTAACGCATAACGCATAACGCATAACGCATAACGCATAACGCATAATGCACAACGCATAACAAATACCGCAAAACGCATAACGCCTAACGCATAACGGATCACGCATAACGCATAACGCATAACGCATAACGCAAAACGCATAACGCATAACGCATAACGCATAACGCATAACGCATAACGCATAACGCATAACGCATAACGCATAACGCATAACGCATAAAGCATAACGTATAACTCATAACGCATAACGCATAAAGCATAACGCATCACGCATATCGCATAACGCATAAAGCATAACGCATCACGCATAAAGCATAACGTATAACGCATAACGCATAATGCACAACGCATAACGAATACCGCAAAACGCATAACGCCTAACGCATAACGGATCACGCATAACGCATAACGCATAACGCATAACGCATAACGCATAACGCATAACGCATAACGCATAACGCATAACGCATAACGCATAACGCATAACGCATAACGCATAACACATAACGCATAACGCATAACGCATAACGCATAACGCATAACGCATAACGCATAACGCATAACGCATAACGCATAACGCATAACGCATAACGCAACACGCATAACGCATAAAGCATAACGCAACACGCATAACGCATAACGCATAACGCATAACGCATAACGCATAACGCATAACGCATAACGCATAACGCGTAACGCGTAACGCATAACGCATAACGCATAACGCTTAACGCATAACGCATAAAGCATAACGCAACACGCATAAAGCATAACGTATAACGCATAACGCATAATCCACAACGCATAACGAATACCGCATAACACATAACGCATTACGCATAACGCAACCGTATAACGCACAACGCATAAAGCATAACGTATAACGCAAAACGCATAACGCCTAACGCATAAAGCATAACGCATCACGCATATCGCATAACGCATAAAGCATAACGCATAACGCATAAAGCAAAACGCATAACGCATAACGCATAAAGCATAACGCATAACGCATAACGCACAACGCATAAAGCATAACGTATAACTCATAACGCATAACGCATAAAGCATAACGCATAACGCATAACGCATAACGCATAACGCTTAACGCATAACGCATAACGGATCACGCATAACGCATAACGCATAACGCATAACGCATAACGCATAACCCACAACGCATAACGCATAACGCATAACGCATAACGCATAACGCATAACGCATAACGAATAACGCATAACGCATAACGCATAACGCATAACGCATAACGCATAACGCATAACGCATTACGCATAACGCTTAAAGCATAACGTATAACTCATAACGCATAACGCATAAAGCATAACGCATCACGCATATCGCATAACGCATAAAGCATAACGCATCACGCATAAAGCATAACGTATAACGCATAACGCATAATGCACAACGCATAACGAATACCGCAAAACGCATAACGCCTAACGCATAACGGATCACGCATAACGCATAACGCATAACGCATAACGCATAACGCATAACGCATAACGCATAACGCATAACGCATAACGCATAACGCATAACGCATAACGCATAACGCATAACGCATAACGCATAACGCATAACGCTTAACGCATAACGCATAAAGCATAACGCAACACGCATAAAGCATAACGCATAACGCATAACGCATAACGCATAACGCATAACGTATAACTCATAACGCATAACGCATAAAGCATAACGCATCACGCATATCGCATAACGCATAACGCATAACGCATAACGCATAACGCATAACGCATAACGCATAACGCATAACGCATAACGCTTAACGCATAACGCATAACGGATCACGCATAACGCATAACGCATAACGCATAACGCATAACGCATAACGCATAACGCATAACGCATAACGCATAACGCATAACGCATAACGCTTAACGCATAACGCATAAAGCATAACGCAACACGCATAAAGCATAACGTATAACGCATAACGCATAACGCATAACGCATAACGCATAACGCATAACGCATAACGCATAACGTATAACTCATAACCCACAACGCATAACGCATAACGCATAACGCATAACGCATAACGCATAACGCATAACGCATAACGCATAACGCATAACGCATAACGCATAACGCATAAAGCAAAACGCATAACGCATAACGCAACACGCATAAAGCATAACGTATAACGCATAACGCATAACGCATAACGCATAACGCATAACGCATAACGCATAACGCATAACGCATAACGCATAATGCACAACGCATAACAAATACCGCAAAACGCATAACGCCTAACGCATAACGGATCACGCATAACGCATAACGCATAACGCATAACGCATAACGCATAACGCATAACGCATAACGCATAACGCATAACGCATAACGCATAACGCATAACGCATAACGCATAAAGCATAACGTATAACTCATAACGCATAACGCATAAAGCATAATGCATCACGCATATCGCATAACGCATAAAGCATAACGCATCACGCATAAAGCATAACGTATAACGCATAACGCATAACGCATAACGCATAACGCATAACGCATAACGCATAACGCATAACGCATAACGCATAACGCATAACGCATAACGCATAACGCATAACGCATAACGCATAACGCATAACGCAACACGCATAACGCATAAAGCATAACGCAACACGCATAACGCATAACGCATAACGCATAACGCATAACGCATAACGCATAACGCATAACGCGTAACGCGTAACGCATAACGCATAACGCATAACGCTTAACGCATAACGCATAAAGCATAACGCAACACGCATAAAGCATAACGTATAACGCATAACGCATAATCCACAACGCATAACGAATACCGCATAACACATAACGCATTACGCATAACGCAACCGTATAACGCACAACGCATAAAGCATAACGTATAACGCAAAACGCATAACGCCTAACGCATAAAGCATAACGCATCACGCATATCGCATAACGCATAAAGCATAACGCATCACGCATAAAGCAAAACGCATAACGCATAACGCATAAAGCATAACGCATAACGCATAACGCATAACGCACAACGCATAAAGCATAACGTATAACTCATAACGCATAACGCATAAAGCATAACGCATCACGCATATCGCATAACGCATAAAGCATAACGCATCACGCATAAAGCATAACGTATAACGCATAACGCATAATGCACAACGCATAACGAATACCGCAAAACGCATAACGCATAACGCATAAAGCATAACGCAACACGCATAAAGCATAACATATAACGCATAACGCATAACGCATAACGCATAACGCATAACGCATAACGCATAACGCATAACGTATAACTCATAACCCACAACGCATAACGCATAACGCATAACGCATAACGCATAACGCATAACGCATAACGCATAACGTATAACGCATAACGCATAACGCATAACGCATAACGCAAACGTATAACGCACAACGCATAAAGCATAACGTATAACGCATAACGCATAACGCATAACGCATAACGCATAAAGCAAAACGCATAACGCATAACGCAACACGCATAAAGCATAACGTATAACGCATAACGTATAACTCATAACCCACAACGCATAACGCATAACGCATAACGCATAACGCATAACGCATAACGCATAACGCATAACGCATAACGCATAACGCATAACGCATAAAGCAAAACGCATAACGCATAACGCATAAAGCATAACGCATAACGCATAACGCACAACGCATAAAGCATAACGTATAACGCAAAACGCATAACGCCTAACGCATAACGGATAACGCATAACGAATAAAGCATAACGCATAACGCATAACGCATAACGCAAACGTATAACGCACAACGCATAAAGCATAACGTATAACGCATAACGCATAACGCATAACGCATAACGCATAACGCATAACGCATAACGCTTAACGCATAACGCATAACGCATAACGTATAACGCATAACGCATAACGTATAACTCATAACCCACAACGCATAACGCATAACGCATAACGCATAACGCATAACGCATAACGCATAAAGCAAAACGCATAACGCATAACGCATAAAGCATAACGCGTAACGCATAACGCATAACGCACAACGCATAAAGCATAACGTATAACGCAAAACGCATAACGCCTAACGCATAACGGATAACGCATAACGAATAAAGCATAACGTATAACGCATAACGCAAACGTATAACGCACAACGCATAAAGCATAACGTATAACGCATAACGCATAACGCATAACGCTTAACGCATAACGCATAACGCATAACGCATAACGCATAACGCATAACGCATAACGCATAACGCATAACGCATAACGCATAACGCTTAACGCATAACGCATAACGGATCACGCATAACGCATAACGCATAACGCATAACGCATAACGCGTAACGCATAACGCATAACGCATAACGCATAACGCTTAACGCATAACGCATAACGCATAACGCATAACGCACAACGCATAAAGCATAACGTATAACGCAAAACGCATAACGCCTAACGCATAACGGATAACGCATAACGAATAAAGCATAACGCATAACGCATAACGCAAACGTATAACGCACAACGCATAAAGCATAACGTATAACGCATAACGCATAACGCATAACGCATAACGCATAACGCATAACGCAAAACGCATAACGCCTAACGCATAACGGATAACGCATAACGAATAAAGCATAACGCATAACGCATAACGCAAACGTATAACGCACAACGCATAAAGCATAACGTATAACGCATAACGCATAACGCATAACGCATAACGCATAACGCATAATGCATAACGCATAACGCTTAACGCATAACGCATAACGGATCACGCATAACGCATAACGCATAACGCATAACGCATAACGCATAACCCACAACGCATAACGCATAACGCATAACGCATAACGCATAACGCATAACGCATAACGAATAACGCATAACGCATAACGCATAACGCATAACGCATAACGCATTACGCATAACGCTTAAAGCATAACGTATAACTCATAACGCATAACGCATAAAGCATAACGCATCACGCATATCGCATAACGCATAAAGCATAACGCATCACGCATAAAGCATAACGTATAACGCATAACGCATAATGCACAACGCATAACGAATACCGCAAAACGCATAACGCCTAACGCATAACGGATCACGCATAACGCATAACGCATAACGCATAACGCATAACGCATAACGCATAACGCATAACGCATAACGCATAACGCATAACGCATAACGCATAACGCATAACGCATAACGCATAACGCATAACGCATAACGCATAACGCATAACGCATAACGCTTAACGCATAACGCATAAAGCATAACGCAACACGCATAAAGCATAACGTATAACGCATAACGCATATCGCATAACGCATAACGCATAACGCATAACGCATAAAGCATAACGCATAACACATAACGCATAACGCATAACGCATAACGCATAACGCATAACGCATAACGCATAACGCATAACGCATAACGCATAACGCATAACGCATAACGCATAACGCATAACGTATAACTCATAACGCATAACGCATAAAGTATAACGCATCACGCATATCGCATAACGCATAACGCATAACGCATAACGCATAACGCATAACGCATAACGCATAACGCATAACGCAGAACGTATAAAGCATAACGTATAACTCATAACGCATAACGCATAAAGCATAACGCATCACGCATATCGCATAACGCATAAAGCATAACGCATCACGCATAAAGCATAACGTATAACGCATAACGCATAATGCACAACGCATAACGAATACCGCAAAACGCATAACGCCTAACGCATAACGGATCACGCATAACGCATAACGCATAACGTATAACGCATAACGCATATCGCATAACGCATAACGCATAACGCATAACGCATAACGCTTAACGCATAACGCATAAAGCATAACGCAACACGCATAACGCATAACGCGTAACGCGTAACGCATAACGCATAACGCATAACGCTTAACGCATAACGCATAAAGCATAACGCAACACGCATAAAGCATAACGTATAACGCTTAACGCATAATCCACAACGCATAACGAATACCGCATAACACATAACGCATAACGCATAACGCAACCGTATAACGCACAACGCATAAAGCATAACGTATAACGCAAAACGCATAACGTCTAACGCATAACGGATCACGCATAACGCATAAAGCATAAAGCATAACGCATAACGCATAACGCATAACGCATAACGCATAACGCAAACGTATAACGCACAACGCATAAAGCATAACGTATAACGCAAAACGCATAACGCCTAACGCATAACGAATAAAGCATAACGCATAACGCATAACGCAAACGTATAACGCACAACGCATAAAGCATAACGTATAACGGATCACGCATAACGCATAACGCATAACGCATAACGCATAACGCATAACGCATAACGCATAACGCATAACGCATAACGCTTAACGCATAACGCATAACGCATAACGCATAACGCATAACGCATAACGCATAACGCATAATGCATAACGCATAACGCATAACGCATAACGCTTAACGCATAACGCATAACGGATCACGCATAACGCATAACGCATAACGCATAACGCATAACGCATAACGCATAACGCACAACTCATAACGCATAACGCATAACGCATAACGCATAACGCATATTGCATAACGCATAACGCATAACGCATAACGCATAACGCATAACGCAAAACTCATAACGGATAACGCATAACGGATAACCCATAACGCATAACGCATAACGCATAACGCATAACGCATAACGCATAACGCATAACGCATGACGCATAACGCATAACGCATAACGCATAACGCATAACGCATAACCCATAACACATAACGCATAACGCATAACGCATAACGCATAACGCATAACGCATAACGCATAACGCAAATCGCATAACGCATAACGCATAACGCATAACGCATTACGCATAACGTATAACGCATAACGCATAACGCAAAACGCATAACGCATAGCGGATAACGCACAACGCATAACACATAACGCATAACGCATAACGCATAACGCATAACCCATAACGCATAACGCATAACGCATTACGCATAACGCATAACGCATAACGCATAACGCATAACGCATAACGCATAACGCATAACGCATAACGCATAACGCATAACGCATAACGCATAACCCATAACACATAACGCATAACGCATAACGCATAACGCATAACGCATAACGCATAACGCATAACGCATAACGCAAAGCGCATAACGTATAACGCACAACGCATAACACATAACGCATAACGCATAACGCATAACGCATAACGCATAACGCATAACGCATAACGCATAACCCATAACACATAACGCATAACGCATAACGCATAACGCATAACGCATAACGCATAACGCAAATCGCATAACGCATAACGCATAACGCATAACGCATAACGCATTACGCATAACGTATAACGCATAACGCATAACGCAAAACGCATAACGCATAGCGGATATCGCACAACGCATAACACATAACGCATAACGCATAACGCATAACGCATAACGCATAACGCATAACGCATAACGCATAACGCAAATCGCATAACGTATAACGCACAACGCATAACACATAACGCATAACGCATAACGCATAACGCATAACGCATAACGCATAACGCATAACGCATAACGCATAAGGCATATTGCATAACGCATAACGCATAACGCATAACGCATAACGCATAACGCATAACGCATAACGCATAACGCACAACTCATAACGCATAACGCATAACGCATAACGCATAACGCATAACGCATAACGCAAATCGCATAACGTATAACGCACAACGCATAACACATAACGCATAACGCATAACGCATAACGCATAACGCATAACGCATAACGCATAACGCATAACGCATAACGCATAACGCATAACGCATAACGCATAACGCATAACGCATAACGCATAACGCATAACCCATAACGCATAACGCATAACGCATAACGCATAACGCATAACGCATAACGCATAACGCATAACGCATAACGCATAACGCAAATCGCATAACGTATAACGCACAACGCATAATACATAACGCATAACGCATAACGCATAACGCATAACGCATAACGCATAACGCATAACGCATAACGCATAACGCATAACGCATAACGCATAACGCATAACGCATAACGCATAACGCATAACGCATAACGCATAACGCATAACGCATAACGCATAACGCATAACCCATAACACATAACGCATAACGCATAACGCATAACGCATAACGCATAACGCAAATCGCATAACGCATAACGCATAACGCATAACGCATAACGCATTACGCATAACGTATAACGCATAACGCATAACGCAAAACGCATAACGCATAGCAGATAACGCACAACGCATAACACATAACGCATAACGCATAACGCATAACGCATAACGCATAACGCATAACGCATAACGCATAACGCATAACGCATAACGCATAACGCATAACGCATAACGCATAACGCATAACGCAAATCGCATAACGTATAACGCACAACGCATAACACATAACGCATAACGCATAACGCATAACGCATAACGCATAACGCATAACGCATAACGCATAACGCATAACGCATAACGCATATTGCATAACGCATAACGCATAACGCATAACGCATAACGCATAACGCATAACGCATAACGCATAACGCACAACTCATAACGCATAACGCATAACGCATAACGCATAACGCATAACGCATAACGCAAATCGCATAACGTATAACGCACAACGCATAACACATAACGCATAACGCATAACGCATAACGCATAACGCATAACGCATAACGCATAACGCATAACGCATAACGCATAACGCATAACGCATAACGCATAACGCATAACGCACAACTCATAACGCATAACGCATAACGCATAACGCATAACGCATAACGCATAACGCAAATCGCATAACGTATAACGCACAACGCATAACACATAACGCATAACGCATAACGCATAACGCATAACGCATAACGCATAACGCATAACGCATAACGCATAACGCATAACGCATATTGCATAACGCATAACGCATAACGCATAACGCAAAACTCATAACGGATAACGCATAACGGATAACCCATAACGCATAACGCATAACGCATAACGCATAACGCATAACGCATAGCGCATGACGCATAACGCATAACGCATAACGCATAACGCATAACGCATAACCCATAACACATAACGCATAACGCATAACGCATAACGCATAACGCATAACGTATAACGCATAACGCAAATCGCATAACGCATAACGCATAACGCATAACGCATTACGCATAACGTATAACGCATAACGCATAACGCAAAACGCATAACGCATAGCGGATAACGCACAACGCATAACACATAACGCATAACGCATAACGCATAACGCATAACGCATAACGCATAACGCATTACGCATAACGCATAACGCATAACGCATAACGCATAACGCATAACGCATAACGCATAACGCATAACGCATAACGCATAACGCATAACGCATAACGCATAACCCATAACACATAACGCATAACGCATAACGCATAACGCATAACGCATAACGCATAACGCATAACGCATAACGCATAACGCATAACGCAAAGCGCATAACGTATAACGCACAACGCATAACACATAACGCATAACGCATAACGCATAACGCATAACGCATAACGCATAACGCATAACGCATAACGCATAACCCATAACACATAACGCATAACGCATAACGCATAACGCATAACGCATAACGCATAACGCATAACGCAAATCGCATAACGCATAACGCATAACGCATAACGCATTACGCATAACGTATAACGCATAACGCATAACGCAAAACGCATAACGCATAGCGGATATCGCACAACGCATAACACATAACGCATAACGCATAACGCATAACGCATAACGCATAACGCATAACGCATAACGCATAACGCAAATCGCATAACGTATAACGCACAACGCATAACGCATAACGCATAACGCATAACGCATAACGCATAACGCATAACGCATAACGCATAACGCATAACGCATAAGGCATATTGCATAACGCATAACGCATAACGCATAACGCATAACGCATAACGCATAACGCATAACGCATAACGCACAACTCATAACGCATAACGCATAACGCATAACGCATAACGCATAACGCATAACGCATAACGCATAACGCAAATCGCATAACGTATAACGCACAACGCATAACACATAACGCATAACGCATAACGCATAACGCATAACGCATAACGCATAACGCATAACGCATAACGCATAACGCATAACGCATAACGCATAACGCATAACGCATAACGCATAACGCATAACGCATAACGCATAACGCATAACGCATAACCCATAACGCATAACGCATAACGCATAACGCATAACGCATAACGCATAACGCATAACGCATAACGCATAACGCATAACGCATAACGCAAATCGCATAACGTATAACGCACAACGCATAACACATAACGCATAACGCATAACGCATAACGCATAACGCATAACGCATAACGCATAACGCATAACGCATAACGCATAACGCATAACGCATAACGCATAACGCATAACGCATAACGCATAACGCATAACGCATAACGCATAACGCATAACGCATAACCCATAACACATAACGCATAACGCATAACGCATAACGCATAACGCATAACGCAAATCGCATAACGCATAACGCATAACGCATAACGCATAACGCATTACGCATAACGTATAACGCATAACGCATAACGCAAAACGCATAACGCATAGCGGATAACGCACAACGCATAACACATAACGCATAACGCATAACGCATAACGCATAACGCATAACGCATAACGCATAACGCATAACGCATAACGCATAACGCATAACGCATAACGCATAACGCAAATCGCATAACGTATAACGCACAACGCATAACACATAACGCATAACGCATAACGCATAACGCATAACGCATAACGCATAACGCATAACGCATAACGCATAACGCATATTGCATAACGCATAACGCATAACGCATAACGCATAACGCATAACGCATAACGCATAACGCATAACGCACAACTCATAACGCATAACGCATAACGCATAACGCATAACGCATAACGCATAACGCAAATCGCATAACGTATAACGCACAACGCATAACACATAACGCATAACGCATAACGCATAACGCATAACGCATAACGCATAACGCATAACGCATAACGCATAACGCATAACGCATAACGCATATTGCATAACGCATAACGCATAACGCATAACGCAAAACTCATAACGGATAACGCATAACGGATAACCCATAACGCATAACGCATAACGCATAACGCATAACGCATAACGCATAGCGCATGACGCATAACGCATAACGCATAACGCATAACGCATAACGCATAACCCATAACACATAACGCATAACGCATAACGCATAACGCATAACACATAACGCATAACGCATAACGCAAATCGCATAACGCATAACGCATAACGCATAACGCATTACGCATAACGTATAACGCATAACGCATAACGCAAAACGCATAACGCATAGCGGATAACGCACAACGCATAACACATAACGCATAACGCATAACGCATAACGCATAACGCATAACGCATAACGCATAACGCATTACGCATAACGCATAACGCATAACGCATAACGCATAACGCATAACGCATAACGCATAACGCATAACGCATAACGCATAACGCATAACGCATAACGCATAACCCATAACACATAACGCATAACGCATAACGCATAACGCATAACGCAAATCGCATAACGCATAACGCATAACGCATAACGCATTACGCATAACGTATAACGCATAACGCATAACGCAAAACGCATAACGCATACCGGATAACGCACAACGCATAACACATAACGCATAACGCATAACGCATAACGCATAACGCATAACGCATAACGCATAACGCATAACGCATAACGCAAATCGCATAACGTATAACGCACAACGCATAACACATAACGCATAACGCATAACGCATAACGCATAACGCATAACGCATAACGCATAACGCATATTGCATAACGCATAACGCATAACGCATAACGCATAACGCATAACGCATAACGCATAACGCACAACTCATAACGCATAACGCATAACGCATAACGCATAACGCAAATCGCATAACGTATAACGCACAACGCATAACACATAACGCATAACGCATAACGCATAACGCATAACGCATAACGCATAACGCATAACGCATAACGCATAACGCATAACGCATAACGCATAACGCATAACGCATAACGCATAACGCAAAACTCATAACGGATAACGCATAAAGGATAACCCATAACGCATAACGCATAACGCATAACGCATAACGCATAACGCATAACGCATAACGCATAACACATAACACATAACCCATAACGCATAACGCATAACGCATAACGCATAACGCATAACGCATAACGCATAACGCATAACGCATAACGCATAACGCATAACGCATATTGCATAACGCATAACGCATAACGCATAACGCATAACGCATAACGCATAACGCATAACGCATAACGCACAACTCATAACGCATAACGCATAACGCATAACGCATAACGCATAACGCATAACGCAAATCGCATAACGTATAACGCACAACGCATAACACATAACGCATAACGCATAACGCATAACGCATAACGCATAACGCATAACGCATAACGCATAACGCATAACGCATAACGCATAACGCATAACGCATAACGCATAACGCACAACTCATAACGCATAACGCATAACGCATAACGCATAACGCATAACGCATAACGCAAATCGCATAACGGATAACGCACAACGCATAACACATAACGCATAACGCATAACGCATAACGCAAATCGCATAACGCATAACGCATAACGCATAACGCATAACGCATAACGCATATTGCATAACGCATAACGCATAACGCATAACGCAAAACTCATAACGGATAACGCATAACGCATAACGCATAACGCATAACGCATAACGCATAACGCATAACGCATAACGCATAGCGCATGACGCATAACGCATAACGCATAACGCATAACGCATAACGCATAACGCATAACTCATAACGCATAACGCATAACGCATAACGCATAACGCATAACGTATAACGCATAACGCAAATCGCATAACGCATAACGCATAACGCATAACGCATTACGCATAACGTATAACGCATAACGCATAACGCAAAACGCATAACGCATAGCGGATAACGCACAACGCATAACACATAACGCATAACGCATAACGCATAACGCATAACGCATAACGCATAACGCATTACGCATAACGCATAACGCATAACGCATAACGCATAACGCATAACGCATAACGCATAACGCATAACGCATAACGCATAACGCATAACGCATAACGCATAACCCATAACACATAACGCATAACGCATAACGCATAACGCATAACGCATAACGCATAACGCATAACGCATAACGCATAACGCATAACGCATAACGCAAAGCGCATAACGTATAACGCACAACGCATAACACATAACGCATAACGCATAACGCATAACGCATAACGCATAACGCATAACGCATAACGCATAACGCATAACCCATAACACATAACGCATAACGCATAACGCATAACGCATAACGCATAACGCATAACGCATAACGCAAATCGCATAACGCATAACGCATAACGCATAACGCATAACGCATTACGCATAACGTATAACGCATAACGCATAACGCAAAACGCATAACGCATAGCGGATATCGCACAACGCATAACACATAACGCATAACGCATAACGCATAACGCATAACGCATAACGCATAACGCATAACGCATAACGCAAATCGCATAACGTATAACGCACAACGCATAACACATAACGCATAACGCATAACGCATAACGCATAACGCATAACGCATAACGCATAACGCATAACGCATAAGGCATATTGCATAACGCATAACGCATAACGCATAACGCATAACGCATAACGCATAACGCATAACGCATAACGCACAACTCATAACGCATAACGCATAACGCATAACGCATAACGCATAACGCATAACGCATAACGCATAACGCAAATCGCATAACGTATAACGCACAACGCATAACACATAACGCATAACGCATAACGCATAACGCATAACGCATAACGCATAACGCATAACGCATAACGCATAACGCATAACGCATAACGCATAACGCATAACGCATAACGCATAACGCATAACGCATAACGCATAACGCATAACGCATAACGCATAACCCATAACGCATAACGCATAACGCATAACGCATAACGCATAACGCATAACGCATAACGCATAACGCATAACGCATAACGCATAACGCAAATCGCATAACGTATAACGCACAACGCATAACACATAACGCATAACGCATAACGCATAACGCATAACGCATAACGCATAACGCATAACGCATTACGCATAACGCATAACGCATAACGCATAACGCATAACGCATAACGCATAACGCATAACGCATAACGCATAACGCATAACGCATAACGCATAACCCATAACACATAACGCATAACGCATAACGCATAACGCATAACGCATAACGCAAATCGCATAACGCATAACGCATAACGCATAACGCATAACGCATTACGCATAACGTATAACGCATAACGCATAACGCAAAACGCATAACGCATAGCGGATAACGCACAACGCATAACACATAACGCATAACGCATAACGCATAACGCATAACGCATAACGCATAACGCATAACGCATAACGCATAACGCATAACGCATAACGCATAACGCATAACGCAAATCGCATAACGTATAACGCACAACGCATAACACATAACGCATAACGCATAACGCATAACGCATAACGCATAACGCATAACGCATAACGCATAACGCATAACGCATATTGCATAACGCATAACGCATAACGCATAACGCATAACGCATAACGCATAACGCATAACGCATAACGCATAACGCACAACTCATAACGCATAACGCATAACGCATAACGCATAACGCATAACGCATAACGCAAATCGCATAACGTATAACGCACAACGCATAACACATAACGCATAACGCATAACGCATAACGCATAACGCATAACGCAAAGCGCATAACGTATAACGCACAACGCATAACACATAACGCATAACGCATAACGCATAACGCATAACGCATAACGCATAACGCATAACGCATAACCCATAACACATAACGCATAACGCATAACGCATAACGCATAACGCATAACGCATAACGCAAATCGCATAACGCATAACGCATAACGCATAACGCATAACGCATTACGCATAACGTATAACGCATAACGCATAACGCAAAACGCATAACGCATAGCGGATATCGCACAACGCATAACACATAACGCATAACGCATAACGCATAACGCATAACGCATAACGCATAACGCATAACGCATAACGCAAATCGCATAACGTATAACGCACAACGCATAACACATAACGCATAACGCATAACGCATAACGCATAACGCATAACGCATAACGCATAACGCATAACGCATAACGCATATTGCATAACGCATAACGCATAACGCATAACGCATAACGCATAACGCATAACGCATAACGCATAACGCACAACTCATAACGCATAACGCATAACGCATAACGCATAACGCATAACGCATAACGCAAATCGCATAACGTATAACGCACAACGCATAACACATAACGCATAACGCATAACGCATAACGCATAACGCATAACGCATAACGCATAACGCATAACGCATAACGCATAACGCATAACGCATAACGCATAACGCATAACGCATAACGCATAACGCATAACGCATAACCCATAACGCATAACGCATAACGCATAACGCATAACGCATAACGCATAACGCATAACGCAAATCGCATAACGTATAACGCACAACGCATAATACATAACGCATAACGCATAACGCATAACGCATAACGCATAACGCATAACGCATAACGCATAACGCATTACGCATAACGCATAACGCATAACGCATAACGCATAACGCATAACGCATAACGCATAACGCATAACGCATAACGCATAACGCATAACGCATAACCCATAACACATAACGCATAACGCATAACGCATAACGCATAACGCATAACGCAAATCGCATAACGCATAACGCATAACGCATAACGCATAACGCATTACGCATAACGTATAACGCATAACGCATAACGCAAAACGCATAACGCATAGCAGATAACGCACAACGCATAACACATAACGCATAACGCATAACGCATAACGCATAACGCATAACGCATAACGCATAACGCATAACGCATAACGCATAACGCATAACGCATAACGCATAACGCAAATCGCATAACGTATAACGCACAACGCATAACACATAACGCATAACGCATAACGCATAACGCATAACGCATAACGCATAACGCATAACGCATAACGCATAACGCATAACGCATATTGCATAACGCATAACGCATAACGCATAACGCATAACGCATAACGCATAACGCATAACGCATAACGCACAACTCATAACGCATAACGCATAACGCATAACGCATAACGCATAACGCATAACGCAAATCGCATAACGTATAACGCACAACGCATAACACATAACGCATAACGCATAACGCATAACGCATAACGCATAACGCATAACGCATAACGCATAACGCATAACGCATAACGCATAACGCATAACGCATAACGCATAACGCACAACTCATAACGCATAACGCATAACGCATAACGCATAACGCATAACGCATAACGCAAATCGCATAACGTATAACGCACAACGCATAACACATAACGCATAACGCATAACGCATAACGCATAACGCATAACGCATAACGCATAACGCATAACGCATAACGCATAACGCATATCGCATAACGCATAACGCATAACGCATAACGCAAAACTCATAACGGATAACGCATAACGGATAACCCATAACGCATAACGCATAACGCATAACGCATAACGCATAACGCATAGCGCATGACGCATAACGCATAACGCATAACGCATAACGCATAACGCATAACCCATAACACATAACGCATAACGCATAACGCATAACGCATAACGCATAACGTATAACGCATAACGCAAATCGCATAACGCATAACGCATAACGCATAACGCATTACGCATAACGTATAACGCATAACGCATAACGCAAAACGCATAACGCATAGCGGATAACGCACAACGCATAACACATAACGCATAACGCATAACGCATAACGCATAACGCATAACGCATAACGCATTACGCATAACGCATAACGCATAACGCATAACGCATAACGCATAACGCATAACGCATAACGCATAACGCATAACGCATAACGCATAACGCATAACCCATAACACATAACGCATAACGCATAACGCATAACGCATAACGCATAACGCATAACGCATAACGCATAACGCATAACGCATAACGCAAAGCGCATAACGTATAACGCACAACGCATAACACATAACGCATAACGCATAACGCATAACGCATAACGCATAACGCATAACGCATAACGCATAACGCATAACCCATAACACATAACGCATAACGCATAACGCATAACGCATAACGCATAACGCATAACGCATAACGCAAATCGCATAACGCATAACGCATAACGCATAACGCATTACGCATAACGTATAACGCATAACGCATAACGCAAAACGCATAACGCATAGCGGATATCGCACAACGCATAACACATAACGCATAACGCATAACGCATAACGCATAACGCATAACGCATAACGCATAACGCATAACGCAAATCGCATAACGTATAACGCACAACGCATAACACATAACGCATAACGCATAACGCATAACGCATAACGCATAACGCATAACGCATAACGCATAACGCATAAGGCATATTGCATAACGCATAACGCATAACGCATAACGCATAACGCATAACGCATAACGCATAACGCATAACGCACAACTCATAACGCATAACGCATAACGCATAACGCATAACGCATAACGCATAACGCATAACGCATAACGCAAATCGCATAACGTATAACGCACAACGCATAACACATAACGCATAACGCATAACGCATAACGCATAACGCATAACGCATAACGCATAACGCATAACGCATAACGCATAACGCATAACGCATAACGCATAACGCATAACGCATAACGCATAACGCATAACGCATAACGCATAACGCATAACCCATAACGCATAACGCATAACGCATAACGCATAACGCATAACGCATAACGCATAACGCATAACGCATAACGCATAACGCATAACGCAAATCGCATAACGTATAACGCACAACGCATAACACATAACGCATAACGCATAACGCATAACGCATAACGCATAACGCATAACGCATAACGCATTACGCATAACGCATAACGCATAACGCATAACGCATAACGCATAACGCATAACGCATAACGCATAACGCATAACGCATAACGCATAACGCATAACCCATAACACATAACGCATAACGCATAACGCATAACGCATAACGCATAACGCAAATCGCATAACGCATAACGCATAACGCATAACGCATAACGCATTACGCATAACGTATAACGCATAACGCAAAACGCATAACGCATAGCGGATAACGCACAACGCATAACACATAACGCATAACGCATAACGCATAACGCATAACGCATAACGCATAACGCATAACGCATAACGCATAACGCATAACGCATAACGCATAACGCATAACGCAAATCGCATAACATATAACGCACAACGCATAACACATAACGCATAACGCATAACGCATAACGCATAACGCATAACGCATAACGCATAACGCATAACGCATAACGCATATTGCATAACGCATAACGCATAACGCATAACGCATAACGCATAACGCATAACGCATAACGCATAACGCATAACGCACAACTCATAACGCATAACGCATAACGCATAACGCATAACGCATAACGCATAACGCAAATCGCATAACGTATAACGCACAACGCATAACACATAACGCATAACGCATAACGCATAACGCATAACGCATAACGCATAACGCATAACGCATAACGCATAACGCATAACGCATATTGCATAACGCATAACGCATAACGCATAACGCAAAACTCATAACGGATAACGCATAACGGATAACCCATAACGCATAACGCATAACGCATAACGCATAACGCATAACGCATAGCGCATGACGCATAACGCATAACGCATAACGCATAACGCATAACGCATAACCCATAACACATAACGCATAACGCATAACGCATAACGCATAACACATAACGCATAACGCATAACGCAAATCGCAAAACGCATAACGCATAACGCATAACGCATTACGCATAACGTATAACGCATAACGCATAACGCAAAACGCATAACGCATAGCGGATAACGCACAACGCATAACACATAACGCATAACGCATAACGCATAACGCATAACGCATAACGCATAACGCATTACGCATAACGCATAACGCATAACGCATAACGCATAACGCATAACGCATAACGCATAACGCATAACGCATAACGCATAACGCATAACGCATAACGCATAACGCATAACCCATAACACATAACGCATAACGCATAACGCATAACGCATAACGCAAATCGCATAACGCATAACGCATAACGCATAACGCATTACGCATAACGTATAACGCATAACGCATAACGCAAAACGCATAACGCATACCGGATAACGCACAACGCATAACACATAACGCATAACGCATAACGCATAACGCATAACGCATAACGCATAACGCATAACGCATAACGCATAACGCAAATCGCATAACGTATAACGCACAACGCATAACACATAACGCATAACGCATAACGCATAACGCATAACGCATAACGCATAACGCATAACGCATATTGCATAACGCATAACGCATAACGCATAACGCATAACGCATAACGCATAACGCATAACGCACAACTCATAACGCATAACGCATAACGCATAACGCATAACGCAAATCGCATAACGTATAACGCACAACGCATAACACATAACGCATAACGCATAACGCATAAGGCATAACGCATAACGCATAACGCATAACGCATAACGCATATTGCATAACGCATAACGCATAACGCATAACGCATAACGCATAACGCAAAACTCATAACGGATAACGCATAAAGGATAACCCATAACGCATAACGCATAACGCATAACGCATAACGCATAACGCATAACGCATAACGCATAACACATAACACATAACCCATAACGCATAACGCATAACGCATAACGCATAACGCATAACGCATAACGCATAACGCATAACGCATAACGCATATTGCATAACGCATAACGCATAACGCATAACGCATAACGCATAACGCATAACGCATAACGCATAACGCACAACTCATAACGCATAACGCATAACGCATAACGCATAACGCATAACGCATAACGCAAATCGCATAACGTATAACGCACAACGCATAACACATAACGCATAACGCATAACGCATAACGCATAACGCATAACGCATAACGCATAACGCATAACGCATAACGCATAACGCATAACGCATAACGCATAACGCATAACGCACAACTCATAACGCATAACGCATAACGCATAACGCATAACGCATAACGCATAACGCAAATCGCATAACGTATAACGCACAACGCATAACGCATAACGCATAACGCATAACGCATAACGCATAACGCATAACGCATAACGCATAACGCATAACGCATAACGCATAACGCATATTGCATAACGCATAACGCATAACGCATAACGCAAAACTCATAACGGATAACGCATAACGGATAACCCATAACGCATAACGCATAACGCATAACGCATAACGCATAACGCATAGCGCATGACGCATAACGCATAACGCATAACGCATAACGCATAACGCATAACCCATAACACATAACGCATAACGCATAACGCATAACGCATAACGCATAACGTATAACGCATAACGCAAATCGCATAACGCATAACGCATAACGCATAACGCATTACGCATAACGTATAACGCATAACGCATAACGCAAAACGCATAACGCATAGCGGATAACGCACAACGCATAACACATAACGCATAACGCATAACGCATAACGCATAACGCATAACGCATAACGCATTACGCATAACGCATAACGCATAACGCATAACGCATAACGCATAACGCATAACGCATAACGCATAACGCATAACGCATAACGCATAACGCATAACGCATAACCCATAACACATAACGCATAACGCATAACGCATAACGCATAACGCATAACGCATAACGCATAACGCATAACGCATAACGCATAACGCAAAGCGCATAACGTATAACGCACAACGCATAACACATAACGCATAACGCATAACGCATAACGCATAACGCATAACGCATAACGCATAACGCATAACGCATAACCCATAACACATAACGCATAACGCATAACGCATAACGCATAACGCATAACGCATAACGCATAACGCAAATCGCATAACGCATAACGCATAACGCATAACGCATAACGCATTACGCATAACGTATAACGCATAACGCATAACGCAAAACGCATAACGCATAGCGGATATCGCACAACGCATAACACATAACGCATAACGCATAACGCATAACGCATAACGCATAACGCATAACGCATAACGCATAACGCAAATCGCATAACGTATAACGCACAACGCATAACACATAACGCATAACGCATAACGCATAACGCATAACGCATAACGCATAACGCATAACGCATAACGCATAAGGCATATTGCATAACGCATAACGCATAACGCATAACGCATAACGCATAACGCATAACGCATAACGCATAACGCATAACTCATAACGCATAACGCATAACGCATAACGCATAACGCATAACGCATAACGCATAACGCATAACGCAAATCGCATAACGTATAACGCACAACGCATAACACATAACGCATAACGCATAACGCATAACGCATAACGCATAACGCATAACGCATAACGCATAACGCATAACGCATAACGCATAACGCATAACGCATAACGCATAACGCATAACGCATAACGCATAACGCATAACGCATAACGCATAACGCATAACCCATAACGCATAACGCATAACGCATAACGCATAACGCATAACGCATAACGCATAACGCATAACGCATAACGCATAACGCATAACGCAAATCGCATAACGTATAACGCACAACGCATAACACATAACGCATAACGCATAACGCATAACGCATAACGCATAACGCATAACGCATAACGCATTACGCATAACGCATAACGCATAACGCATAACGCATAACGCATAACGCATAACGCATAACGCATAACGCATAACGCATAACGCATAACGCATAACCCATAACACATAACGCATAACGCATAACGCATAACGCATAACGCATAACGCAAATCGCATAACGCATAACGCATAACGCATAACGCATAACGCATTACGCATAACGTATAACGCATAACGCATAACGCAAAACGCATAACGCATAGCGGATAACGCACAACGCATAACACATAACGCATAACGCATAACGCATAACGCATAACGCATAACGCATAACGCATAACGCATAACGCATAACGCATAACGCATAACGCATAACGCATAACGCAAATCGCATAACGTATAACGCACAACGCATAACACATAACGCATAACGCATAACGCATAACGCATAACGCATAACGCATAACGCATAACGCACAACGCATAACGCATATTGCATAACGCATAACGCATAACGCATAACGCATAACGCATAACGCATAACGCATAACGCATAACGCATAACGCACAACTCATAACGCATAACGCATAACGCATAACGCATAACGCATAACGCATAACGCAAATCGCATAACGTATAACGCACAACGCATAACACATAACGCATAACGCATAACGCATAACGCATAACGCATAACGCATAACGCATAACGCATAACGCATAACGCATAACGCATATTGCATAACGCATAACGCATAACGCATAACGCAAAACTCATAACGGATAACGCATAACGGATAACCCATAACGCATAACGCATAACGCATAACGCATAACGCATAACGCATAGCGCATGACGCATAACGCATAACGCATAACGCATAACGCATAACGCATAACCCATAACACATAACGCATAACGCATAACGCATAACGCATAACACATAACGCATAACGCATAACGCAAAACGCATAACGCATAACGCATAACGCATAACGCATAACGCATAACGTATAACGCATAACGCATAACGCAAAACGCATAACGCATAGCGGATAACGCACAACGCATAACACATAACGCATAACGCATAACGCATAACGCATAACGCATAACGCATAACGCATTACGCATAACGCATAACGCATAACGCATAACGCATAACGCATAACGCATAACGCATAACGCATAACGCATAACGCATAACGCATAACGCATAACGCACAATGCATAACACATAACGCATAACGCATAACGCATAACGCATAACGCAAATCGCATAACGCATAACGCATAACGCATAACGCATTACGCATAACGTATAACGCATAACGCATAACGCAAAACGCATAACGCATACCGGATAACGCACAACGCATAACACATAACGCATAACGCATAACGCATAACGCATAACGCATAACGCATAACGCATAACGCATAACGCAAATCGCATAACGTATAACGCACAACGCATAACACATAACGCATAACGCATAACGCATAACGCATAACGCATAACGCATAACGCATAACGCATATTGCATAACGCATAACGCATAACGCATAACGCATAACGCATAACGCATAACGCATAACGCACAACTCATAACGCATAACGCATAACGCATAACGCATAACGCAAATCGCATAACGTATAACGCACAACGCATAACACATAACGCATAACGCATAACGCATAAGGCATAACGCATAACGCATAACGCATAACGCATAACGCATATTGCATAACGCATAACGCATAACGCATAACGCATAACGCATAACGCAAAACTCATAACGGATAACGCATAAAGGATAACCCATAACGCATAACGCATAACGCATAACGCATAACGCATAACGCATAACGCATAACGCATAACACATAACACATAACCCATAACGCATAACGCATAACGCATAACGCTTAACGCATGACCCACAGCGCATAACGCATTACGCGTAACTCATAACGCATAAAGCATAACGCATAAAGCAAAACGCATAACGCATAACGCATGACTCATAACGCACAACCCATAACGCATAACGCATAACGCAAATCGCATAACGCATAACGCATAATGCATAAAGCATAACGCATAACGCATAACGCAGAACGCATAACGCATAACGCATAACGCATAACGTATAACGCATAACGCATAACGCAAATCGCATAACGTATAACGCACAATGCATAACACATAACGCATAACGCATAACGCATACCGCATAACTCATAACGCATAACGCATATTGCATAACGCATAACGCATAACGCATAACGCATAACGCATAACGCATAACGCATAACGCATAACGTATAACGCATAACGCATAACGCAAAACGCATAACGCATAGCGGATAACGCACAACGCATAACACATAACGCATAACGCATAACGCATGACTCATAACGCACAACCCATAACGCATATTGCATAACGCATAACGCATAACGCATAACGCATAACCCATAACGCATAACGCATAACGCATAACGCATTACGCATAACGCAAATCTTATAACGTATAACGCACAACGCATAACACATAACGCATAACGCATAACGCATAACGCATAACGCATAACGCATAACGCATAACGCATAACGCATAACGCA
This sequence comes from Lasioglossum morio, assembly GCA_916610235.2. Classification (NCBI taxonomy): domain Eukaryota; kingdom Metazoa; phylum Arthropoda; class Insecta; order Hymenoptera; family Halictidae; genus Lasioglossum; species Lasioglossum morio. The sequence goes on from CAKAJA020000389.1 coordinate 678,288, forward strand.
TAACGCATAACGCATATTGCATAACGCATAACGCATAACGCATAACGCATAACGCATAACGCATAACGCATAACGCACAACTCATAACGCATAACGCATAACGCATAACGCATAACGCATAACGCATAACGCAAATCGCATAACGTATAACGCACAACGCATAACACATAACGCATAACGCATAACGCATAACGCATAACGCATAACGCATAACGCATAACGCATAACGCATAACGCATAACGCATATTGCATAACGCATAACGCATAACGCATAACGCAAAACTCATAACGGATAACGCATAACGGATAACCCATAACGCATAACGCATAACGCATAACGCATAACGCATAACGCATAGCGCATGACGCATAACGCATAACGCATAACGCATAACGCATAACGCATAACCCATAACACATAACGCATAACGCATAACGCATAACGCATAACACATAACGCATAACGCATAACGCAAATCGCATAACGCATAACGCATAACGCATAACGCATTACGCATAACGTATAACGCATAACGCATAACGCAAAACGCATAACGCATAGCGGATAACGCACAACGCATAACGCATAACGCATAACGCATAACGCATAACGCATAACGCATAACGCATTACGCATAACGCATAACGCATAACGCATAACGCATAACGCATAACGCATAACGCATAACGCATAACGCATAACGCATAACGCATAACGCATAACCCATAACACATAACGCATAACGCATAACGCATAACGCATAACGCATAACGCAAATCGCATAACGCATAACGCATAACGCATAACGCATTACGCATAACGTATAACGCATAACGCATAACGCAAAACGCATAACGCATAGCGGATAACGCACAACGCATAACACATAACGCATAACGCATAACGCATAACGCATAACGCATAACGCATAACGCATAACGCATAACGCAAATCGCATAACGTATAACGCACAACGCATAACACATAACGCATAACGCATAACGCATAACGCATAACGCATAACGCATAACGCATAACGCATATTGCATAACGTATAACGCATAACGCATAACGCATAACGCATAACGCATAACGCATAACGCATAACGCATAACGCACAACTCATAACGCATAACGCATAACGCATAACGCATAACGCAAATCGCATAACGTATAACGCACAACGCATAACACATAACGCATAACGCATAACGCATAAGGCATAACGCATAACGCATAACGCATAACGCATAACGCATAACGCATATTGCATAACGCATAACGCATAACGCATAACGCATAACGCATAACGCAAAACTCATAACGGATAACGCATAAAGGATAACCCATAACGCATAACGCATAACGCATAACGCATAACGCATAACGCATAACGCATAACGCATAACACATAACACATAACCCATAACGCATAACGCATAACGCATAACGCTTAACGCATGACCCATAGCGCATAACGCATTACGCGTAACTCATAACGCATAAAGCATAACGCATAAAGCAAAACGCATAACGCATAACGCATGACTCATAACGCACAACCCATAACGCATAACGCATAACGCAAATCGCATAACGCATAACGCATAATGCATAAAGCATAACGCATAACGCATAACGCATAACGCATAACGCATAACGCATAACGCATAACGTATAACGCATAACGCATAACGCAAATCGCATAACGTATAACGCACAATGCATAACACATAACGCATAACGCATAACGCATACCGCATAACGCATAACGCATAACGCATATTGCATAACGCATAACGCATAACGCATAACGCATAACGCATAACGCATAACGCATAACGCATAACGTATAACGCATAACGCATAACGCAAAACGCATAACGCATAGCGGATAACGCACAACGCATAACACATAACGCATAACGCATAACGCATGACTCATAACGCACAACCCATAACGCATATTGCATAACGCATAACGCATAACGCATAACGCATAACCCATAACGCATAACGCATAACGCATAACGCATAACGCATTACGCATAACGCAAATCTTATAACGTATAACGCACAACGCATAACACATAACGCATAACGCATAACGCGTAACGGATCAAGCATTACTCATAACGCATAACGCATAACGGATCACGCATTACTCATAGCGCATAACGCATAACGCATAACGTATAACGCATAACGCTTAATGCATAACGCATAACGCGTAACGGATCAAGCATTACTCATAACGCATAACGCATAACGCATAACGCATAACGCATAACCCATAACGCATAAAGCATAACGCATAACGCATAACGCATAACGCATAACGCATAACGCATAACACATAACACATAACCCATAACGCATAACGCATAACGCATAACGCTTAACGCATGACCCATAGCGCATAACGCATTACGCGTAACTCATAACGCATAAAGCATAACGCATAAAGCAAAACGCATAACGCATAACGCATGACTCATAACGCACAACCCATAACGCATAACGCATAACGCAAATCGCATAACGCATAACGCATAACGCATATTGCATAACGCATAACGCATAACGCATAACGCATAACGCATAACGCAAAACTCATAACGGATAACGCATAACGGATAACCCATAACGCATAACGCATAACGCATAACGCATAACGCATAACGCATAACGCATAACGCATAACGCATAACACATAACGCATGACTCATAACGCACAACCCATAACGCATAACGCATAACGCATAACGCATAACGCATAACGCATAACGCATATTGCATAACGCATAACGCATAACGCATAACGCATAACGCATAACGCAAAACTCATAACGGATAACGCATAACGGATAACCCATAACGCATAACGCATAACGCATAACGCATAACGCATAACGCATAACGCATAACACATAACACATAACCCATAACGCATAACGCATAACGCATAACGCTTAACGCATGACCCATAGCGCATAACGCATTACGCGTAACTCATAACGCATAAAGCATAACGCATAAAGCAAAACGCATAACGCATAACGCATGACTCATAACGCACAACCCATAACGCATAACGCAAATCGCATAACGCATAACGCATAATGCATAAAGCATAACGCATAACGCATAACGCATAACGCATAACGCATAACGCATAACGCATAACGCATAACGTATAACGCATAACGCATAACGCAAATCGCATAACGTATAACGCACAATGCATAACACATAACGCATAACGCATAACGCATAACGCATAACGCATAACGCATATTGCATAACGCATAACGCATAACGCATAACGCATAACGCATAACGCATAACGCATAACGCATAACGCATAACGTATAACGCATAACGCATAACGCAAAACGCATAACGCATAGCGGATAACGCACAACGCATAACACATAACGCATAACGCATAACGCATAACGCATGACTCATAACGCACAACCCATAACGCATATTGCATAACGCATAACGCATAACGCATAACGCATAACCCATAACGCATAACGCATAACGCATAACGCATAACGCATAACGCATAACGCATAACGCAAATCTTATAACGTATAACGCACAACGCATAACACATAACGCATAACGCATAACGCATAACGCATAACGCATAACGCATAACGCATAACGCATAACGCATAACGCATAACGCATATTGCATAACGCATAACGCATAACGCATTACGCATAACGCATAACGCATAACGCATAACGCATAACGTATAACGCATAACGCTTAATGCATAACGCATAACGCGTAACGGATCAAGCATTACTCATAACGCATAACGCATAACGGATCACGCATTACTCATAGCGCATAACGCATAACGCATAACGGATCACGCATTACTCATAACGCATAACGCATAACGCATAACGCATAACGCATAACCCATAACGGATCACGCATTACTCATAACGCATAACGCATAACGCATAACGTATAACGCATAACGCTTAATGCATAACGCATAACGCGTAACGGATCAAGCATTACTCATAACGCATAACGCATAACGGATCACGCATTACTCATAACGCATAACGCATAACGGATCACGCATTTCTCATAACGCATAACGCATAACGCATAACGCATAACGCATAACGCATAACGCATAACGCATAACGCAAAACGAATAACGCATAACGCATAACGCATAAGGCATAAGGCATAACGCATGACGCATAACGCATAACGCATAACGCAAATCTTATAACGTATAACGCACAACGCATAACACATAACGCATAACGCATAACGCATAACGCATAACGCATATTGCATAACGCATAACGCATAACGCATTACGCATAACGCATAACGCATAACGCATAACGCATAACGTATAACGCATAACGCTTAATGCATAACGCATAACGCGTAACGGATCAAGCATTACTCATAACGCATAACGCATAACGGATCACGCATTACTCATAGCGCATAACGCATAACGCATAACGGATCACGCATTACTCATAACGCATAACGCATAACGCATAACGCATAACGCATAACCCATAACGGATCACGCATTACTCATAACGCATAACGCATAACGCATAACGTATAACGCATAACGCTTAATGCATAACGCATAACGCGTAACGGATCAAGCATTACTCATAACGCATAACGCATAACGGATCACGCATTACTCATAACGCATAACGCATAACGGATCACGCATTTCTCATAACGCATAACGCATAACGCATAACGCATAACGCATAACGCATAACGCATAACGCATAACGCAAAACGAATAACGCATAACGCATAACGCATAAGGCATAAGGCATAACGCATGACGCAAAACGCATAACGCATAATGCATAACGCATAACGCATAACACATAACGGATCACGCATTACTCATAACGCATAACGCATAAAGCATAACGCATAACGCATAATGCATAACGCATAACGCATAACGCATAACGCATAACGCATAACGCATAACGCATAACGCATAACGGATAACGCATAACGGATAACCCATAACGCATAACGCATAACGCATAACGCATAACGCATAACGCATAACGCATAACACATAACACATAACACATAACCCATAACGCATAACGCATAACGCATAACGCTTAACGCATGACCCATAGCGCATAACGCATTACGCGTAACTCATAACGCATAAAGCATAACGCATAAAGCAAAACGCATAACGCATAACGCATGACTCATAACGCACAACCCATAACGCATAACGCATAACGCAAATCGCATAACGCATAACGCATAATGCATAAAGCATAACGCATAACGCATAACGCATAACGCATAACGCATAACGCATAACGCATAACGTATAACGCATAACGCATAACGCAAATCGCATAACGTATAACGCACAATGCATAACACATAACGCATAACGCATAACGCATAACGCATAACGCATAACGCATATTGCATAACGCATAACGCATAACGCATAACGCATAACGCATAACGCATAACGCATAACGCATAACGCATAACGCATAACGTATAACGCATAACGCATAACGCAAAACGCATAACGCATAGCGGATAACGCACAACGCATAACACATAACGCATAACGCATAACGCATAACGCATGACTCATAACGCACAACCCATAACGCATATTGCATAACGCATAACGCATAACGCATAACGCATAACCCATAACGCATAACGCATAACGCATAACGCATAACGCATAACGCATAACGCATAACGCAAATCTTATAACGTATAACGCACAACGCATAACACATAACGCATAACGCATAACGCATAACGCATAACGCATAACGCATAACGCATAACGCATATTGCATAACGCATAACGCATAACGCATAACGCATAACGCATAACGCATAACGCATAACGCATAACGTATAACGCATAACGCTTAATGCATAACGCATAACGCGTAACGGATCAAGCATTACTCATAACGCATAACGCATAACGGATCACGCATTACTCATAGCGCATAACGCATAACGCATAACGGATCACGCATTACTCATAACGCATAACGCATAACGCATAACGCATAACGCATAACCCATAACGGATCACGCATTACTCATAACGCATAACGCATAACACATAACGTATAACGCATAACGCTTAATGCATAACGCATAACGCGTAACGGATCAAGCATTACTCATAACGCATAACGCATAACGGATCACGCATTACTCATAACGCATAACGCATAACGGATCACGCATTTCTCATAACGCATAACGCATAACGCATAACGCATAACGCATAACGCATAACGCATAACGCATAACGCATAACGCATAACGCATAACGCAAAACGAATAACGCATAACGCATAACGCATAAGGCATAAGGCATAACGCATGACGCAAAACGCATAACGCATAATGCATAACGCATAACGCATAACACATAACGGATCACGCATTACTCATAACGCATAACGCATAAAGCATAACGCATAACGCATAATGCATAACGCATAACGCATAACGCATAACGCATAACGCATAACGGATAACGCATAACGGATAACCCATAACGCATAACGCATAACGCATAACGCATAACGCATAACGCATAACGCATAACGCATAACACATAACACATAACACATAACCCATAACGCATAACGCATAACGCATAACGCTTAACGCATGACCCATAGCGCATAACGCATTACGCGTAACTCATAACGCATAAAGCATAACGCATAAAGCATAACGCATAACGCATAACGCATAACTCATAACGCACAACCCATAACGCATAACGCATAACGCAAATCGCATAACGCATAACGCAAATCGCATAACGTATAACGCACAACGCATAACACATAACGCATAACGCATAACGCATAACGCATAACGCATAACGCATAACGCATAACGCATAACGCATAACGCATAACGCATAACGCATAACGCATAACGCATAACGCATAACGCATAACGCATAACGGATAACGCATAACGGATAACCCATAACGCATAACGCATAACGCATAACGCATAACGCATAACGCATAACGCATAACGCATAACGCATAACGCATAACCCATAACGGATCACGCATTACTCATAACGCATAACGCATAACGCATAACGTATAACGCATAACGCTTAATGCATAACGCATAACGCGTAACGGATCAAGCATTACTCATAACGCATAACGCATAACGCATAACGCATAACGCATAACCCATAACGCATAAAGCATAACGCATAACGCATAACGCATAACGCATAACGCATAACGCATAACACATAACACATAACCCATAACGCATAACGCATAACGCATAACGCTTAACGCATGACCCATAGCGCATAACGCATTACGCGTAACTCATAACGCATAAAGCATAACGCATAAAGCAAAACGCATAACGCATAACGCATGACTCATAACGCACAACCCATAACGCATAACGCATAACGCAAATCGCATAACGCATAACGCATAACGCATATTGCATAACGCATAACGCATAACGCATAACGCATAACGCATAACGCAAAACTCATAACGGATAACGCATAACGGATAACCCATAACGCATAACGCATAACGCATAACGCATAACGCATAACGCATAACGCATAACGCATAACGCATAACACATAACGCATGACTCATAACGCACAACCCATAACGCATAACGCATAACGCATAACGCATAACGCATAACGCATAACGCATAACGCATATTGCATAACGCATAACGCATAACGCATAACGCATAACGCATAACGCATAACGCAAAACTCATAACGGATAACGCATAACGGATAACCCATAACGCATAACGCATAACGCATAACGCATAACGCACAACCCATAACGCATAACGCATAACGCATAACGCATAACGCATAACGCATAACGCATAACGCAAATCTTATAACGTATAACGCACAACGCATAACACATAACGCATAACGCATAACGCATAACGCATAACGCATAACGCATAACGCATAACGCATATTGCATAACGCATAACGCATAACGCATTACGCATAACGCATAACGCATAACGCATAACGCATAACGTATAACGCATAACGCTTAATGCATAACGCATAACGCGTAACGGATCAAGCATTACTCATAACGCATAACGCATAACGGATCACGCATTACTCATAGCGCATAACGCATAACGCATAACGGATCACGCATTACTCATAACGCATAACGCATAACGCATAACGCATAACGCATAACCCATAACGGATCACGCATTACTCATAACGCATAACGCATAACACATAACGTATAACGCATAACGCTTAATGCATAACGCATAACGCGTAACGGATCAAGCATTACTCATAACGCATAACGCATAACGGATCACGCATTACTCATAACGCATAACGCATAACGGATCACGCATTTCTCATAACGCATAACGCATAACGCATAACGCATAACGCATAACGCATAACGCATAACGCATAACGCATAACGCATAACGCAAAACGAATAACGCATAACGCATAACGCATAAGGCATAAGGCATAACGCATGACGCAAAACGCATAACGCATAATGCATAACGCATAACGCATAACACATAACGGATCACGCATTACTCATAACGCATAACGCATAAAGCATAACGCATAACGCATAATGCATAACGCATAACGCATAACGCATAACGCATAACGCATAACGGATAACGCATAACGGATAACCCATAACGCATAACGCATAACGCATAACGCATAACGCATAACGCATAACGCATAACGCATAACACATAACACATAACACATAACCCATAACGCATAACGCATAACGCATAACGCTTAACGCATGACCCATAGCGCATAACGCATTACGCGTAACTCATAACGCATAAAGCATAACGCATAAAGCAAAACGCATAACGCATAACGCATGACTCATAACGCACAACCCATAACGCATAACGCATAACGCAAATCGCATAACGCATAACGCAAATCGCATAACGTATAACGCACAACGCATAACACATAACGCATAACGCATAACGCATAACGCATAACGCATAACGCATAACGCATAACGCATAACGCATAACGCATAACGCATAACGCATAACGCATAACGCATAACGCATAACGCATAACGCATAACGGATAACGCATAACGGATAACCCATAACGCATAACGCATAACGCATAACGCATAACGCATAACGCATAACGCATAACGCATAACGCATAACGCATAACCCATAACGGATCACGCATTACTCATAGCGCATAACGCATAACGCATAACGTATAACGCATAACGCTTAATGCATAACGCATAACGCGTAACGGATCAAGCATTACTCATAACGCATAACGCATAACGCATAACGCATAACGCATAACCCATAACGCATAAAGCATAACGCATAACGCATAACGCATAACGCATAACGCATAACGCATAACACATAACACATAACCCATAACGCATAACGCATAACGCATGACGCTTAACGCATGACCCATAGCGCATAACGCATTACGCGTAACTCATAACGCATAAAGCATAACGCATAAAGCAAAACGCATAACGCATAACGCATGACTCATAACGCACAACCCATAACGCATAACGCATAACGCAAATCGCATAACGCATAACGCATAACGCATATTGCATAACGCATAACGCATAACGCATAACGCATAACGCATAACGCAAAACTCATAACGGATAACGCATAACGGATAACCCATAACGCATAACGCATAACGCATAACGCATAACGCATAACGCATAACGCATAACGCATAACGCATAACACATAACGCATGACTCATAACGCACAACCCATAACGCATAACGCATAACGCATAACGCATAACGCATAACGCATAACGCATAACGCATATTGCATAACGCATAACGCATAACGCATAACGCATAACGCATAACGCATAACGCATAACGCAAAACTCATAACGGATAACGCATAACGGATAACCCATAACGCATAACGCATAACGCATAACGCATAACGCATAACGCATAACGCATAACGCATAACACATAACACATAACCCATAACGCATAACGCATAACGCATAACGCTTAACGCATGACCCATAGCGCATAACGCATTACGCGTAACTCATAACGCATAAAGCATAACGCATAAAGCAAAACGCATAACGCATAACGCATGACTCATAACGCACAACCCATAACGCATAACGCATAACGCAAATCGCATAACGCATAACGCATAATGCATAAAGCATAACGCATAACGCATAACGCATAACGCATAACGCATAACGCATAACGCATAACGCATAACGCATAACGTATAACGCATAACGCATAACGCAAATCGCATAACGTATAACGCACAATGCATAACACATAACGCATAACGCATAACGCATAACGCATAACGCATAACGCATATTGCATAACGCATAACGCATAACGCATAACGCATAACGCATAACGCATAACGCATAACGTATAACGCATAACGCTTAATGCATAACGCATAACGCGTAACGGATCAAGCATTACTCATAACGCATAACGCATAACGGATCACGCATTACTCATAACGCATAACGCATAACGGATCACGCATTTCTCATAACGCATAACGCATAACGCATAACGCATAACGCATAACGCATAACGCATAACGCATAACGCAAAACGCATAACGCATAACGCATAACGCATAAGGCATAAGGCATAACGCATGACGCAAAACGCATAACGCATAATGCATAACGCATAACGCATAACACATAACGGATCACGCATTACTCATAACGCATAACGCATAAAGCATAACGCATAACGCATAATGCATAACGCATAACGCATAACGCATAACGCATAACGCATAACGCATAACGGATAACGCATAACGGATAACCCATAACGCATAACGCATAACGCATAACGCATAACGCATAACGCATAACGCATAACGCATAACACATAACACATAACCCATAACGCATAACGCATAACGCATAACGCTTAACGCATGACCCATAGCGCATAACGCATTACGCGTAACTCATAACGCATAAAGCATAACGCATAAAGCAAAACGCATAACGCATAACGCATGACTCATAACGCACAACCCATAACGCATAACGCATAACGCAAATCGCATAACGCATAACGCAAATCGCATAACGTATAACGCACAACGCATAACACATAACGCATAACGCATAACGCATAACGCATAACGCATAACGCATAACGCATAACGCATAACGCATAACGCATAACGCATAACGCATAACGCATAACGCATAACGGATAACGCATAACGGATAACCCATAACGCATAACGCATAACGCATAACGCATAACGCAAAACGCATAACGCATAACGCATAACGCATAACGCATAACGCATAACCCATAACGGATCACGCATTACTCATAGCGCATAACGCATAACGCATAACGTATAACGCATAACGCTTAATGCATAACGCATAACGCGTAACGGATCAAGCATTACTCATAACGCATAACGCATAACGCATAACGCATAACGCATAACCCATAACGCATAAAGCATAACGCATAACGCATAACGCATAACGCATAACGCATAACGCATAACACATAACACATAACCCATAACGCATAACGCATAACGCATAACGCTTAACGCATGACCCATAGCGCATAACGCATTACGCGTAACTCATAACGCATAAAGCATAACGCATAACGCATGACTCATAACGCACAACCCATAACGCATAACGCATAACGCAAATCGCATAACGCATAACGCATAACGCATATTGCATAACGCATAACGCATAACGCATAACGCATAACGCATAACGCAAAACTCATAACGGATAACGCATAACGGATAACCCATAACGCATAACGCATAACGCATAACGCATAACGCATAACGCATAACGCATAACGCATAACACATAACGCATGACTCATAACGCACAACCCATAACGCATAACGCATAACGCATAACGCATAACGCATAACGCATTACGCATAACGCATATTGCATAACGCATAACGCATAACGCATAACGCATAACGCATAACGCATAACGCATAACGCAAAACTCATAACGGATAACGCATAACGGATAACCCATAACGCATAACGCATAACGCATAACGCATAACGCATAACGCATAACGCATAACGCATAACGCATAACACATAACACATAACCCATAACGCATAACGCATAACGCATAACGCTTAACGCATGACCCATAGCGCATAACGCATTACGCGTAACGCATAACGCATAACGCTTAACGCACAACCCATAACGCATATTGCATAACGCATAACGCATAACGCATAACGCATAACCCATAACGCATAACGCATAACGCATAACGCATAACGCATAACGCATAACGCATAACGCAAATCTTATAACGTATAACGCACCACGCATAACACATAACGCATAACGCATAACGCATAACGCATAACGCATAACGCATAACGCATAACGCATAACGCATAACGCATAACGCATAACGCATATTGCATAACGCATAACGCATAACGCATTACGCATAGCGCATAAAGCATAACGCATAACGCATAACGTATAACGCATAACGCTTAATGCATAACGCATAACGCGTAACGGATCAAGCATTACTCATAACGCATAACGCATAACGGATCACGCATTACTCATAGCGCATAACGCATAACGCATAACGGATCACGCATTACTCATAACGCATAACGCATAACGCATAACGCATAACGCATAACGCATAACGCATAACGCATAACGCATAACACATAACGGATCACGCATTACTCATAACGCATAACGCATAACGCATAACGCATAACGCATAAGGCATAAGGCATAACGCATGACGCAAAACGCATAACGCATAATGCATAACGCATAACGCATAACACATAACGGATCACGCATTACTCATAACGCATAACGCATAAAGCATAACGCATAACGCATAATGCATAACGCATAACGCATAACGCATAACGCATAACGCATAACGCATAACGCATAACGCATAACGGATAACGCATAACGGATAACCCATAACGCATAACGCATAACGCATAACGCATAACGCATAACGCATAACGCATAACGCATAACACATAACACATAACCCATAACGCATAACGCATAACGCATAACGCTTAACGCATGACCCATAGCGCATAACGCATTACGCGTAACTCATAACGCATAAAGCATAACGCATAAAGCAAAACGCATAACGCATAACGCATGACTCATAACGCACAACCCATAACGCATAACGCATAACGCAAATCGCATAACGCATAACGCAAATCGCATAACGTATAACGCACAACGCATAACACATAACGCATAACGCATAACGCATAACGCATAACGCATAACGCATAACGCATAACGCATAACGCATAACGCATAACGCATAACGCATAACGCATAACGCATAACGCATAACGCATAACGCATATTGCATAACGCATAACGCATAACGCATAACGCATAACGCAAAACTCATAACGGATAACGCATAACGGATAACCCATAACGCATAACGCATAACGCATAACGCATAACGCATAACGCATAACGCATAACGCATAACGCATAACGCATAACACATAACACATAACCCATAACGCATAACGCATAACGCATAACGCTTAACGCATGACCCATAGCGCATAACGCATTACGCGTAACTCATAACGCATAAAGCATAACGCATAAAGCAAAACGCATAACGCATAACGCATGACTCATAACGCACAACCCATAACGCATAACGCATAACGCAAATCGCATAACGCATAACGCATAATGCATAAAGCATAACGCATAACGCATAACGCATAACGCATAACGCATAACGCATAACGCATAACGCATAACGTATAACGCATAACGCATAACGCAAATCGCATAACGTATAACGCACAATGCATAACACATAACGCATAACGCATAACGCATAACGCATAACGCATAACGCATATTGCATAACGCATAACGCATAACGCATAACGCATAACGCATAACGCATAACGCATAACGCATAACGCATAACGTATAACGCATAACGCATAACGCAAAACGCATAACGCATAGCGGATAACGCACAACGCATAACACATAACGCATAACGCATGACTCATAACGCACAACCCATAACGCATATTGCATAACGCATAACGCATAACGCATAACGCATAACCCATAACGCATAACGCATAACGCATAACGCATAACGCATAACGCATAACGCAAATCTTATAACGTATAACGCACAACGCATAACACATAACGCATAACGCATAACGCATAACGCATAACGCATAACGCATAACGCATAACGCATAACGCATAACGCATAACGCATATTGCATAACGCATAACGCATAACGCATTACGCATAACGCATAACGCATAACGCATAACGCATAACGTATAACGCATAACGCTTAATGCATAACGCATAACGCGTAACGGATCAAGCATTACTCATAACGCATAACGCATAACGGATCACGCATTACTCATAGCGCATAACGCATAACGCATAACGGATCACGCATTACTCATAACGCATAACGCATAACGCATAACGCATAACGCATAACGCATAACGCATAACGCATAACCCATAACGGATCACGCATTACTCATAACGCATAACGCATAACGCATAACGTATAACGCATAACGCTTAATGCATAACGCATAACGCGTAACGGATCAAGCATTACTCATAACGCATAACGCATAACGGATCACGCAGTACTCATAACGCATAACGCATAACGGATCACGCATTACTCATAGCGCATAACGCATAACGCATAACGGATCACGCATTACTCATAACGCATAACGCATAACGGATCACGCATTTCTCATAACGCATAACGCATAACGCATAACGCATATTGCATAACGCATAACGCATAACGCATAACGCATAACGCATGACCCATAGCGCATAACGCATTACGCGTAACTCATAACGCATGAAGCATAACGCATAACGCATAACGCATAACGCATAACGTATAACGCATAACGCTTAATGCATAACGCATAACGCGTAACGGATCAAGCATTACTCATAACGCATAACGCATAACGGATCACGCATTACTCATAGCGCATAACGCATAACGCATAACGCATAACGCATAACGCATTACGCATAACGCATATTGCATAACGCATAACGCATAACGCATAACGCATAACGCATAACGCATAACGCATAACGCAAAACTCATAACGGATAACGCATAACGGATAACCCATAACGCATAACGCATAACGCATAACGCATAACGCATAACGCATAACGCATAACGCATAACGCATAACACATAACACATAACCCATAACGCATAACGCATAACGCATAACGCTTAACGCATGACCCATAGCGCATAACGCATTACGCGTAACGCATAACGCATAACGCTTAACGCACAACCCATAACGCATATTGCATAACGCATAACGCATAACGCATAACGCATAACCCATAACGCATAACGCATAACGCATAACGCATAACGCATAACGCATAACGCATAACGCAAATCTTATAACGTATAACGCACCACGCATAACACATAACGCATAACGCATAACGCATAACGCATAACGCATAACGCATAACGCATAACGCATAACGCATAACGCATAACGCATAACGCATAACGCATATTGCATAACGCATAACGCATAACGCATTACGCATAGCGCATAAAGCATAACGCATAACGCATAACGTATAACGCATAACGCTTAATGCATAACGCATAACGCGTAACGGATCAAGCATTACTCATAACGCATAACGCATAACGGATCACGCATTACTCATAGCGCATAACGCATAACGCATAACGGATCACGCATTACTCATAACGCATAACGCATAACGCATAACGCATAACGCATAACGCATAACGCATAACGCATAACGCATAACACATAACGGATCACGCATTACTCATAACGCATAACGCATAACGCATAACGCATAACGCATAAGGCATAAGGCATAACGCATGACGCAAAACGCATAACGCATAATGCATAACGCATAACGCATAACACATAACGGATCACGCATTACTCATAACGCATAACGCATAAAGCATAACGCATAACGCATAATGCATAACGCATAACGCATAACGCATAACGCATAACGCATAACGCATAACGCATAACGCATAACGGATAACGCATAACGGATAACCCATAACGCATAACGCATAACGCATAACGCATAACGCATAACGCATAACGCATAACGCATAACACATAACACATAACCCATAACGCATAACGCATAACGCATAACGCTTAACGCATGACCCATAGCGCATAACGCATTACGCGTAACTCATAACGCATAAAGCATAACGCATAAAGCAAAACGCATAACGCATAACGCATGACTCATAACGCACAACCCATAACGCATAACGCATAACGCAAATCGCATAACGCATAACGCAAATCGCATAACGTATAACGCACAACGCATAACACATAACGCATAACGCATAACGCATAACGCATAACGCATAACGCATAACGCATAACGCATAACGCATAACGCATAACGCATAACGCATAACGCATAACGCATAACGCATAACGCATATTGCATAACGCATAACGCATAACGCATAACGCAAAACTCATAACGGATAACTCATAACGGATAACCCATAACGCATAACGCATAACGCATAACGCATAACGCATAACGCATAACGCATAACGCATAACGCATAACGCATAACACATAACACATAACCCATAACGCATAACGCATAACGCATAACGCTTAACGCATGACCCATAGCGCATAACGCATTACGCGTAACTCATAACGCATAAAGCATAACGCATAAAGCAAAACGCATAACGCATAACGCATGACTCATAACGCACAACCCATAACGCATAACGCATAACGCAAATCGCATAACGCATAACGCATAATGCATAAAGCATAACGCATAACGCATAACGCATAACGCATAACGCATAACGCATAACGCATAACGCATAACGTATAACGCATAACGCATAACGCAAATCGCATAACGTATAACGCACAATGCATAACACATAACGCATAACGCATAACGCATAACGCATAACGCATAACGCATATTGCATAACGCATAACGCATAACGCATAACGCATAACGCATAACGCATAACGCATAACGCATAACGCATAACGTATAACGCATAACGCATAACGCAAAACGCATAACGCATAGCGGATAACGCACAACGCATAACACATAACGCATAACGCATGACTCATAACGCACAACCCATAACGCATATTGCATAACGCATAACGCATAACGCATAACGCATAACCCATAACGCATAACGCATAACGCATAACGCATAACGCATAACGCAAATCTTATAACGTATAACGCACAACGCATAACACATAACGCATAACGCATAACGCATAACGCATAACGCATAACGCATAACGCATAACGCATAACGCATAACGCATAACGCATATTGCATAACGCATAACGCATAACGCATTACGCATAACGCATAACGCATAACGCATAACGCATAACGTATAACGCATAACGCTTAATGCATAACGCATAACGCGTAACGGATCAAGCATTACTCATAACGCATAACGCATAACGGATCACGCATTACTCATAGCGCATAACGCATAACGCATAACGGATCACGCATTACTCATAACGCATAACGCATAACGCATAACGCATAACGCATAACGCATAACGCATAACGCATAACCCATAACGGATCACGCATTACTCATAACGCATAACGCATAACGCATAACGTATAACGCATAACGCTTAATGCATAACGCATAACGCGTAACGGATCAAGCATTACTCATAACGCATAACGCATAACGGATCACGCAGTACTCATAACGCATAACGCATAACGGATCACGCATTACTCATAGCGCATAACGCATAACGCATAACGGATCACGCATTACTCATAACGCATAACGCATAACGGATCACGCATTTCTCATAACGCATAACGCATAACGCATAACGCATAACGCATAACGCATAACGCATAACGCATAACGCATAACGCATGACCCATAGCGCATAACGCATTACGCGTAACTCATAACGCATGAAGCATAACGTATAACGGATCACGCATTACTCATAACCCATAACGCATAACGCATAACGTATAACGCATAACGCATAACCCATAACGCATAACGCATAACGCATAACGCATAACGCATAACGCATAACGCATAACGCATAACGCAAATCGCATAACGTATAATGCACAATGCATAACACATAACGCATAACGCATAACGCATAACGCATAACGCATAACGCATAACGCATAACGCATAACGCATATTGCATAACGCATAACGCATAACGCATAACGCATAACGCATAATGCATAACGCATAACGCATAACGCACAAGTCATAACGCATAACGCATAACACAAAACTCATAACGCAAATCGCATAACGCATAACGCATAATGCATAAAGCATAACGCATAACGCATAACGCATAACGCATAACGTATAACGCATAACGCTTAATGCATAACGCATAACGCGTAACGGATCAAGCATTACTCATAACGCATAACGCATAACGGATCACGCATTACTCATAGCGCATAACGCATAACGCATAACGGATCACGCATTACTCATAACGCATAACGCATAACGCATAACGCATAACGCATAACGGATCACGCATTACTCATAACGCATAACGCATAACGCATAACGTATAACGCATAACGCTTAATTCATAACGCATAATGCGTAACGGATCAAGCATTACTCATAACGCATAACGCATAACGGATCACGCAGTACTCATAACGCATAACGCATAACGGATCACGCATTACTCATAGCGCATAACGCATAACGGATCACGCATTACTCATAACGCATAACGGATCACGCATTTCTCATAACGCATAACGCATAACGCATAACGCATAACGCATAACGCATAACGCATAACGCAAAACGCATAACGGTTAGTGGATAACGCACAACGCATAACACATAACGCATAACGCATAACGCATAACGCATAACGCATAACGCATAACGCATAACGCATAACGCATAACGCATAACGCATAACGCATAACGCATAACGCACAACTCATAACGCATAACGCATAACGCAAAACGCATAACGGATATCGCATAACGGATAACACATCATGCATAACGCATAACGCATAACGCATAACGCATAACGCATAACTCATAACACATAACGCATAACCCATAACGCATAACCCATAACGCATAACGCATAACGCATAACGCGTAACGGATCAAGCATTACTGATAACGCATAACGCATAACGCATAACGCATAACGCATAACGCATAACGCATAACGCATAACGCATAACGCATAACGCACAACTCATAACGCATAACGCAAAACTCATAACGGATAACGCATAACGGATAACCCATAACGCATAACGCATAACGCATAACGCATAACGCATAACTCATAACACATAACGCATAACCCATAACGCATAACGCATAACGCATTACGCGTAACTCATAACGCATAAAGCATAACGCATAACGCATAACCCATAACGCATAACGCATAACGCATAACGGATCACGCATTACTCATAACGCATAACGCATAACGGATCACGCATTTCTCACAACGCATAACGCATAACGCATAACGCATAACGCATAACGCATAACGCATAACGCATAACGCATAACGCATAACGCATAACGCATAACGCATAACGCATAACGCATAACGCATAACGCATAACGCATAACGCATAACGCATAACGCATAAGGCATAAGGCATAACGCATGACGCAAAACGCATAACGCATAACGCATAACGCATAACACATAACGGATCACGCATTACTCATAACGCATAACGCATAAAGCATAACGCATAACGCATAATGCATAACGCATAACGCATAACGCATAACGCATAACGCATAACGCATAACGCATAACGCATAACGCATAACGCATAACGCATAACGCAAATCGCATAACGTATAACGCACAACGCATAACACATAACGCATAACGCATAACGCATAACGCATAACGCATAACGCATAACGCATAACGCATAACGCATAACGCATAACGCATAACGCATATTGCATAACGCATAACGCATAACGCATAACGCATAACGCATAACGCATAACGCAAATCGCATAACGCATAACGCATAACGCATTACGCATAACGTATAACGCATAACGCATAACGCAAAACGCATAACGCATAGCGGATAACGCACAACGCATAACACATAACGCATAACGCATAACGCATGACTCATAACGCACAACCCATAACGCATATTGCATAACGCATAACGCATAACGCATAACCCATAACGCATAACGCATAACGCATAAGGCATAACGCATAACGCATAACGCATAACGCAAATCGCATAACGTATAACGCACAACGCATAACACATAACGCATAACGCATAACGCATAACGCATAACGCATAACGCATAACGCATAACGCATAACGCATAACGCATATTGCATAACGCATAACGAATAACGCATAACGCATAACGCATACCGCATAACGCATAACGCATAACGCATAACGCATAACGCACACCTCATAACGCATAACGCATAACGCAAAACTCATAACGCAAATCGCATAACGCATAACGCATAATGCATGAAGCATAACGCATAACGCATAACGTATAACGCATAACGCTTAATGCATAACGCATAACGCGTAACGGATCAAGCATTACTCATAACGCATAACGCATAACGGATAACGCATTACTCATAACGCATAACGCATAACGCATAACGCATAACGCATAACGCATAACGCATAACGCATAACGCATAACCCATAACGGATCACGCATTACTCATAACGCATAACGCATAACGCATAACGCATAACGCATAACGCTTAATGCATAACGCATAACGCGTAACGGATCAAGCATTACTCATAACGCATAACACATAACGGATCACGCAGTACTCATAACGCATAACGCATAACGGATCACGCATTACTCATAGCGCATAACGCATAACGCATAACGGATCACGCATTACTCATAACGCATAACGCATAACGGATCACGCATTTCTCATAACGCATAACGCATAACGCATAACGCATATTGCATAACGCATAACGCATAACGCATAACGCATAACGCATAACGCATAACGCATAACGCATAACGCATGACCCATAGCGCATAACGCATAACGCATAACGCATAACGCATAACGCATAACGCATAACGCAAATCGCATAACGTATAACGCACAATGCATAACACATAACGCATAACGCATCACGCATAACGCATAACTCATAATGCATAACGCATAACGCATAACGCACAAGTCATAACGCATAACGCATAACGCAAAACTCATAACGCAAATCGCATAACGCATAACGCATAATGCATAAAGCATAACGCATAACGCATAACGCATAACGCATAACGTATAACGCATAACGCTTAATGCATAACGCATAACGCGTAACGGATCAAGCATTACTCATAACGCATAACCCATAACGCATAACGCATAACGCATAACGCATAACGCATAACGCATAACGCATAACGCAAATCGCATAACGTATAACGCACAACGCATAACACATAACGCATAACGCATAACGCATAACGCATAACGCATAACGCATAACGCATAACGCATAACGCATATTGCATAACGCATAACGAATAACGCATAACGCATAACGCATACCGCATAACGCATAACGCATAACGCATAACGCATAACGCACACCTCATAACGCATAACGCATAACGCAAAACTCATAACGCAAATCGCATAACGCATAACGCATAATGCATGAAGCATAACGCATAACGCATAACGTATAACGCATAACGCTTAATGCATAACGCATAACGCGTAACGGATCAAGCATTACTCATAACGCATAACGCATAACGGATAACGCATTACTCATAACGCATAACGCATAACGCATAACGCATAACGCATAACGCATAACGCATAACGCATAACGCATAACCCATAACGGATCACGCATTACTCATAACGCATAACGCATAACGCATAACGTATAACGCATAACGCTTAATGCATAACGCATAACGCGTAACGGATCAAGCATTACTCATAACGCATAACACATAACGGATCACGCAGTACTCATAACGCATAACGCATAACGGATCACGCATTACTCATAGCGCATAACGCATAACGCATAACGGATCACGCATTACTCATAACGCATAACGCATAACGGATCACGCATTTCTCATAACGCATAACGCATAACGCATAACGCATATTGCATAACGCATAACGCATAACGCATAACGCATAACGCATAACGCATAACGCATAACGCATAACGCATGACCCATAGCGCATAACGCATAACGCATAACGCATAACGCATAACGCATAACGCATAACGCAAATCGCATAACGTATAACGCACAATGCATAACACATAACGCATAACGCATCACGCATAACGCATAACTCATAATGCATAACGCATAACGCATAACGCACAAGTCATAACGCATAACGCATAACGCAAAACTCATAACGCAAATCGCATAACGCATAACGCATAATGCATAAAGCATAACGCATAACGCATAACGCATAACGCATAACGTATAACGCATAACGCTTAATGCATAACGCATAACGCGTAACGGATCAAGCATTACTCATAACGCATAACGCATAACGGATCACGCATTACTCATAGCGCATAACGCATAACGCATAACGGATCACGCATTACTCATAACGCATAACGCATAACGCATAACGCATAACGCATAACGCATAACGGATCACGCATTACTCATAACGCATAACGCATAACGCATAACGTATAACGCATAACGCTTAATGCATAACGCATAACGCGTAACGGATCAAGCATTACTCATAACGCATAACGCATAACGGATCACGCAGTACTCATAACGCATAACGCATAACGGATCACGCATTACTCATAGCGCATAACGCATAACGCATAACGGATCACGCATTACTCATAACGCATAACGCATAACGGATCACGCATTTCTCATAACGCATAACGCATAACGCATAACGCATAACGCATAACGCATAACGCATAACGCAAAACGCATAACGGTTAGTTAATAACGCACAACGCATAACGCATAACGCATAACGCATAACGCATAACGCATAACGCACAACTCATAACGCATAACGCATAACGCAAAACGGATAACGCATAACGGATAACACATCATGCATAACGCATAACGCATAACGCATAACGCATAACGCATAACTCATAACACATAACGCATAACCCATAACGCATAACGCATAACGCATAACGGATCAAGCATTACTCATAACGCATAACGCATAACGCATAACGCATAACGCATAACGCATAACGCATAACGCATAACGCATAACGCATAACGCATAACGCATAACGCACAACTCATAACGCATAACGCAAAACTCATAACGGATAACGCATAACGGATAACCCATAACAAATAACGCATAACGCATAACGCATAACGCATAACTCATAACACATAACGCATAACCCATAACGCATAACGCATAACGCAAAACGCATAACGGTTAGTGGATAACGCACAACGCATAACACATAACGCATAACGCATAACGCATAACGCATAACGCATAACGCACAACGCATAACGCATAACGCATAACGCATAACGCATAACGCACAACTCATAACGCATAACGCATAACGCAAAACGCATAACGGATAACGCATAACGGATAACACATCATGCATAACGCATAACGCATAACGCATAACGCATAACGCATAACTCATAACACATAACGCATAACCCATAACGCATAACGCATAACGCGTAACGGATCAAGCATTACTCATAACGCATAACGCATAACGCATAACGCATACCGCATAACGCATAACGCATAACGCATAACGCATAACGCATAACGCACAACTCATAACGCATAACGCAAAACTCATAACGGATAACGCATAACGGATAACCCATAACAAATAACGCATAACGCATAACGCATAACGCATAACTCATAACACATAACGCATAACCCATAACGCATAACGCATAACGCATTACGCGTAAATCATAACGCATAAAGCATAACGCATAACGCATAACGCAAAACGCATAACGGATAACGCATAACGGATAACACCTCATGCATAACGCATAACGCATAACGCATAACGCATAACGCATAACTCATAACACATAACGCATAACCCATAACGCATAACGCATAACGTATAACGGATCAAGCATTACTCATAACGCATAACGCATAACGCATAACGCATAACGCATAACGCATAACTCATAACACATAACGCATAACCCATAACGCATAACGCATAACACATTACGCGTAAATCATAACGCATAAAGCATAACGCATAACGCATAACGCATAACGCATAACGCATAACGCATAACGCATAACGCATAACGCATAACGCATAACGCATAACGCATAACGCATAACGCATAACGCATAACGCATAACGCATAAGGCATAACGCATGACGCAAAACGCATAACGCATAACGCATAACGCATAACACATAACGGATCACGCATTACTCATAACGTATAACGCATAAAGCATAACACATAACGCATAATGCATAACGCATAACGCATAACGCATAACGCATAACGCATAACGCATAACGCATAACGCATAACGCATAACGCATAACGCATAACGCATAACGCATAACGCATAACACATAACGCATAACGCATGACCCATAGCGCATAACGCATTACGCGTAACTCATAACGCATAAAGCATAACGCATAACGGATCACGCATTACTCATAACCCATAACGCATAACGCATAACGCATAACGCATAACGCATAACGCATAACGCATAACGCATAACGCATAACGCATAACACATAACGCATAACCCATAACGCATAACGCATAACGCATAACGCATAACGCATAACGCATAACGCATAACGCATAACGGATCACGCATTACTCATAACGCATAACGCATAACGGATCACGCATAACGCATAACGCATAACGCATAACGCATAACGCATAACGCATAACGCATAACGCAAATCGCATAACGTATAACGCACAACGCATAACACATAACGCATAACGCATAACGCATAACGCATAACGCATAACGCATAACGCATAACGCATAACGCATAACGCATATTGCATAACGCATAACGAATAACGCATAACGCATAACGCATACCGCATAACGCATAACGCATAACGCATAACGCATAACGCACACCTCATAACGCATAACGCATAACGCATAACGCATAACGCATAACGCATAACACATAACGCATAACGCATGACCCATAGCGCATAACGCATTACGCGTAACTCATAACGCATAAAGCATAACGCATAACGGATCACGCATTACTCATAACCCATAACGCATAACGCATAACGCATAACGCATAACGCATAACGCATAACGCATAACGCATAACGCATAACGCACAACTCATAACGCATAACGCAAAACTCATAACGGATAACGCATAACGGATAACCCATAACAAATAACGCATAACGCATAACGCATAACGCATAACTCATAACACATAACGCATAACCCATAACGCATAACGCATAACGCATTACGCGTAAATCATAACGCATAAAGCATAACGCATAACGCATAACGCAAAACGCATAACGGATAACGCATAACGGATAACACCTCATGCATAACGCATAACGCATAACGCATAACGCATAACGCATAACTCATAACACATAACGCATAACCCATAACGCATAACGCATAACGCATAACGGATCAAGCATTACTCATAACGCATAACGCATAACGCATAACGCATAACGCATAACGCATAACTCATAACACATAACGCATAACCCATAACGCATAACGCATAACACATTACGCGTAAATCATAACGCATAAAGCATAACGCATAACGCATAACGCATAACGCATAACGCATAACGCATAACGCATAACGCATAACGCATAACGCATAACGCATAACGCATAACGCATAACGCATAACGCATAACGCATAACGCATAAGGCATAACGCATGACGCAAAACGCATAACGCATAACGCATAACGCATAACACATAACGGATCACGCATTACTCATAACGTATAACGCATAAAGCATAACACATAACGCATAATGCATAACGCATAACGCATAACGCATAACGCATAACGCATAACGCATAACGCATAACGCATAACGCATAACGCATAACGCATAACGCATAACGCATAACGCATAACACATAACGCATAACGCATGACCCATAGCGCATAACGCATTACGCGTAACTCATAACGCATAAAGCATAACGCATAACGGATCACGCATTACTCATAACCCATAACGCATAACGCATAACGCATAACGCATAACGCATAACGCATAACGCATAACGCATAACGCATAACGCATAACACATAACGCATAACCCATAACGCATAACGCATAACGCATAACGCATAACGCATAACGCATAACGCATAACGCATAACGGATCACGCATTACTCATAACGCATAACGCATAACGGATCACGCATAACGCATAACGCATAACGCATAACGCATAACGCATAACGCATAACGCATAACGCAAATCGCATAACGTATAACGCACAACGCATAACACATAACGCATAACGCATAACGCATAACGCATAACGCATAACGCATAACGCATAACGCATAACGCATAACGCATATTGCATAACGCATAACGAATAACGCATAACGCATATTGCATAACGCATAACGCATAACGCATAACCCATAACGCATAACGCATAACGCATAAGGCATAACGCATAACGCATAACGCATAACGCAAATCGCATAACGTATAACGCACAACGCATAACACATAACGCATAACGCATAACGCATAACGCATAACGCATAACGCATAACGCATAACGCATAACGCATAACGCATATTGCATAACGCATAACGAATAACGCATAACGCATAACGCATACCGCATAACGCATAACGCATAACGCATAACGCATAACGCACACCTCATAACGCATAACGCATAACGCAAAACTCATAACGCAAATCGCATAACGCATAACGCATAATGCATGAAGCATAACGCATAACGCATAACGTATAACGCATAACGCTTAATGCATAACGCATAACGCGTAACGGATCAAGCATTACTCATAACGCATAACGCATAACGGATAACGCATTACTCATAACGCATAACGCATAACGCATAACGCATAACGCATAACGCATAACGCATAACGCATAACGCATAACCCATAACGGATCACGCATTACTCATAACGCATAACGCATAACGCATAACGTATAACGCATAACGCTTAATGCATAACGCATAACGCGTAACGGATCAAGCATTACTCATAACGCATAACACATAACGGATCACGCAGTACTCATAACGCATAACGCATAACGGATCACGCATTACTCATAGCGCATAACGCATAACGCATAACGGATCACGCATTACTCATAACGCATAACGCATAACGGATCACGCATTTCTCATAACGCATAACGCATAACGCATAACGCATATTGCATAACGCATAACGCATAACGCATAACGCATAACGCATAACGCATAACGCATAACGCATAACGCATGACCCATAACGCATAACGCATAACGCATAACGCATAACGCATAACGCATAACGCATAACGCAAATCGCATAACGTATAACGCACAATGCATAACACATAACGCATAACGCATCACGCATAACGCATAACTCATAATGCATAACGCATAACGCATAACGCACAAGTCATAACGCATAACGCATAACGCAAAACTCATAACGCAAATCGCATAACGCATAACGCATAATGCATAAAGCATAACGCATAACGCATAACGCATAACGCATAACGTATAACGCATAACGCTTAATGCATAACGCATAACGCGTAACGGATCAAGCATTACTCATAACGCATAACCCATAACGCATAACGCATAACGCATAACGCATAACGCATAACGCATAACGCATAACGCAAATCGCATAACGTATAACGCACAACGCATAACACATAACGCATAACGCATAACGCATAACGCATAACGCATAACGCATAACGCATAACGCATAACGCATATTGCATAACGCATAACGAATAACGCATAACGCATAACGCATACCGCATAACGCATAACGCATAACGCATAACGCATAACGCACACCTCATAACGCATAACGCATAACGCAAAACTCATAACGCAAATCGCATAACGCATAACGCATAATGCATGAAGCATAACGCATAACGCATAACGTATAACGCATAACGCTTAATGCATAACGCATAACGCGTAACGGATCAAGCATTACTCATAACGCATAACGCATAACGGATAACGCATTACTCATAACGCATAACGCATAACGCATAACGCATAACGCATAACGCATAACGCATAACGCATAACGCATAACCCATAACGGATCACGCATTACTCATAACGCATAACGCATAACGTATAACGCATAACGCTTAATGCATAACGCATAACGCGTAACGGATCAAGCATTACTCATAACGCATAACACATAACGGATCACGCAGTACTCATAACGCATAACGCATAACGGATCACGCATTACTCATAGCGCATAACGCATAACGCATAACGGATCACGCATTACTCATAACGCATAACGCATAACGGATCACGCATTTCTCATAACGCATAACGCATAACGCATAACGCATATTGCATAACGCATAACGCATAACGCATAACGCATAACGCATAACGCATAACGCATAACGCATAACGCATGACCCATAGCGCATAACGCATAACGCATAACGCATAACGCATAACGCATAACGCATAACGCAAATCGCATAACGTATAACGCACAATGCATAACACATAACGCATAACGCATCACGCATAACGCATAACTCATAATGCATAACGCATAACGCATAACGCACAAGTCATAACGCATAACGCATAACGCAAAACTCATAACGCAAATCGCATAACGCATAACGCATAATGCATAAAGCATAACGCATAACGCATAACGCATAACGCATAACGTATAACGCATAACGCTTAATGCATAACGCATAACGCGTAACGGATCAAGCATTACTCATAACGCATAACGCATAACGGATCACGCATTACTCATAGCGCATAACGCATAACGCATAACGGATCACGCATTACTCATAACGCATAACGCATAACGCATAACGCATAACGCATAACGCATAACGGATCACGCATTACTCATAACGCATAACGCATAACGCATAACGTATAACGCATAACGCTTAATGCATAACGCATAACGCGTAACGGATCAAGCATTACTCATAACGCATAACGCATAACGGATCACGCATTACTCATAACGCATAACGCATAACGGATCACGCATTACTCATAGCGCATAACGCATAACGCATAACGGATCACGCATTACTCATAACGCATAACGCATAACGGATCACGCATTTCTCATAACGCATAACGCATAACGCATAACGCATAACGCATAACGCATAACGCATAACGCAAAACGCATAACGGTTAGTTAATAACGCACAACGCATAACGCATAACGCATAACGCATAACGCATAACGCATAACGCACAACTCATAACGCATAACGCATAACGCAAAACGGATAACGCATAACGGATAACACATCATGCATAACGCATAACGCATAACGCATAACGCATAACGCATAACTCATAACACATAACGCATAACCCATAACGCATAACGCATAACGCATAACGGATCAAGCATTACTCATAACGCATAACGCATAACGCATAACGCATAACGCATAACGCATAACGCATAACGCATAACGCATAACGCATAACGCATAACGCATAACGCACAACTCATAACGCATAACGCAAAACTCATAACGGATAACGCATAACGGATAACCCATAACAAATAACGCATAACGCATAACGCATAACGCATAACTCATAACACATAACGCATAACCCATAACGCATAACGCATAACGCAAAACGCATAACGGTTAGTGGATAACGCACAACGCATAACACATAACGCATAACGCATAACGCATAACGCATAACGCATAACGCACAACGCATAACGCATAACGCATAACGCATAACGCATAACGCACAACTCATAACGCATAACGCATAACGCAAAACGCATAACGGATAACGCATAACGGATAACACATCATGCATAACGCATAACGCATAACGCATAACGCATAACGCATAACTCATAACACATAACGCATAACCCATAACGCATAACGCATAACGCGTAACGGATCAAGCATTACTCATAACGCATAACGCATAACGCATAACGCATAACGCATAACGCATAACGCATAACGCATAACGCATAACGCATAACGCACAACTCATAACGCATAACGCAAAACTCATAACGGATAACGCATAACGGATAACCCATAACAAATAACGCATAACGCATAACGCATAACGCATAACTCATAACACATAACGCATAACCCATAACGCATAACGCATAACGCATTACGCGTAAATCATAACGCATAAAGCATAACGCATAACGCATAACGCAAAACGCATAACGGATAACGCATAACGGATAACACCTCATGCATAACGCATAACGCATAACGCATAACGCATAACGCATAACTCATAACACATAACGCATAACCCATAACGCATAACGCATAACGTATAACGGATCAAGCATTACTCATAACGCATAACGCATAACGCATAACGCATAACGCATAACGCATAACTCATAACACATAACGCATAACCCATAACGCATAACGCATAACACATTACGCGTAAATCATAACGCATAAAGCATAACGCATAACGCATAACGCATAACGCATAACGCATAACGCATAACGCATAACGCATAACGCATAACGCATAACGCATTACGCATAACGCATAACGCATAACGCATAACGCATAACGCATAACGCATAAGGCATAACGCATGACGCAAAACGCATAACGCATAACGCATAACGCATAACACATAACGGATCACGCATTACTCATAACGTATAACGCATAAAGCATAACACATAACGCATAATGCATAACGCATAACGCATAACGCATAACGCATAACGCATAACGCATAACGCATAACGCATAACGCATAACGCATAACGCATAACGCATAACGCATAACACATAACGCATAACGCATGACCCATAGCGCATAACGCATTACGCGTAACTCATAACGCATAAAGCATAACGCATAACGGATCACGCATTACTCATAACCCATAACGCATAACGCATAACGCATAACGCATAACGCATAACGCATAACGCATAACGCATAACGCATAACGCATAACACATAACGCATAACCCATAACGCATAACGCATAACGCATAACGCATAACGCATAACGCATAACGCATAACGCATAACGGATCACGCATTACTCATAACGCATAACGCATAACGGATCACGCATAACGCATAACGCATAACGCATAACGCATAACGCATAACGCATAACGCATAACGCATAACGCATAACGCATATTGCATAACGCATAACGCAAAACGCATGACGCATAACGCATAACGCATAACGCATAACGCATAACGCATAACGCATAACGCACAACTCATAACGCATAACGCATAACGCAAAACTCATAACGGATAACGCATAACGGATAACCCATAACGCATAACGCATAACGCATAACGCATAACGCATAACGCATAACACATAACGCATAACCCATAACGCATAACGCATAACGCTTAACGCATGACCCATAGCGCATAACGCATTACGCGTAACTCATAACGCATAAAGCATAACGCATAACGGATCACGCATTACTCATAACCCATAACGCATAACCCATAACGCATAACGCATAACGCATAAAGCTTAACGCATGACCCATAGCGCATAACGCATTACGCGTAACTCATAACGCATAAAGCATAACGCATAACGGATCACGCATTACTCATAACCCATAACGCATAACGCATTACGCATAACCCATAACGCATAACGCATAAAGCAAAACGCATAACGCATAACGCATGACTCATAACGCACAACCCATAACGCATAACTAATAACGCAAATCGCATAACGCATAACGCATAATGCATAAAGCATAACGCATAACGCATAACGCATAACGCATAACGTATAACGCATAACGCTTAATGCATAACGCATAACGCGTAACGGATCAAGCATTACTCATAACGCATAACGCATAACGGATCACGCATTACTCATAGCGCATAACGCATAACGCATAACGGATCACGCATTACTCATAACGCATAACGCATAACGCATAACGCATAACGCAAAACGCATAACGCATAGCGGATAACGCACAACGCATAACACATAACGCATAACGCATAACGCATAACGCATAACGCATAACGCATAACGCATAACGCATAACGCATAACGCATAACGCATAACGCATAACGCATAACGCAAATCGCATAACGCATAACGCATAACGCATATTGCATAACGCATAACGCAAAACGCATGACGCATAACGCATAACGCATAACGCATAACGCATAACGCATAACGCACAACTCATAACGCATAACGCATAACGCAAAACTCATAACGGATAACGCATAACGGATAACCCATAACGCATAACGCATAACGCATAACGCATAACGCATAACGCATAACGCATAACACATAACGCATAACCCATAACGCATAACGCATAACGCTTAACGCATGACCCATTGCGCATAACGCATTACGCGTAACTCATAACGCATAAAGCATAACGCATAACGGATCACGCATTACTCATAACCCATAACGCATAACCCATAACGCATAACGCATAACGCATAACGCTTAACGCATGACCCATAGCGCATAACGCATTACGCGTAACTCATAACGCATAAAGCATAACGCATAACGGATCACGCATTACTCATAACCCATAACGCATAACGCATAACGCATAACCCATAACGCATAACGCATAAAGCAAAACGCATAACGCATAACGCATGACTCATAACGCACAACCCATAACGCATAACGCATAACGCAAATCGCATAACGCATAACGCATAATGCATAAAGCATAACGCATAACGCATAACGCATAACGCATAACGCATAACGTATAACGCATAACGCACAACCCATAACGCATATTGCATAACGCATAACGCATAACGCATAACGCATAACCCATAACGCATAACGCATAACGCATAACGCATAACGCATAACGCAAATCGCATAACGTATAACGCACAACGCATAACACATAACGCATAACGCATAACGCATAACGCATAACGCAAAACGCATAACGGTTAGTGGATAACGCACAACGCATAACACATAACGCATAACGCATAACGCATAACGCATAACGCATAACGCATAACGCATAACGCATAACGCATAACGCATAACGCATAACGCACAACTCATAACGCATAACGCATAACGCAAAACGCATAACGGATAACGCATAACGGATAACACATCATGCATAACGCATAACGCATAACGCATAACGCATAACGCATAACTCATAACACATAACGCATAACCCATAACGCATAACGCATAACGCATAACGCGTAACGGATCAAGCATTACTCATAACGCATAACGCATAACGCATAACGCATAACGCATAACGCATAACGCATAACGCATAACGCATAACGCACAACTCATAACGCATAACGCAAAACTCATAACGGATAACGCATAACGGATAACCCATAACGCATAACGCATAACGCATAACGCATAACGCATAACGCATAACTCATAACACATAACGCATAACCCATAACGCATAACGCATAACGCATTACGCGTAACTCATAACGCATAAAGCATAACGCATAACGCATAACGCATAACGCATAACGCATAACGCATAACGGATCACGCATTACTCATAACGCATAACGCATAACGGATCACGCATTTCTCATAACGCATAACGCATAACGCATAACGCATAACGCATAACGCATAACGCATAACGCATAACGCATAACGCATAACGCATAACGCATAACGCATAACGCATAACGCATAACGCATAACGCATAACGCATAACGCATAACGCATAACGCATAACGCATAACGCATAACGCATAACGCATAACGCATAAGGCATAAGGCATAACGCATGACGCAAAACGCATAACGCATAACGCATAACACATAACGGATCACGCATTACTCATAACGCATAACGCATAAAGCATAACGCATAACGCATAATGCATAACGCATAACGCATAACGCATAACGCATAACGCATAACGCATAACGCATAACGCATAACGCATAACGCATAACACATAACGCATAACGCATGACCCATAGCGCATAACGCATTACGCGTAACTCATAACGCATAAAGCATAACGCATAACGGATCACGCATTACTCATAACCCATAACGCATAACGCATAACGCATAACGCATAACGCATAACGCATAACGCATAACACATAACGCATAACCCATAACGCATAACGCATAACGCATAACGCATATCGCATAACGCATAACGCATAACGGATCACGCATTACTCATAACGCATAACGCATAACGGATCACGCATAACGCATAACGCATAACGCATAACGCATAACGCATAACGCATAACGCATAACGCATAACGCATAACGCATAACGCATATTGCATAACGCATAACGCAAAACGCATGACGCATAACGCATAACGCATAACGCATAACGCATAACGCATAACGCATAACGCACAACTCATAACGCATAACGCATAACGCAAAACTCATAACGGATAACGCATAACGGATAACCCAATACGCATAACGCATAACGCATAACGCATAACGCATAACGCATAACGCATAACACATAACGCATAACCCATAACGCATAACGCATAACGCTTAACGCATGACCCATAGCGCATAACGCATTACGCGTAACTCATAACGCATAAAGCATAACGCATAACGGATCACGCATTACTCCTAACCCATAACGCATAACCCATAACCCATAACGCATAACGCATAACGCATAACGCTTAACGCATGACCCATAGCGCATAACGCATTACGCGTAACTCATAACGCATAACGCATAACGCATAACGCACAACTCATAACGCATAACGCATAACGCAAAACTCATAACGGATAACGCATAACGGATAACCCATAACGCATAACGCATAACGGATCACGCATTACTCATAACCCATAACGCATAACGCATAACGCATAACCCATAACGCATAACGCATAAAGCAAAACGCATAACGCATAACGCATGACTCATAACGCACAACCCATAACGCATAACGCATAACGCAAATCGCATAACGCATAACGCATAATGCATAAAGCATAACGCATAACGCATAACGCATAACGCATAACGCATAACGCATAACGTATAACGCATAACGCTTAATGCATAACGCATAACGCGTAACGGATCAAGCATTACTCATAACGCATAACGCATAACGGATCACGCATTACTCATAGCGCATAACGCATAACGCATAACGCATAACGGATCACGCATTACTCATAACGCATAACGCATAACGCATAACGCAAAACGCATAACGCATAGCGGATAACGCACAACGCATAACACATAACGCATAACGCATAACGCATAACGCATAACGCATAACGCATAACGCATAACGCATAACGCATAACGGATCACGCATTACTCATAACGCATAACGCATAACGCATAATGCAAAACGCATAACGCATAGCGGATAACGCACAACGCATAACACATAACGCATAACGGATCAAGCATTACTCATAACGCATAACGCATAACGGATCACGCAGTACTCATAACGCATAACGCATAACGGATCACGCATTACTCATAGCGCATAACGCATAACGCATAACGGATCACGCATTACTCATAACGCATAACGCATAACGGATCACGCATTTCTCATAACGCATAACGCATAACGCATAACGCATAACGCATAACGCATAACGCATAACGCATAACGCATAACGCACAACTCATAACGCATAACGCAAAACTCATAACGGATAACGCATAACGGATAACCCATAACGCATAACGCATAACGCATAACGCATAACGCATAACGCATAACGCATAACGCATAACGCATAACTCATAACACATAACGCATAACCCATAACGCATAACGCATAACGCATTACGCGTAACTCATAACGCATAAAGCATAACGCATAACGCATAACGCATAACGCATAACGCATAACGCATAACGGATCACGCATTACTCATAACGCATAACGCATAACGGATCACGCATTTCTCATAACGCATAACGCATAACGCATAACGCATAACGCATAACGCATAACGCATAACGCATAACGCATAACGCATAACGCATAACGCATAACGCATAACGCATAACGCATAACGCATAACGCATAACGCATAACGCATAACGCATAACGCATAACGCATAACGCATAACGCATAACGCATAACGCATAAGGCATAAGGCATAACGCATGACGCAAAACGCATAACGCATAACGCATAACGCATAACACATAACGGATCACGCATTACTCATAACGCATAACGCATAAAGCATAACGCATAACGCATAATGCATAACGCATAACGCATAACGCATAACGCATAACGCATAACGCATAACGCATAACGCATAACGCATAACGCATAACGCATAACGCATAACGCATAACGCATAACGCATAACGCATAACGCATAACGCATAACGCATAACGCATAACGCATAACGCATAACACATAACGCATAACGCATGACCCATAGCGCATAACGCATTACGCGTAACTCATAACGCATAAAGCATAACGCATAACGGATCACGCATTACTCATAACCCATAACGCATAACGCATAACGCATAACGCATAACGCATAACACATAACGCATAACCCATAACGCATAACGCATAACGCATATCGCATAACGCATAACGCATAACGGATCACGCATTACTCATAACGCATAACGCATAACGGATCACGCATAACGCATAACGCATAACGCATAACGCATAACGCATAACGCATAACGCATAACGCATAACGCATATTGCATAACGCATAACGCAAAACGCATGACGCATAACGCATAACGCATAACGCATAACGCATAACGCATAACGCATAACGCATAACGCATAACGCATAACGCACAACTCATAACGCATAACGCATAACGCAAAACGCATAACGGATAACGCATAACGGATAACACATCATGCATAACGCATAACGCATAACGCATAACGCATAACGCATAACGCATAACACATAACGCATAACCCATAACGCATAACGCATAACGCATAACGCGTAACGGATCAAGCATTACTCATAACGCATAACGCATAACGCATAACGCATAACGCATAACGCATAACGCATAACGCATAACGCATAACGCATAACGCACAACTCATAACGCATAACGCAAAACTCATAACGGATAACGCATAACGGATAACCCATAACGCATAACGCATAACGCATAACGCATAACGCATAACGCATACCTCATAACACATAACGCATAACCCATAACGCATAACGCATAACGCATTACGCGTAACTCATAACGCATAAAGCATAACGCATAACGCATAACGCATAACGCATAACGCATAACGGATCACGCATTACTCATAACGCATAACGCATAACGGATCACGCATTTCTCATAACGCATAACGCATAACGCATAACGCATAACGCATAACGCATAACGCATAACGCATAACGCATAACGCATAACGCATAACGCATAACGCATAACACATAACGCATAACGCATGACCCATAGCGCATAACGCATTACGCGTAACTCATAACGCATAAAGCATAACGCATAACGGATCACGCATTACTCATAACCCATAACGCATAACGCATAACGCATAACGCATAACGCATAACGCATAACGCATAACGCATAACGCATAACGCATAACGCATAACGCATAACGCATAACGCATAACGCATAACGCATAACGCATAACGCATAACGCATAACGCATAACGCATAACGCATAACGCATAACGCATAACGCATAACGCATAAGGCATAAGGCATAACGCATGACGCAAAACGCATAACGCATAACGCATAACGCATAACACATAACGGATCACGCATTACTCATAACGCATAACGCATAAAGCATAACGCATAACGCATAATGCATAACGCATAACGCATAACGCATAACGCATAACGCATAACGCATAACGCATAACGCATAACGCATAACGCATAACGCATAACGCATAACGCATAACGCATAACGCATAACGCATAACGCATAACGCATAACGCATAACGCATAACGCATAACGCATAACGCATAACACATAACGCATAACGCATGACCCATAGCGCATAACGCATTACGCGTAACTCATAACGCATAAAGCATAACGCATAACGGATCACGCATTACTCATAACCCATAACGCATAACGCATAACGCATAACGCATAACGCATAACGCATAACGCATAACACATAACGCATAACCCATAACGCATAACGCATAACGCATAACGCATAACGCATAACGGATCACGCATTACTCATAACGCATAACGCATAACGGATCACGCATAACGCATAACGCATAACGCATAACGCATAACGCATAACGCATAACGCATAACGCATAACGCATAACGCATATTGCATAACGCATAACGCAAAACGCATGACGCATAACGCATAACGCATAACGCATAACGCATAACGCATAACGCATAACGCATAACGCACAACTCATAACGCATAACGCATAACGCAAAACGCATAACGGATAACGCATAACGGATAACACATCATGCATAACGCATAACGCATAACGCATAACGCATAACGCATAACTCATAACACATAACGCATAACCCATAACGCATAACGCATAACGCATAACGCGTAACGGATCAAGCATTACTCATAACGCATAACGCATAACGCATAACGCATAACGCATAACGCATAACGCATAACGCATAACGCATATCGCACAACTCATAACGCATAACGCAAAACTCATAACGGATAACGCATAACGGATAACCCATAACGCATAACGCATAACGCATAACGCATAACGCATAACGCATACCTCATAACACATAACGCATAACCCATAACGCATAACGCATAACGCATTACGCGTAACTCATAACGCATAAAGCATAACGCATAACGCATAACGCATAACGCATAACGCATAACGCATAACTCATAACACATAACGCATAACCCATAACGCATAACGCATAACGCATAACGCGTAACGGATCAAGCATTACTCATAACGCATAATGCAAAACGCATAACGCATAGCGGATAACGCACAACGCATAACACATAACGCATAACGGATCAAGCATTACTCATAACGCATAACGCATAACGGATCACGCAGTACTCATAACGCATAACGCATAACGGATCACGCATTACTCATAGCGCATAACGCATAACGCATAACGGATCACGCAGTACTCATAACGCATAACGCATAACGGATCACGCATTACTCATAGCGCATAACGCATAACGCATAACGGATCACGCATTACCCATAACGCATAACGCATAACGGATCACGCATTTCTCATAACGCATAACGCATAACGCATAACGCATAACGCATAACGCATAACGCATAACGCATAACGCACAACTCATAACGCATAACGCAAAACTCATAACGGATAACGCATAACGGATAACCCATAACGCATAACGCATAACGCATAACGCATAACGCATAACGCATAACTCATAACACATAACGCATAACCCATAACGCATAACGCATAACGCATTACGCGTAACTCATAACGCATAAAGCATAACGCATAACGCATAACGCATAACGCATAACGCATAACGGATCACGCATTACTCATAACGCATAACGCATAACGGATCACGCATTTCTCATAACGCATAACGCATAACGCATAACGCATAACGCATAACGCATAACGCATAACGCATAACGCATAACGCATAACGCATAACGCATTACTCATAACGCATAACGCATAAAGCATAACGCATAACGCATAATGCATAACGCATAACGCATAACGCATAACGCATAACGCATAACGCATAACGCATAACGCATAACGCATAACGCATAACGCATAACGCATAACGCATAACGCATAACGCATAACGCATAACGCATAACGCATAACGCATAACGCATAACGCATAACACATAACGCATAACGCATGACCCATAGCGCATAACGCATTACGCGTAACTCATAACGCATAAAGCATAACGCATAACGGATCACGCATTACTCATAACCCATAACGCATAACGCATAACGCATAACGCATAACGCATAACGCATAACGCATAACACATAACGCATAACCCATAACGCATAACGCATAACGCATAACGCATATCGCATAACGCATAACGCATAACGGATCACGCATTACTCATAACGCATAACGCATAACGGATCACGCATAACGCATAACGCATAACGCATAACGCATAACGCATAACGCATAACGCATAACGCATAACGCATAACGCATATTGCATAACGCATAACGCAAAACGCATGACGCATAACGCATAACGCATAACGCATAACGCATAACGCATAACGCATAACGCATAACGCACAACTCATAACGCATAACGCATAACGCAAAACGCATAACGGATAACGCATAACGGATAACACATCATGCATAACGCATAACGCATAACGCATAACGCATAACGCATAACTCATAACACATAACGCATAACCCATAACGCATAACGCATAACGCATAACGCGTAACGGATCAAGCATTACTCATAACGCATAACGCATAACGCATAACGCATAACGCATAACGCATAACGCATAACGCATAACGCATAACGCACAACTCATAACGCATAACGCAAAACTCATAACGGATAACGCATAACGGATAACCCATAACGCATAACGCATAACGCATAACGCATAACGCATAACGCATACCTCATAACACATAACGCATAACCCATAACGCATAACGCATAACGCATTACGCGTAACTCATAACGCATAAAGCATAACGCATAACGCATAACGCATAACGCATAACGCATAACGCATAACGGATCACGCATTACTCATAACGCATAACGCATAACGGATCACGCATTTCTCATAACGCATAACGCATAACGCATAACGCATAACGCATAACGCATAACGCATAACGCATAACGCATAACGCATAACGCATAACGCATAACGCATAACGCATAACGCATAACGCATAACGCATAACACATAACGCATAACGCATGACCCATAGCGCATAACGCATTACGCGTAACTCATAACGCATAAAGCATAACGCATAACGGATCACGCATTACTCATAACCCATAACGCATAACGCATAACGCATAACGCATAACGCATAACGCATAACGCATAACGCATAACGCATAACGCATAACGCATAACGCATAACGCATAACGCATAACGCATAACGCATAACGCATAACGCATAACGCATAACGCATAACGCATAACGCATAAGGCATAAGGCATAACGCATGACGCAAAACGCATAACGCATAACGCATAACGCATAACACATAACGGATCACGCATTACTCATAACGCATAACGCATAAAGCATAACGCATAACGCATAATGCATAACGCATAACGCATAACGCATAACGCATAACGCATAACGCATAACGCATAACGCATAACGCATAACGCATAACGCATAACGCATAACGCATAACGCATAACGCATAACGCATAACGCATAACGCATAACGCATAACGCATAACGCATAACGCATAACGCATGACCCATAGCGCATAACGCATTACGCGTAACTCATAACGCATAAAGCATAACGCATAACGGATCACGCATTACTCATAACCCATAACGCATAACGCATAACGCATAACGCATAACGCATAACGCATAACGCATAACACATAACGCATAACCCATAACGCATAACGCATAACGCATAACGCATATCGCATAACGCATAACGCATAACGGATCACGCATTACTCATAACGCATAACGCATAACGGATCACGCATAACGCATAACGCATAACGCATAACGCATAACGCATAACGCATAACGCATAACGCATAACGCATAACGCATATTGCATAACGCATAACGCAAAACGCATGACGCATAACGCATAACGCATAACGCATAACGCATAACGCATAACGCATAACGCATAACGCATAACGCACAACTCATAACGCATAACGCATAACGCAAAACGCATAACGGATAACGCATAACGGATAACACATCATGCATAACGCATAACGCATAACGCATAACGCATAACGCATAACTCATAACACATAACGCATAACCCATAACGCATAACGCATAACGCATAACGCGTAACGGATCAAGCATTACTCATAACGCATAACGCATAACGCATAACGCATAACGCATAACGCATAACGCATAACGCATAACGCATAACGCATAACGCACAACTCATAACGCATAACGCAAAACTCATAACGGATAACGCATAACGGATAACCCATAACGCATAACGCATAACGCATAACGCATAACGCATAACGCATACCTCATAACACATAACGCATAACCCATAACGCATAACGCATAACGCATTACGCGTAACTCATAACGCATAAAGCATAACGCATAACGCATAACGCATAACGCATAACGCATAACGCATAACGCATAACGCATAACGCATAACGCATAACGCATAACGCATAACGCACAACTCATAACGCATAACGCATAACGCAAAACGCATAACGGATAACGCATAACGGATAACACATCATGCATAACGCATAACGCATAACGCATAACGCATAACGCATAACTCATAACACATAACGCATAACCCATAACGCATAACGCATAACGCATAACGCGTAACGGATCAAGCATTACTCATAACGCATAACGCATAACGCATAACGCATAACGCATAACGCATAACGCATAACGCATAACGCATAACGCACAACTCATAACGCATAACGCAAAACTCATAACGGATAACGCATAACGGATAACCCATAACGCATAACGCATAACGCATAACGCATAACGCATAACGCATACCTCATAACACATAACGCATAACCCATAACGCATAACGCATAACGCATTACGCGTAACTCATAACGCATAACGCATAACGCATAACGCATAACGCATAACGCATAACGCATAACGCATAACGCATAACGCATAACGCATAACGCATAACGCATAAGGCATAAGGCATAACGCATGACGCAAAACGCATAACGCATAACGCATAACGCATAACACATAACGGATCACGCATTACTCATAACGCATAACGCATAAAGCATAACGCATAACGCATAATGCATAACGCATAACGCATAACGCATAACGCATAACGCATAACGCATAACGCATAACGCATAACGCATAACGCATAACACATAACGCATAACGCATGACCCATAGCGCATAACGCATTACGCGTAACTCATAACGCATAAAGCATAACGCATAACGGATCACGCATTACTCATAACCCATAACGCATAACGCATAACGCATAACGCATAACGCATAACGCATAACGCATAACACATAACGCATAACCCATAACGCATAACGCATAACGCATAACGCATATCGCATAACGCATAACGCATAACGGATCACGCATTACTCATAACGCATAACGCATAACGGATCACGCATAACGCATAACGCATAGCGCATAACGCATAACGCATAACGCATAACGCATAACGCATAACGCATAACGCATAACGCATAACGCATAACGCATATTGCATAACGCATAACGCAAAACGCATGACGCATAACGCATAACGCATAACGCATAACGCATAACGCATAACGCATAACGCACAACTCATAACGCATAACGCATAACGCAAAACTCATAACGGATAACGCATAACGGATAACCCATAACGCATAACGCATAACGCATAACGCATAACGCATAACGCATAACACATAACGCATAACCCATAACGCATAACGCATAACGCTTAACGCATGACCCATAACGCATAACGCATTACGCGTAACTCATAACGC
The DNA here is from genome assembly GCA_916610235.2 of Lasioglossum morio. NCBI lineage: Eukaryota > Metazoa > Arthropoda > Insecta > Hymenoptera > Halictidae > Lasioglossum > Lasioglossum morio. Next base: position 722,905 of record CAKAJA020000389.1, read on the forward strand.
ATAAAGCATAACGCATAACGGATCACGCATTACTCCTAACCCATAACGCATAACCCATAACCCATAACGCATAACGCATAACGCATAACGCTTAACGCATGACCCATAGCGCATAACGCATTACGCGTAACTCATAACGCATAACGCATAACGCATAACGCACAACTCATAACGCATAACGCATAACGCAAAACTCATAACGGATAACGCATAACGGATAACCCATAACGCATAACGCATAACGGATCACGCATTACTCATAACGCATAACGCATAACGGATCACGCATTTCTCATAACGCATAACGCATAACGCATAACGCATAACGCATAACGCATAACGCATAACGCATAACGCATAACGCATAACGCATAACGCACAACTCATAACGCATAACGCAAAACTCATAACGGATAACGCATAACGGATAACCCATAACGCATAACGCATAACGCATAACGCATAACGCATAACGCATAACTCATAACACATAACGCATAACCCATAACGCATAACGCATAACGCATTACGCGTAACTCATAACGCATAAAGCATAACGCATAACGCATAACGCATAACGCATAACGCATAACGCATAACGCATAACGGATCACGCATTACTCATAACGCATAACGGATCACGCATTTCTCATAACGCATAACGCATAACGCATAACGCATAACGCAAAACGCATAACGCATAACGCATAACGCATAACACATAACGGATCACGCATTACTCATAACGCATAACGCATAAAGCATAACGTATAACGCATAATGCATAACGCATAACGCATAACGCATAACGCATAACGCATAACGCATAACGCATAACGCATAACGCATAACGCATAACGCATAACGCATAACGCATAACGCATAACGCATAACGCATAACGCATAACACATAACGCATAACCCATAACGCATAACGCATAACGCATAACGCATATCGCATAACGCATAACGCATAACGGATCACGCATTACTCATAACGCATAACGCATAACGGATCACGCATAACGCATAACGCATAACGCATAACGCATAACGCATAACGCATAACGCATAACGCATATTGCATAACGCATAACGCAAAACGCATGACGCATAACGCATAACGCATAACGCATAACGCATAACGCATAACGCATAACGCAAAACTCATAACGGATAACGCATAACGGATAACCCATAACGCATAACGCATAACGCATAACGCATAACGCATAACGCATAACACATAACGCATAACCCATAACGCATAACGCATAACGCTTAACGCATGACCCATAGCGCATAACGCATTACGCGTAACTCATAACGCATAAAGCATAACGCATAACGGATCACGCATTACTCATAACCCATAACGCATAACCCATAACGCATAACGCATAACGCATAACGCTTAACGCATGACCCATAGCGCATAACGCATTACGCGTAACTCATAACGCATAACGCATAACGCACAACTCATAACGCATAACGCATAACGCATAACGCAAAACTCATAACGGATAACGCATAACGGATAACCCATAACGCATAACGCATAACGGATCACGCATTACTCATAACCCATAACGCATAACGCATAACGCATAACCCATAACGCATAACGCATAAAGCAAAACGCATAACGCATAACGCATGACTCATAACGCACAACCCATAACGCATAACGCATAACGCAAATCGCATAACGCATAACGCATAATGCATAAAGCATAACGCATAACGCATAACGCATAACGCATAACGCATAACGTATAACGCATAACGCTTAATGCATAACGCATAACGCGTAACGGATCAAGCATTACTCATAACGCATAACGCATAACGGATCACGCATTACTCATAGCGCATAACGCATAACGCATAACGCATAACGGATCACGCATTACTCATAACGCATAACGCATAACGCATTACGCAAAACGCATTACGCATAGCGGATAACGCACAACGCATAACACATAACGCATAACGCATAACGCATAACGCATAACGCATAACGCATAACGCATAACGCATAACGCATAACGCAAATCGCATGACGCATAGCGCATAACGCATAACGCATAACGCATAACGCATAACGCATAACGCACAACTCATAACGCATAACGCATAACGCAAAACTCATAACGGATAACGCATAACGGATAACCCATAACGCATAACGCATAACGCATAACGCATAACGCATAACGCATAACGCATAACGCATAACGCATAACGCATAACGCATAACGCATAACGCATAACACATAACGTATAACGCACAACGCATAACACATAACGCATAACGCATAACGCATAACGCATAACGCATAACGCATAACGCATAACGCATAACGCATAACGCATAACGCATAACGGATAACGCATAACGGATAACCCATAACGCATAACGCATAACGCATAACGCATAACGCATAACGCATAACTCATAACACATAACGCATAACCCATAACGCATAACGCATAACGCATTACGCGTAACTCATAACGCATAAAGCATAACGCATAACGCATAACGCATAACGCATAACGCATAACGCATAACGCATAACGGATCACGCATTACTCATAACGCATAACGCATAACGGATCACGCATTTCTCATAACGCATAACGCATAACGCATAACGCATAACGCATAACGCATAACGCATAACGCATAACGCATAACGCATAACGCATAACGCATAACGCATAACGCATAACGCATAACGCATAACGCATAACGCATAACGCATAACGCATAACGCATAAGGCATAAGGCATAACGCATGACGCAAAACGCATAACGCATAACGCATAACGCATAACACATAACGGATCACGCATTACTCATAACGCATAACGCATAAAGCATAACGCATAACGCATAATGCATAACGCATAACGCATAACGCATAACGCATAACGCATAACGCATAACGCATAACGCATAACGCATAACGCATAACGCATAACGCATAACGCATAACGCATAACGCATAACGCATAACGCATAACGCATAACGCATAACGCATAACGCATAACACATAACGCATAACGCATGACCCATAGCGCATAAGGCATTACGCGTAACTCATAACGCATAAAGCATAACGCATAACGGATCACGCATTACTCATAACCCATAACGCATAACGCATAACGCATAACGCATAACGCATAACGCATAACGCATAACGCATAACACATAACGCATAACCCATAACGCATAACGCATAACGCATAACGCATATCGCATAACGCATAACGCATAACGGATCACGCATTACTCATAACGCATAACGCATAACGGATCACGCATAACGCATAACGCATAACGCATAACGCATAACGCATAACGCATAACGCATAACGCATAACGCATATTGCATAACGCATAACGCAAAACGCATGACGCATAACGCATAACGCATAACGCATAACGCATAACGCATAACGCATAACGCAAAACTCATAACGGATAACGCATAACGGATAACCCATAACGCATAACGCATAACGCATAACGCATAACGCATAACGCATAACACATAACGCATAACCCATAACGCATAACGCATAACGCTTAACGCATGACCCATAGCGCATAACGCATTACGCGTAACTCATAACGCATAAAGCATAACGCATAACGGATCACGCATTACTCATAACCCATAACGCATAACCCATAACGCATAACGCATAACGCATAACGCTTAACGCATGACCCATAGCGCATAACGCATTACGCGTAACTCATAACGCATAACGCATAACGCATTACGCGTAACTCATAACGCATAACGCATAACGCATAACGCACAACTCATAACGCATAACGCATAACGCATAACGCAAAACTCATAACGGATAACGCATAACGGATAACCCATAACGCATAACGCATAACGGATCACGCATTACTCATAACCCATAACGCATAACGCATAACGCATAACCCATAACGCATAACGCATAAAGCAAAACGCATAACGCATAACGCATGACTCATAACGCACAACCCATAACGCATAACGCATAACGCAAATCGCATAACGCATAACGCATAATGCATAAAGCATAACGCATAACGCATAACGCATAACGCATAACGCATAACGTATAACGCATAACGCTTAATGCATAACGCATAACGCGTAACGGATCAAGCATTACTCATAACGCATAACGCATAACGGATCACGCATTACTCATAGCGCATAACGCATAACGCATAACGCATAACGGATCACGCATTACTCATAACGCATAACGCATAACGCATTACGCAAAACGCATTACGCATAGCGGATAACGCACAACGCATAACACATAACGCATAACGCATAACGCATAACGCATAACGCATAACGCATAACGCATAACGCATAACGCAAATCGCATGACGCATAGCGCATAACGCATAACGCATAACGCATAACGCATAACGCACAACTCATAACGCATAACGCATAACGCAAAACTCATAACGGATAACGCATAACGGATAACCCATAACGCATAACGCATAACGCATAACGCATAACGCATAACACATAACGCATAACCCATAACACATAACGCATTACGCTTAACGCATGACCCATAGCGCATAACGCATTACGCGTAACTCATAACGCATAAAGCATAACGCATAACGGATCACGCATTACTCATAACCCATAACGCATAACCCATAACGCATAACGCTTAACGCATGACCCATAGCGCATAACGCATTACGCGTAACTCATAACGCATAAAGCATAACGCATAACGGATCACGCATTACTCATAACCCATAACGCATAACGCATAACGCATAACCCATAACGCATAACGCATAAAGCAAAACGCATAACGCATAACGCATGACTCATAACGCACAACCCATAACGCATAACGCATAACGCAAATCGCATAACGCATAACGCATAATGAATAAAGCATAACGCATAACGCATAACGCATAACGCATAACGCATAACGCATAACGTATAACGCATAACGCTTAATGGATAACGCATAACGCGTAACGGATCAAGCATTACTCATAACGCAAACGCATAACGGATCACGCATTACTCATAGCGCATAACGCAAAACGCATAACGCATAGCGGATAACGCACAACGCATAACACATAACGCATAACGCATAACGCATGACTCATAACGCACAACCCATAACGCATATTGCATAACGCATAACGCATAACGCATAACGCATAACCCATAACGCATAACGCATAACGCATAACGCATAACGCATAACGCAAATCGCATAACGTATAACGCACAACGCATAACACATAACGCATAACGCATAACGCATAACGCATAACGCATAACGCATAACGCATAACGCATAACGCATAACGCATAACGCATAACGCATAACGCATAACGCATAACGCATAACGCACACCTCATAACGCATAACGCATAACGCAAAACTCATAACGCAAATCGCATAACGCATAACGCATAATGCATAAAGCATAACGCATAACGCATAACGCATAACGTATAACGCATAACGCTTAATGCATAACGCATAACGCGTAACGGATCAAGCATTACTCATAACGCATAACGCATAACGCATAACGGATCACGCATTACTCATAACGCATAACGCATAACGCATAACGCATAACGCATAACGCATAACGCATAACCCATAACCGATCACGCATTACTCATAACGCATAACGCATAACGCATAACGTATAACGCATAACACTTAATGCATAACGCATAACGCGTAACGGATCAAGCATTACTCATAACGCATAACGCATAACGGATCACGCAGTACTCATAACGCATAACGCATAACGGATCACGCATTACTCATAGCGCATAACGCATAACGCATAACGGATCACGCATTACTCATAACGCATAACGCATAACGGATCACGCATTTCTCATAACGCATAACGCATAACGCATAACGCATATTGCATAACGCATAACGCATAACGCATAACGCATAACGCATAACGCATAACGCATGACCCATAGCGCATAACGCATTACGCGTAACTCATAACGCATGAAGCATAACGTATAACGGATCACGCATTACTCATAACCCATAACGCATAACGCAATTCGCATAACGTATAACGCACAATGCATAACACATAACGCATAACGCATAACGCATAACGCATAACGCATAACGCATAACGCATAACGCATAACGCATAACGCATAACGCATAACGCATAACGCATATTGCATAACGCATAACGCATAACGCATAACGCATAACGCATAACGCATAACGCATAACGCATAACGCACAAGTCATAACGCATAACGCATAACACAAAACTCATAACGCAAATCGCATAACGCATAACGCATAATGCATAAAGCATAACGCATAACGCATAACGCATAACGCATAACGCATAACGTATAACGCATAACGCTTAATGCATAACGCATAACGCGTAACGGTTCAAGCATTACTCATAACGCATAACGCATAACGGATCACGCATTACTCATAGCGCATAACGCATAACGCATAACGGATCACGCATTACTCATAACGCATAACGCATAACGCATAACGCATAACGCATAACGCATAACGCATAACGGATCACGCATTACTCATAACGCATAACGCATAACGCAAAACGTATAACGCATAACGCTTAATGCATAACGCATAACGCGTAACGGATCAAGCATTACTCATAACGCATAACGCATAACGGATCACGCAGTACTCATAACGCATAACGCATAACGGATCACGCATTACTCATAGCGCATAACGCATAACGCATAACGGATCACGCATTACTCATAACGCATAACGCATAACGGATCACGCATTTCTCATAACGCATAACGCATAACGCATAACGCATAACGCATAACGCATAACGCAAAACGCATAACGGTTAGTGGATAACGCACAACGCATAACACATAACGCATAACGCATAACGCATAACGCATAACGCATAACGCATAACGCATAACGCATAACGCATAACGCATAACGCATAACGCATAACGCACAACTCATAACGCATAACGCATAACGCAAAACGCATAACGGATAACGCATAACGGATAACACATCATGCATAACGCATAACGCATAACGCATAACGCATAACGCATAACTCATAACTCATAACGCATAACCCATAACGCATAACGCATAACGCATAACGCGTAACGGATCAAGCATTACTCATAACGCATAACGCATAACGCATAACGCATAACGCATAACGCATAACGCATAACGCATAACGCACAACTCATAACGCATAACGCAAAACTCATAACGGATAACGCATAACGGATAACCCATAACGCATAACGCATAACGCATAACGCATAACGCATAACTCATAACACATAACGCATAACCCATAACGCATAACGCATAACGCATTACGCGTAACTCATATCGCATAAAGCATAACGCATAACGCATAACGCATAACGCATAACGCATAACGCATAACGGATCACGCATTACTCATAACGCATAACGCATAACGCATAACGGATCACGCATTTCTCATAACGCATAACGCATAACGCATAACGCATAACGCATAACGCATAACGCATAACGCATAACGCATAGCGCATAACGCATAACGCATAACGCATAACGCATAACGCATAACGCATAACACATAACGCATAACGCATAACGCATAACGCAAATCGCATAACGTATAACGCACAACGCATAACACATAACGCATAACGCATAACGCATAACGCATAACGCATAACGCATAACGCATAACGCATAACGCATATTGCATAACGCATAACGCATAACGCATAACGCATAACGCATAACGCATAACGCAAATCGCATAACGCATAACGCATAACGCATAACGCATAACGTATAACGCATAACGCATAACGCAAAACGCATAACGCATAGCGGATAACGCACAACGGATAACACATAACGCATAACGCATAACGCATGACTCATAACGCACAACCCATAACGCATATTGCATAACGCACAACGCATAACGCATAACGCATAACCCATAACGCATAACGCATAACGCATAACGCATAACGCATAACGCAAATCGCATAACGTATAACGCACAACGCATAACACATAACGCATAACGCATAACGCATAACGCATAACGCATAACGCATAACGCATAACGCATAACGCATATTGCATAACGCATAACGCATAACGCATAACGCATAACGCATAACGCATAACGCATAACGCATAACGCACACCTCATAACGCATAACGCATAACGCAACACTCATAACGCAAATCGCATAACGCATAACGCATAATGCATAAAGCATAACGCATAACGCATAACGCATAACGTATAACGCATAACGCTTAATGCATAACGCATAACGCGTAACGGATCAAGCATTACTCATAACGCATAACGCATAACGGATCACGCATTACTCATAGCGCATAACGCATAACGCATAACGGATCACGCATTACTCATAACGCATAACGCATAACGCATAACGCATAACGCATAACGCATAACCCATAACGGATCACGCATTACTCATAACGCATAACGCATAACGCATAACGTATAACGCGTAACGCTTAATGCATAACGCATAACGCGTAACGGATCAAGCATTACTCATAACGCATAACGCATAACGGATCACGCAGTACTCATAACGCATAACGCATAACGGATCACGCATTACTCATAGCGCATAACGCATAACGGATCACGCATTACTCATAACGCATAACGCATAACGGATCACGCATTTCTCATAACGCATAACGCATAACGCATAACGCATATTGCATAACGCATAACACATAACGCATAACGCATAACGCATAACGCATGACCCATAGCGCATAACGCATTACGCGTAACTCATAACGCATGAAGCATAACGTATAACGGATCACGCATTACTCATAACCCATAACGCATAACGCATAACGTATAACGCATAACGCATAACCCATAACGCATAACGCATAACGCATAACGCATAACGCATAACGCAAATCGCATAACGTATAACGCACAATGCATAACACATAACGCATAACGCATAACGCATAACGCATAACGCATAACGCATATTGCATAACGCATAACGCATAACGCATAACGCATAACGCATAATGCATAACGCATAACGCATAACGCATAACGCATAACGCAAAACTCATAACGCATAATGCATAAAGCATAACGCATAACGCATAACGCATAACGCATAACGCATAACGTATAACGCATAACGCTTAATGCATAACGCATAACGCGTAACGGATCAAGCATTACTCATAACGCATAACGCATAACGGATCACGCATTACTCATAGCGCATAACGCATAACGCATAACGCATAACGGATCACGCATTACTCATAACGCATAACGCATAACGCATAACGCAAAACGCATAACGCATAGCGGATAACGCACAACGCATAACACATAACGCATAACGCATAACGCATAACGCATAACGCATAACGCATAACGCATAACGCATAACGCATAACGCAAATCGCATAACGCATAACGCATAACGCATATTGCATAACGCATAACGCAAAACGCATGACGCATAACGCATAACGCATAACGCATAACGCATAACGCATAACGCACAACTCATAACGCATAACGCATAACGCAAAACTCATAACGGATAACGCATAACGGATAACCCATAACGCATAACGCATAACGCATAACGCATAACGCATAACACATAACGCATAACCCATAACGCATAACGCATTACGCTTAACGCATGACCCATAGCGCATAACGCATTACGCGTAACTCATAACGCATAAAGCATAACGCATAACGGATCACGCATTACTCATAACCCATAACGCATAACCCATAACGCATAACGCATAACGCATAACGCTTAACGCATGACCCATAGCGCATAACGCATTACGCGTAACTCATAACGCATAAAGCATAACGCATAACGGATCACGCATTACTCATAACCCATAACGCATAACGCATAACGCATAACCCATAACGCATAACGCATAAAGCAAAACGCATAACGCATAACGCATGACTCATAACGCACAACCCATAACGCATAACGCATAACGCAAATCGCATAACGCATAACGCATAATGCATAAAGCATAACGCATAACGCATAACGCATAACGCATAACGCATAACGTATAACGCATAACGCTTAATGCATAACGCATAACGCGTAACGGATCAAGCATTACTCATAACGCAAACGCATAACGGATCACGCATTACTCATAGCGCATAACGCAAAACGCATAACGCATAGCGGATAACGCACAACGCATAACACATAACGCATAACGCATAACGCATGACTCATAACGCACAACCCATAACGCATATTGCATAACGCATAACGCATAACGCATAACGCATAACCCATAACGCATAACGCATAACGCATAACGCATAACGCATAACGCAAATCGCATAACGTATAACGCACAACGCATAACACATAACGCATAACGCATAACGCATAACGCATAACGCATAACGCATAACGCATAACGCATAACGCAAAACTCATAACGCAAATCGCATAACGCATAACGCATAATGCATAAAGCATAACGCATAACGCATAACGCATAACGTATAACGCATAACGCTTAATGCATAACGCATAACGCGTAACGGATCAAGCATTACTCATAACGCATAACGCATAACGGATCACGCATTACTCATAGCGCATAACGCATAACGCATAACGGATCACGCATTACTCATAACGCATAACGCATAACGCATAACGCATAACGCATAACGCATAACGCATAACCCATAACGGATCACGCATTACTCATAACGCATAACGCATAACGCATAACGTATAACGCGTAACGCTTAATGCATAACGCATAACGCGTAACGGATCAAGCATTACTCATAACGCATAACGCATAACGGATCACGCAGTACTCATAACGCATAACGCATAACGGATCACGCATTACTCATAGCGCATAACGCATAACGGATCACGCATTACTCATAACGCATAACGCATAACGGATCACGCATTTCTCATAACGCATAACGCATAACGCATAACGCATATTGCATAACGCATAACGCATAACGCATAACGCATAACGCATAACGCATGACCCATAGCGCATAACGCATTACGCGTAACTCATAACGCATGAAGCATAACGTATAACGGATCACGCATTACTCATAACCCATAACGCATAACGCATAACGTATAACGCATAACGCATAACCCATAACGCATAACGCATAACGCATAACGCATAACGCATAACGCATAACGCATAACGCATAACGCATAACGCAAATCGCATAACGTATAACGCACAATGCATAACACATAACGCATAACGCATAACGCATAACGCATAACGCATAACGCATAACGCATATTGCATAACGCATAACGCATAACGCATAACGCATAATGCATAACGCATAACGCATAACGCACAAGTCATAACGCATAACGCATAACGCAAAACTCATAACGCATAATGCATAAAGCATAACGCATAACGCATAACGCATAACGCATAACGCATAACGTATAACGCATAACGCTTAATGCATAACGCATAACGCGTAACGGATCAAGCATTACTCATAACGCATAACGCATAACGGATCACGCATTACTCATAGCGCATAACGCATAACGCATAACGCATAACGGATCACGCATTACTCATAACGCATAACGCATAACGCATAACGCAAAACGCATAACGCATAGCGGATAACGCACAACGCATAACACATAACGCATAACGCATAACGCATAACGCATAACGCATAACGCATAACGCATAACGCATAACGCAAATCGCATAACGCATAACGCATAACGCATATTGCATAACGCATAACGCAAAACGCATGACGCATAACGCATAACGCATAACGCATAACGCATAACGCATAACGCATAACGCACAACTCATAACGCATAACGCATAACGCAAAACTCATAACGGATAACGCATAACGGATAACCCATAACGCATAACGCATAACGCATAACGCATAACGCATAACACATAACGCATAACCCATAACGCATAACGCATTACGCTTAACGCATGACCCATAGCGCATAACGCATTACGCGTAACTCATAACGCATAAAGCATAACGCATAACGGATCACGCATTACTCATAACCCATAACGCATAACCCATAACGCATAACGCATAACGCATAACGCTTAACGCATGACCCCTAGCGCATAACGCATTACGCGTAACTCATAACGCATAAAGCATAACGCATAACGGATCACGCATTACTCATAACCCATAACGCATAACGCATAACGCATAACCCATAACGCATAACGCATAAAGCAAAACGCATAACGCATAACGCATGACTCATAACGCACAACCCATAACGCATAACGCATAACGCAAATCGCATAACGCATAACGCATAATGCATAAAGCATAACGCATAACGCATAACGCATAACGCATAACGTATAACGCATAACGCTTAATGCATAACGCATAACGCGTAACGGATCAAGCATTACTCATAACGCAAACGCATAACGGATCACGCATTACTCATAGCGCATAACGCAAAACGCATAACGCATAGCGGATAACGCACAACGCATAACGCATAACGCATAACGCATAACGCATGACTCATAACGCACAACCCATAACGCATATTGCATAACGCATAACGCAAATCGCATAACGTATAACGCACAACGCATAACACATAACGCATAACGCATAACGCATAACGCATAACGTATAACGCATAACGCTTAATGCATAACGCATAACGCGTAACGGATCAAGCATTACTCATAACGCAAACGCATAACGGATCACGCATTACTCATAGCGCATAACGCAAAACGCATAACGCATAGCGGATAACGCACAACGCATAACACATAACGCATAACGCATAACGCATGACTCATAACGCACAACCCATAACGCATATTGCATAACGCATAACGCAAATCGCATAACGTATAACGCACAACGCATAACACATAACGCATAACGCATAACGCATAACGCATAACGCATAACGCATAACGCATAACGCATAACGCATAACGCATAACGCATAACGCATAACGCATAACGCATAACGCATAACGCATAACGCACACCTCATAACGCATAACGCATAACGCAAAACTCATAACGCAAATCGCATAACGCATAACGCATAATGCATAAAGCATAACGCATAACGCATAACGCATAACGTATAACGTATAACGCATAACGCTTAATGCATAACGCATAACGCGTAACGGATCAAGCATTACTCATAACGCATAACGCATAACGCATAACGGATCACGCATTACTCATAACGCATAACGCATAACGCATAACGCATAACGCATAACGCATAACGCATAACCCATAACGGATCACGCATTACTCATAACGCATAACGCATAACGCATAACGTATAACGCATAACGCTTAATGCATAACGCATAACGCGTAACGGATCAAGCATTACTCATAACGCATAACGCATAACGGATCACGCAGTACTCATAACGCATAACGCATAACGGATCACGCATTACTCATAGCGCATAACGCATAACGCATAACGGATCACGCATTACTCATAACGCATAACGCATAACGGATCACGCATTTCTCATAACGCATAACGCATAACGCATAACGCATAACGCATAACGCATAACGCATAACGCATAACGCATAACGCATAACGCATAACGCATGACCCATAGCGCATAACGCATTACGCGTAACTCATAACGCATGAAGCATAACTTATAACGGATCACGCATTACTCATAACCCATAACGCATAACGCAAATCGCATAACGTATAACGCACAATGCATAACACATAACGCATAACGCATAACGCATAACGCATAACGCATAACGCATAACGCATAACGCATAACGCATAACGCATAACGCATAACGCATATTGCATAACGCATAACGCATAACGCATAACGCATAACGCATAACGCATAACGCATAACGCATAATGCATAACGCATAACGCATAACGCACAAGTCATAACGCATAACGCATAACACAAAACTCATAACGCAAATCGCATAACGCATAACGCATAATGCATAAAGCATAACGCATAACGCATAACGCATAACGCATAACGCATAACGTATAACGCATAACGCTTAATGCATAACGCATAACGCGTAACGGATCAAGCATTACTCATAACGCATAACGCATAACGGATCACGCATTACTCATAGCGCATAACGCATAACGCATAACGGATCACGCATTACTCATAACGCATAACGCATAACGCATAACGCATAACGCATAACGGATCACGCATTACTCATAACGCATAACGCATAACGCAGAACGTATAACGCATAACGCTTAATGCATAACGCATAACGCGTAACGGATCAAGCATTACTCATAACGCATAACGCATAACGGATCACGCAGTACTCATAACGCATAACGCATAACGGATCACGCATTACTCATAGCGCATAACGCATAACGCATAACGGATCACGCATTACTCATAACGCATAACGCATAACGGATCACGCATTTCTCATAACGCATAACGCATAACGCATAACGCATAACGCATAACGCATAACGCATAACGCATAACGCATAACGCAAAACGCATAACGGTTAGTGGATAACGCACAACGCATAACACATAACGCATAACGCATAACGCATAACGCATAACGCATAACGCATAACGCATAACGCATAACGCATAACGCATAACGCATAACGCACAACTCATAACGCATAACGCATAACGCAAAACGCATAACGGATAACGCATAACGGATAACACATCATGCATAACGCATAACGCATAACGCATAACGCATAACGCATAACTCATAACTCATAACGCATAACCCATAACGCATAACGCATAACGCATAACGCGTAACGGATCAAGCATTACTCATAACGCATAACGCATAACGCATAACGCATAACGCATAACGCATAACGCATAACGCATAACGCATAACGCATAACGCACAACTCATAACGCATAACGCAAAACTCATAACGGATAACGCATAACGGATAACCCATAACGCATAACGCATAACGCATAACGCATAACGCATAACGCATAACTCATAACACATAACGCATAACCCATAACGCATAACGCATAACGCATTACGCGTAACTCATAACGCATAAAGCATAACGCATAACGCATAACGCATAACGCATAACGCATAACGCATAACGCATAACGGATCACGCATTACTCATAACGCATAACGCATAACGCATAACGGATCACGCATTTCTCATAACGCATAACGCATAACGCATAACGCATAACGCATAACGCATAACGCATAACGCATAACGCATAACGCATAACGCATAACGCATAACGCATAACGCATAACGCATAACGCATAACGCATAACGCATAACGCATAACGCATAACGCAAATCGCATAACGTATAACGCACAACGCATAACACATAACGCATAAGGCATAACGCATAACGCATAACGCATAACGCATAACGCATAACGCATAACGCATAACGCATATTGCATAACGCATAACGCATAACGCATAACGCATAACGCATAACGCAAATCGCATAACGGTTAGTGGATAACGCACAACGCATAACACATAACGCATAACGCATAACGCATAACGCATAACGCATAACGCATAACGCATAACGCATAACGCATAACGCATAACGCATAACGCATAACGCATAACGCACAACTCATAACGCATAACGCATAACGCAAAACGCATAACGGATAACGCATAACGGATAACACATCATGCATAACGCATAACGCATAACGCATAACGCATAACGCATAACTCATAACTCATAACGCATAACCCATAACGCATAACGCATAACGCATAACGCGTAACGGATCAAGCATTACTCATAACGCATAACGCATAACGCATAACGCATAACGCATAACGCATAACGCATAACGCATAACGCATAACGCATAACGCATAACGCACAACTCATAACGCATAACGCATAACTCATAACGGATAACGCATAACGGATAACCCATAACGCATAACGCATAACGCATAACGCATAACGCATAACGCATAACTCATAACACATAACGCATAACCCATAACGCATAACGCATAACGCATTACGCGTAACTCATAACGCATAAAGCATAACGCATAACGCATAACGCATAACGCATAACGCATAACGCATAACGCATAACGCATAACGGATCACGCATTACTCATAACGCATAACGCATAACGCATAACGGATCACGCATTTCTCATAACGCATAACGCATAACGCATAACGCATAACGCATAACGCATAACGCATAACGCATAACGCATAACGCATAACGCATAACGCATAACGCATAACGCATAACGCATAACGCATAATGCATAACGCATAACGCATAACGCATAACGCAAATCGCATAACGTATAACGCACAACGCATAACACATAACGCATAACGCATAACGCATAACGCATAACGCATAACGCATAACGCATAACGCATAACGCATATTGCATAACGCATAACGCATAACGCATAACGCATAACGCATAACGCAAATCGCATAACGCATAACGCATAACGCATTACGCATAACGTATAACGCATAACGCATAACGCAAAACGCATAACGCATAGCGGATAACGCACAACGGATAACACATAACGCATAACGCATAACGCATGACTCATAACGCACAACCCATAACGCATATTGCATAACGCATAACGCATAACGCATAACGCATAACCCATAACGCATAACGCATAACGCATAACGCATAACGCATAACGCATAACGCAAATCGCATAACGTATAACGCACAACGCATAACACATAACGCATAACGCATAACGCATAACGCATAACGCATAACGCATAACGCATAACGCATAACGCATATTGCATAACGCATAACGCATAACGCATAACGCATAACGCATAACGCATAACGCACACCTCATAACGCATAACGCATAACGCAAAACTCATAACGCAAATCGCATAACGCATAACGCATAACGCATAACGCATAACGCATAACGCATAACGCATAACGCATAACGCATAACGGATCACGCATTACTCATAACGCATAACGCATAACGCATAACGGATCACGCATTTCTCATAACGCATAACGCATAACGCATAACGCATAACGCATAACGCATAACGCATAACGCATAACGCATATTGCATAACGCATAACGCATAACGCATAACGCATAACGCATAACGCAAATCGCATAACGCATAACGCATAACGCATTACGCATAACGTATAACGCATAACGCATAACGCAAAACGCATAACGCATAGCGGATAACGCACAACGGATAACACATAACGCATAACGCATAACGCATGACTCATAACGCACAACCCATAACGCATATTGCATAACGCATAACGCATAACGCATAACGCATAACCCATAACGCATAACGCATAACGCATAACGCATAACGCATAACGCATAACGCAAATCGCATAACGTATAACGCACAACGCATAACACATAACGCATAACGCATAACGCATAACGCATAACGCATAACGCATAACGCATAACGCATAACGCATAACGCATAACGCATAACGCATAACGCATAACGCATAACGCATAACGCATAACGCATAACGCACACCTCATAACGCATAACGCATAACGCAAAACTCATAACGCAAATCGCATAACGCATAACGCATAACGCATAACGCATAACGCATAACGCATAACGCATAACGCATAACGCATAACGGATCACGCATTACTCATAACGCATAACGCATAACGCATAACGGATCACGCATTTCTCATAACGCATAACGCATAACGCATAACGCATAACGCATAACGCATAACGCATAACGCATAACGCATAACGCATAACGCATAACGCATAACGCATAACGCATAACGCATAACGCATAACGCATAACGCATAACGCATAACGCAAATCGCATAACGTATAACGCACAACGCATAACACATAACGCATAAGGCATAACGCATAACGCATGACGCATAACGCATAACGCATAACGCATAACGCATAACGCATATTGCATAACGCATAACGCATAACGCATAACGCATAACGCATAACGCAAATCGCATAACGGTTAGTGGATAACGCACAACGCATAACACATAACGCATAACGCATAACGCATAACGCATAACGCATAACGCATAACGCATAACGCATAACGCATAACGCATAACGCATAACGCATAACGCACAACTCATAACGCATAACGCATAACGCAAAACGCATAACGGATAACGCATAACGGATAACACATCATGCATAACGCATAACGCATAACGCATAACGCATAACGCATAACTCATAACTCATAACGCATAACCCATAACGCATAACGCATAACGCATAACGCGTAACGGATCAAGCATTACTCATAACGCATAACGCATAACGCATAACGCATAACGCATAACGCATAACGCATAACGTATAACGCATAACGCATAACGCATAACGCACAACTCATAACGCATAACGCAAAACTCATAACGGATAACGCATAACGGATAACCCATAACGCATAACGCATAACGCATAACGCATAACGCATAACGCATAACTCATAACACATAACGCATAACCCATAACGCATAACGCATAACGCATTACGCGTAACTCATAACGCATAAAGCATAACGCATAACGCATAACGCATAACGCATAACGCATAACGCATAACGCATAACGCATAACGCATAACGGATCACGCATTACTCTTAACGCATAACGCATAACGCATAACGGATCACGCATTTCTCATAACGCATAACGCATAACGCATAACGCATAACGCATAACGCATAACGCATAACGCATAACGCATAACGCATAACGCATAACGCATAACGCATAACGCATAACGCATAACGCATAATGCATAACGCATAACGCATAACGCATAACGCAAATCGCATAACGTATAACGCACAACGCATAACGCATAACGCATAACGCATAACGCATAACGCATAACGCATAACGCATAACGCATAACGCATAACGCATAACGCATATTGCATAACGCATAACGCATAACGCATAACGCATAACGCATAACGCAAATCGCATAACGCATAACGCATAACGCATTACGCATAACGTATAACGCATAACGCATAACGCAAAACGCATAACGCATAGCGGATAACGCACAACGGATAACACATAACGCATAACGCATAACGCATGACTCATAACGCACAACCCATAACGCATATTGCATAACGCATAACGCATAACGCATAACGCATAACCCATAACGCATAACGCATAACGCATAACGCATAACGCATAACGCATAACGCAAATCGCATAACGTATAACGCACAACGCATAACACATAACGCATAACGCATAACGCATAACGCATAACGCATAACGCATATTGCATAACGCATAACGCATAACGCATAACGCATAACGCATAACGCATAACGCATAACGCACACCTCATAACGCATAACGCATAACGCAAAACTCATAACGCAAATCGCATAACGCATAACGCATAATGCATAAAGCATAACGCATAACGTATAACGCATAACGTATAACGCATAACGCTTAATGCATAACGCATAACGCGTAACGGATCAAGCATTACTCATAACGCATAACGCATAACGGATCACGCATTACT
The DNA here is from genome assembly GCA_916610235.2 of Lasioglossum morio. Taxonomy (NCBI): domain Eukaryota; kingdom Metazoa; phylum Arthropoda; class Insecta; order Hymenoptera; family Halictidae; genus Lasioglossum; species Lasioglossum morio. Next base: position 742,766 of record CAKAJA020000389.1, read on the forward strand.
CATAACGCATAACGCATAACGCATAACGGATCACGCATTACTCATAACGCATAACGCATAACGCATAACGCATAACGCATAACGCATAACCCATAACGGATCACGCATTACTCATAACGCATAACGCATAACGCATAACGTATAACGCATAACGCTTAATGCATAACGCATAACGCGTAACGGATCAAGAATTACTCATAACGCATAACGCATAACGGATCACGCAGTACTCATAACGCATAACGCATAACGGATCACGCATTACTCATAGCGCATAACGCATAACGCATAACGGATCACGCATTACTCATAACGCATAACGCATAACGGATCACGCATTTCTCATAACGCATAACGCATAACGCATAACGCATATTGCATAACGCATAAGGCATAACGCATAACGCATAACGCATAACGCATGACCCATAGCGCATAACGCATTACGCGTAACTCATAACGCATGAAGCATAACGTATAACGGATCACGCATTACTCATAACGCATAACGCATAACGCATAACGGATCACGCATTTCTCATAACGCATAACGCATAACGCATAACGCATAACGCATAACGCATAACGCATAACGCATAACGCATAACGCATAACGCATAACGCATAACGCATAACGCATAACGCATAATGCATAACGCATAACGCATAACGCATAACGCAAATCGCATAACGTATAACGCACAACGCATAACACATAACGCATAACGCATAACGCATAACGCATAACGCATAACGCATAACGCATAACGCATAACGCATAACGCATTACGCATAACGTATAACGCATAACGCATAACGCAAAACGCATAACGCATAGCGGATAACGCACAACGGATAACACATAACGCATAACGCATAACGCATGACTCATAACGCACAACCCATAACGCATATTGCATAACGCATAACGCATAACGCATAACGCATAACCCATAACGCATAACGCATAACGCATAACGCATAACGCATAACGCATAACGCAAATCGCATAACGTATAACGCACAACGCATAACACATAACGCATAACGCATAACGCATAACGCATAACGCATAACGCATAACGCATAACGCATAACGCATATTGCATAACGCATAACGCATAACGCATAACGCATAACGCATAACGCATAACGCACACCTCATAACGCATAACGCATAACGCAAAACTCATAACGCAAATCGCATAACGCATAACGCATAACGCATAACGCATAACGCATAACGCATAACGCATAACGCATAACGGATCACGCATTACTCATAACGCATAACGCATAACGCATAACGGATCACGCATTACTCATAACGCATAACGCATAACGCATAACGCATAACGCATAACGCATAACGCATAACGCATAACGCATATTGCATAACGCATAACGCATAACGCATAACGCATAACGCATAACGCAAATCGCATAACGCATAACGCATAACGCATAACGCATAACGCATAACGCATAACGCATAACGCAAAACGCATAACGCATAGCGGATAACGCACAACGGATAACACATAACGCATAACGCATAACGCATGACTCATAACGCACAACCCATAACGCATATTGCATAACGCATAACGCATAACGCATAACGCAAAACGCATAACGCATAACGCATAACGCATAACGCATAACGCATAACGCATAACGCAAATCGCATAACGTATAACGCACAACGCATAACACATAACGCATAACGCATAACGCATAACGCATAACGCATAACGCATAACGCATAACGCATAACGCATATTGCATAACGCATAACGCATAACGCATAACGCATAACGCATAACGCATAACGCATAACGCACACCTCATAACGCATAACGCATAACGCAAAACTCATAACGCAAATCGCATAACGCATAACGCATAACGCATAACGCATAACGCATAACGCATAACGCATAACGCATAACGGATCACGCATAACTCATAACGCATAACGCATAACGCATAACGGATCACGCATTTCTCATAACGCATAACGCATAACGCATAACGCATAACGCATAACGCATAACGCATAACGCATAACGCATAACGCATAACGCATAACGCATAACGCATAACGCATAACGCATAACGCATAACGCAAATCGCATAACGTATAACGCACAACGCATAACACATAACGCATAAGGCATAACGCATAACGCATAACGCATAACGCATAACGCATAACGCATAACGCATAACGCATAACGCATATTGCATAACGCATAACGCATAACGCATAACGCATAACGCAAATCGCATAACGGTTAGTGGATAACGCACAACGCATAACACATAACGCATAACGCATAACGCATAACGCATAACGCATAACGCATAACGCATAACGCATAACGCATAACGCATAACGCATAACGCATAACTCATAACGCATAACGCATAACGCAAAACGCATAACGGATAACGCATAACGGATAACACATCATGCATAACGCATAACGCATAACGCATAACGCATAACGCATAACTCATAACTCATAACGCATAACCCATAACGCATAACGCATAACGCATAACGCGTAACGGATCAAGCATTACTCATAACGCATAACGCATAACGCATAACGCATAACGCATAACGCATAACGCATAACGCATAACGCATAACGCATAACGCATAACGCACAACTCATAACGCATAACGCAAAACTCATAACGGATAACGCATAACGGATAACCCATAACGCATAACGCATAACGCATAACGCATAACGCATAACGCATAACTCATAACACATAACGCATAACCCATAACGCATAACGCATAACGCATTACGCGTAACTCATAACGCATAAAGCATAACGCATAACGCATAACGCATAACGCATAACGCATAACGCATAACGCATAACGCATAACGGATCACGCATTACTCATAACGCATAACGCATAACGCATAACGGATCACGCATTTCTCATAACGCATAACGCATAACGCATAACGCATAACGCATAACGCATAACGCATAACGCATAACGCATAACGCATAACGCATAACGCATAACGCATAATGCATAACGCATAACGCATAACGCATAACGCAAATCGCATAACGTATAACGCACAACGCATAACACATAACGCATAACGCATAACGCATAACGCATAACGCATAACGCATAACGCATAACGCATAACGCATAACGCATATTGCATAACGCATAACGCATAACGCATAACGCATAACGCATAACGCAAATCGCATAACGCATAACGCATAACGCATTACGCATAACGTATAACGCATAACGCATAACGCAAAACGCATAACGCATAGCGGATAACGCACAACGGATAACACATAACGCATAACGCATAACGCATGACTCATAACGCACAACCCATAACGCATATTGCATAACGCATAACGCATAACGCATAACGCATAACCCATAACGCATAACGCATAACGCATAACGCATAACGCATAACGCATAACGCAAATCGCATAACGTATAACGCACAACGCATAACACATAACGCATAACGCATAACGCATAACGCATAACGCATAACGCATATTGCATAACGCATAACGCATAACGCATAACGCATAACGCATAACGCATAACGCACACCTCATAACGCATAACGCATAACGCAAAACTCATAACGCAAATCGCATAACGCATAACGCATAATGCATAAAGCATAACGCATAACGTATAACGCATAACGTATAACGCATAACGCTTAATGCATAACGCATAACGCGTAACGGATCAAGCATTACTCATAACGCATAACGCATAACGGATCACGCATTACTCATAACGCATAACGCATAACGCATAACGGATCACGCATTACTCATAACGCATAACGCATAACGCATAACGCATAACGCATAACGCATAACCCATAACGGATCACGCATTACTCATAACGCATAACGCATAACGCATAACGTATAACGCATAACGCTTAATGCATAACGCATAACGCGTAACGGATCAAGAATTACTCATAACGCATAACGCATAACGGATCACGCAGTACTCATAACGCATAACGCATAACGGATCACGCATTACTCATAGCGCATAACGCATAACGCATAACGGATCACGCATTACTCATAACGCATAACGCATAACGGATCACGCATTTCTCATAACGCATAACGCATAACGCATAACGCATATTGCATAACGCATAAGGCATAACGCATAACGCATAACGCATAACGCATGACCCATAGCGCATAACGCATTACGCGTAACTCATAACGCATGAAGCATAACGTATAACGGATCACGCATTACTCATAACGCATAACGCATAACGCATAACGTATAACGCATAACGCATAACCCATAACGCATAACGCATAACGCATAACGCATAACGCATAACGCATAACGCATAACGCAAATCGCATAACGTATAACGCACAATGCATAACACATAACGCATAACGCATAACGCATAACGCATAACGCATAACGCATAACGCATAACGCATATTGCATAACGCATAACGCATAACGCATAACGCATAACGCATAATGCATAACGCATAACGCATAACGCACAAGTCATAACGCATAACGCATAACGCAAAACTCATAACGCAAATCGCATAACGCATAACGCATAATGCATAAAGCATAACGCATAACGCATAACGCATAACCCATAACGGATCACGCATTACTCATAACGCATAACGCATAACGCATAACGTATAACGCATAACGCTTAATGCATAACGCATAACGCGTAACGGATCAAGCATTACTCATAACGCATAACGCATAACGGATCACGCAGTACTCATAACGCATAACGCATAACGGATCACGCATTACTCATAGCGCATAACGCATAACGCATAACGGATCACGCATTACTCATAACGCATAACGCATAACGGATCACGCATTTCTCATAACGCATAACGCATAACGCATAACGCATAACGCATATTGCATAACGCATAACGCATAACGCATAACGCATAACGCATGACCCATAGCGCATAACGCATTACGCGTAACTCATAACGCATGAAGCATAACGTATAACGGATCACGCATTACTCATAACCCATAACGCATAACGCATAACGTATAACGCATAACGCATAACCCATAACGCATAACGCATAACGCATAACGCATAACGCATAACGCATAACGCATAACGCAAATCGCATAACGTATAACGCACAATGCATAACACATAACGCATAACGCATAACGCATAACGCATAACGCATAACGCATAACGCATAACGCATATTGCATAACGCATAACGCATAACGCATAACGCATAACGCATAATGCATAACGCATAACGCATAACGCACAAGTCATAACGCATAACGCATAACGCAAAACTCATAACGCAAATCGCATAACGCATAACGCATAACGTATAACGCATAACGCTTAATGCATAACGCATAACGCGTAACGGATCAAGCATTACTCATAACGCATAACGCATAACGGATCACGCATTACTCATAGCGCATAACGCATAACGCATAACGGATCACGCATTACTCATAACGCAAATCGCATAACGTATAACGCACAACGCATAACACATAACGCATAACGCATAACGCATAACGCATAACGCATAACGCATAACGCATAACGCATAACGCATAACGCAAAACTCATAACGCAAATCGCATAACGCATAACGCATAATGCATAAAGCATAACGCATAACGCATAACGCATAACGTATAACGTATAACGCATAACGCTTAATGCATAACGCATAACGCGTAACGGATCAAGCATTACTCATAACGCATAACGCATAACGCATAACGGATCACGCATTACTCATAACGCATAACGCATAACGCATAACGCATAACGCATAACGCATAACGCATAACGCATAACCCATAACGGATCACGCATTACTCATAACGCATAACGCATAACGCATAACGTATAACGCATAACGCTTAATGCATAACGCATAACGCGTAACGGATCAAGCATTACTCATAACGCATAACGCATAACGGATCACGCAGTACTCATAACGCATAACGCATAACGGATCACGCATTACTCATAGCGCATAACGCATAACGCATAACGGATCACGCATTACTCATAACGCATAACGCATAACGGATCACGCATTTCTCATAACGCATAACGCATAACGCATAACGCATATTGCATAACGCATAACGCATAACGCATAACGCATAACGCATAACGCATAACGCATGACCCATAGCGCATAACGCATTACGCGTAACTCATAACGCATGAAGCATAACGTATAACGGATCACGCATTACTCATAACCCATAACGCATAACGCAAATCGCATAACGTATAACGCACAATGCATAACACATAACGCATAACGCATAACGCATAACGCATAACGCATAACGCATAACGCATAACGCATAACGCATAACGCATAACGCATATTGCATAACGCATAACGCATAACGCATAACGCATAACGCATAACGCATAACGCATAATGCATAACGCATAACGCATAACGCACAAGTCATAACGCATAACGCATAACACAAAACTCATAACGCATATCGCATAACGCATAACGCATAATGCATAAAGCATAACGCATAACGCATAACGCATAACGCATAACGCATAACGTATAACGCATAACGCTTAATGCATAACGCATAACGCGTAACGGATCAAGCATTACTCATAACGCATAACGCATAACGTATCACGCATTACTCATAGCGCATAACGCATAACGCATAACGGATCACGCATTACTCATAACGCATAACGCATAACGCATAACGCATAACGCATAACGCATAACGGATCACGCATTACTCATAACGCATAACGCATAACGCAGAACGTATAACGCATAACGCTTAATGCATAACGCATAACGCGTAACGGATCAAGCATTACTCATAACGCATAACGCATAACGGATCACGCAGTACTCATAACGCATAACGCATAACGGATCACGCATTACTCATAGCGCATAACGCATAACGCATAACGGATCACGCATTACTCATAACGCATAACGCATAACGGATCACGCATTTCTCATAACGCATAACGCATAACGCATAACGCATAACGCATAACGCATAACGCATAACGCATAACGCATAACGCAAAACGCATAACGGTTAGTGGATAACGCACAACGCATAACACATAACGCATAACGCATAACGCATAACGCATAACGCATAACGCATAACGCATAACGCATAACGCATAACGCATAACGCATAACGCATAACGCACAACTCATAACGCATAACGCATAACGCAAAACGCATAACGGATAACGCATAACGGATAACACATCATGCATAACGCATAACGCATAACGCATAACGCATAACGCATAACTCATAACTCATAACGCATAACCCATAACGCATAACGCATAACGCATAACGCGTAACGGATCAAGCATTACTCATAGCGCATAACGCATAACGCATAACGGATCACGCATTACTCATAACGCATAACGCATAACGGATCACGCATTTCTCATAACGCATAACGCATAACGCATAACGCATAACGCATAACGCATAACGCATAACGCATAACGCATAACGCAAAACGCATAACGGTTAGTGGATAACGCACAACGCATAACACATAACGCATAACGCATAACGCATAACGCATAACGCATAACGCATAACGCATAACGCATAACGCATAACGCATAACGCATAACGCATAACGCATAACGCATAACGCACAACTCATAACGCATAACGCAAAACTCATAACGGATAACGCATAACGGATAACCCATAACGCATAACGCATAACGCATAACGCATAACGCATAACTCATAACACATAACGCATAACACATAACGCATAACGCATAACGCATTACGCGTAACTCATAACGCATAAAGCATAACGCATAACGCATAACGCATAACGCATAACGCATAACGCATAACGCATAACGGATCACGCATTACTCATAACGCATAACGCATAACGCATAACGGATCACGCATTTCTCATAACGCATAACGCATAACGCATAACGCATAACGCATAACGCATAACGCATAACGCATAACGCATAACGCATAACGCATAACGCATAACGCATAACGCATAACGCATAACGCATAACGCAAATCGCATAACGTATAACGCACAACGCATAACACATAACGCATAACGCATAACGCTTAACGCATAACGCATAACGCATAACGCATAACGCATAACGCATATTGCATAACGCATAACGCATAACGCATAACGCATAACGCATAACGCAAATCGCATAACGGTTAGTGGATAACGCACAACGCATAACACATAACGCATAACGCATAACGCATAACGCATAACGCATAACGCATAACGCATAACGCATAACGCACAACTCATAACGCATAACGCATAACGCAAAACGCATAACGGATAACGCATAACGGATAACACATCATGCATAACGCATAACGCATAACGCATAACGCATAACGCATAACTCATAACTCATAACGCATAACCCATAACGCATAACGCATAACGCATTACGCGTAACGGATCAAGCATTACTCATAACGCATAACGCATAACGCATAACGCATAACGCATAACGCATAACGCATAACGCATAACGCATAACGCATAACGCATAACGCATAACGCATAACGCATAACGCACAACTCATAACGCACAACTCATAACGCATAACGCATAACGCATAACGCATAACGCATAACGCATAACGCATAACGCATAACGCATAACGCATAACGCATAACGCATAACGCATAAGGCATAAGGCATAACGCATGACGCAAAACGCATAACGCATAACGCATAACGCATAACACATAACGGATCACGCATTACTCATAACGCATAACGCATAAAGCATAACGCATAACGCATAATGCATAACGCATAACGCATAACGCATAACGCATAACGCATAACGCATAACGCATAACGCATAACGCATAACGCATAACGCATAACGCATAACGCATAACGCATAACGCATAACGCATAACGCATAACACATAACGCATAACCCATAACGCATAACGCATAACGCATAACGCATATCGCATAACGCATAACGCATAACGGATCACGCATTACTCATAACGCATAACGCATAACGGATCACGCATAACGCATAACGCATAACGCATAACGCATAACGCATAACGCATAACGCATAACGCATATTGCATAACGCATAACGCAAAACGCATAACGCATAACGCATAACGCATAACGCATAACGCATAACGCATAACGCATAACGCAAAACTCATAACGGATAACGCATAACGGATAACCCATAACGCATAACGCATAACGCATAACGCATAACGCATAACGCATAACACATAACGCATAACCCATAACGCATAACGCATAACGCTTAACGCATGACCCATAGCGCATAACGCATTACGCGTAACTCATAACGCATAAAGCATAACGCATAACGGATCACGCATTACTCATAACCCATAACGCATAACCCATAACGCATAACGCATAACGCATAACGCTTAACGCATGACCCATAGCGCATAACGCATTACGCGTAACTCATAACGCATAACGCATAACGCATAACGCACAACTCATAACGCATAACGCATAACGCATAACGCAAAACTCATAACGGATAACGCATAACGGATAACCCATAACGCATAACGCATAACGGATCACGCATTACTCATAACCCATAACGCATAACGCATAACGCATAACCCATAACGCATAACGCATAAAGCAAAACGCATAACGCATAACGCATGACTCATAACGCACAACCCATAACGCATAACGCATAACGCAAATCGCATAACGCATAACGCATAATGCATAAAGCATAACGCATAACGCATAACGCATAACGCATAACGCATAACGCATAACGTATAACGCATAACGCTTAATGCATAACGCATAACGCGTAACGGATCAAGCATTACTCATAACGCATAACGCATAACGGATCACGCATTACTCATAGCGCATAACGCATAACGCATAACGCATAACGGATCACGCATTACTCATAACGCATAACGCATAACGCATTACGCAAAACGCATTACGCATAACGCATAACGCATAACGCATAACGCATAACGCATAACGCATAACGCATAACGCATAACGCATAACGCATAACGCATAACGCATAACGCATAACGCATAACGCATAACGCATAACGCATAAGGCATAAGGCATAACGCATGACGCAAAACGCATAACGCATAACGCATAACGCATAACACATAACGGATCACGCATTACTCATAACGCATAACGCATAAAGCATAACGCATAACGCATTATGCATAACGCATAACGCATAACGCATAACGCATAACGCATAACGCATAACGCATAACGCATAACGCATAACGCATAACGCATAACGCATAACGCATAACGCATAACGCATAACGCATAACGCATAACGCATAACACATAACGCATAACGCATGACCCATAGCGCATAACGCATTACGCGTAACTCATAACGCATAAAGCATAACGCATAACGGATCACGCATTACTCATAACCCATAACGCATAACGCATAACGCATAACGCATAACGCATAACGCATAACGCATAACGCATAACACATAACGCATAACCCATAACGCATAACGCATAACGCATAACGCATATCGCATAACGCATAACGCATAACGGATCACGCATTACTCATAACGCATAACGCATAACGGATCACGCATAACGCATAACGCATAACGCATAACGCATAACGCATAACGCATAACGCATAACGCATAACGCATAACGCATAACGCATATCGCATAACGCATAACGCATAACGGATCACGCATTTCTCATAACGCATAACGCATAACGCATAACGCATAACGCATAACGCATAACGCATAACGCATAACGCATAACGCATATTGCATAACGCATAACGCATAACGCATAACGCATAACGCATAACGCAAATCGCATAACGCATAACGCATAACGCATTACGCATAACGTATAACGCATAACGCATAACGCAAAACGCATAACGCATAGCGGATAACGCACAACGGATAACACATAACGCATAACGCATAACGCATGACTCATAACGCACAACCCATAACGCATATTGCATAACGCATAACGCATAACGCATAACGCATAACCCATAACGCATAACGCATAACGCATAACGCATAACGCATAACGCATAACGCAAATCGCATAACGTATAACGCACAACGCATAACACATAACGCATAACGCATAACGCATAACGCATAACGCATAACGCATAACGCATAACGCATAACGCATATTGCATAACGCATAACGCATAACGCATAACGCATAACGCATAACGCATAACGCATAACGCACACCTCATAACGCATAACGCATAACGCAAAACTCATAACGCAAATCGCATAACGCATAACGCATAACGCATAACGCATAACGCATAACGCATAACGCATAACGCATAACGCATAACGCATAACGGATCACGCATTACTCATAACGCATAACGCATAACGCATAACGGATCACGCATTTCTCATAACGCATAACGCATAACGCATAACGCATAACGCATAACGCATAACGCATAACGCATAACGCATAACGCATAACGCATAACGCATAACGCATAACGCATAACGCATAACGCATAACGCAAATCGCATAACGTATAACGCACAACGCATAACACATAACGCATAAGGCATAACGCATAACGCATAACGCATAACGCATAACGCATAACGCATAACGCATAACGCATATTGCATAACGCATAACGCATAACGCATAACGCATAACGCATAACGCAAATCGCATAACGGTTAGTGGATAACGCACAACGCATAACACATAACGCATAACGCATAACGCATAACGCATAACGCATAACGCATAACGCATAACGCATAACGCATAACGCATAACGCATAACGCATAACGCATAACGCACAACTCATAACGCATAACGCATAACGCAAAACGCATAACGGATAACGCATAACGGATAACACATCATGCATAACGCATAACGCATAACGCATAACGCATAACGCATAACTCATAACTCATAACGCATAACGCATAACGCATAACGCATAACGCATAACGCGTAACGGATCAAGCATTACTCATAACGCATAACGCATAACGCATAACGCATAACGCATAACGCATAACGCATAACGCATAACGCATAACGCATAACGCACAACTCATAACGCATAACGCAAAACTCATAACGGATAACGCATAACGGATAACCCATAACGCATAACGCATAACGCATAACGCATAACGCATAACGCATAACTCATAACACATAACGCATAACCCATAACGCATAACGCATAACGCATTACGCGTAACTCATAACGCATAAAGCATAACGCATAACGCATAACGCATAACGCATAACGCATAACGCATAACGCATAACGCATAACGGATCACGCATTACTCATAACGCATAACGCATAACGCATAACGGATCACGCATTTCTCATAACGCATAACGCATAACGCATAACGCATAACGCATAACGCATAACGCATAACGCATAACGCATAACGCATAACGCATAACGCATAATGCATAACGCATAACGCATAACGCATAACGCAAATCGCATAACGTATAACGCACAACGCATAACACATAACGCATAACGCATAACGCATAACGCATAACGCATAACGCATAACGCATAACGCATAACGCATAACGCATATTGCATAACGCATAACGCATAACGCATAACGCATAACGCATAACGCAAATCGCATAACGCATAACGCATAACGCATTACGCATAACGTATAACGCATAACGCATAACGCAAAACGCATAACGCATAGCGGATAACGCACAACGGATAACACATAACGCATAACGCATAACGCATGACTCATAACGCACAACCCATAACGCATATTGCATAACGCATAACGCATAACGCATAACGCATAACCCATAACGCATAACGCATAACGCATAACGCATAACGCATAACGCATAACGCAAATCGCATAACGTATAACGCACAACGCATAACACATAACGCATAACGCATAACGCATAACGCATAACGCATAACGCATATTGCATAACGCATAACGCATAACGCATAACGCATAACGCATAACGCACACCTCATAACGCATAACGCATAACGCAAAACTCATAACGCAAATCGCATAACGCATAACGCATAATGCATAAAGCATAACGCATAACGTATAACGCATAACGTATAACGCATAACGCTTAATGCATAACGCATAACGCGTAACGGATCAAGAATTACTCATAACGCATAACGCATAACGGATCACGCAGTACTCATAACGCATAACGCATAACGGATCACGCATTACTCATAGCGCATAACGCATAACGCATAACGGATCACGCATTACTCATAACGCATAACGCATAACGGATCACGCATTTCTCATAACGCATAACGCATAACGCATAACGCATATTGCATAACGCATAAGGCATAACGCATAACGCATAACGCATAACGCATGACCCATAGCGCATAACGCATTACGCGTAACTCATAACGCATGAAGCATAACGTATAACGGATCACGCATTACTCATAACCCATAACGCATAACGCATAACGTATAACGCATAACGCATAACCCATAACGCATAACGCATAACGCATAACGCATAACGCATAACGCATAACGCATAACGCAAATCGCATAACGTATAACGCACAATGCATAACACATAACGCATAACGCATAACGCATAACGCATAACGCATAACGCATAACGCATAACGCATATTGCATAACGCATAACGCATAACGCATAACGCATAACGCATAATGCATAACGCATAACGCATAACGCACAAGTCATAACGCATAACGCATAACGCAAAACTCATAACGCAAATCGCATAACGCATAACGCATAATGCATAAAGCATAACGCATAACGCATAACGCATAACCCATAACGGATCACGCATTACTCATAACGCATAACGCATAACGCATAACGTATAACGCATAACGCTTAATGCATAACGCATAACGCGTAACGGATCAAGCATTACTCATAACGCATAACGCATAACGGATCACGCAGTACTCATAACGCATAACGCATAACGGATCACGCATTACTCATAGCGCATAACGCATAACGCATAACGGATCACGCATTACTCATAACGCATAACGCATAACGGATCACGCATTTCTCATAACGCATAACGCATAACGCATAACGCATAACGCATATTGCATAACGCATAACGCATAACGCATAACGCATAACGCATGACCCATAGCGCATAACGCATTACGCGTAACTCATAACGCATGAAGCATAACGTATAACGGATCACGCATTACTCATAACCCATAACGCATAACGCATAACGTATAACGCATAACGCATAACCCATAACGCATAACGCATAACGCATAACGCATAACGCATAACGCATAACGCAAATCGCATAACGTATAACGCACAATGCATAACACATAACGCATAACGCATAACGCATAACGCATAACGCATAACGCATAACGCATAACGCATAACGCATAACGCATAACGCATAACGCATAACGCATAACGCATAATGCATAACGCATAACGCATAACGCACAAGTCATAACGCATAACGCATAACGCAAAACTCATAACGCAAATCGCATAACGCATAACGCATAACGTATAACGCATAACGCTTAATGCATAACGCATAACGCGTAACGGATCAAGCATTACTCATAACGCATAACGCATAACGGATCACGCATTACTCATAGCGCATAACGCATAACGCATAACGGATCACGCATTACTCATAACGCAAATCGCATAACGTATAACGCACAACGCATAACACATAACGCATAACGCATAACGCATAACGCATAACGCATAACGCATAACGCATAACGCATATTGCATAACGCATAACGCATAACGCATAACGCATAACGCATAACGCATAACGCATAACGCACACCTCATAACGCATAACGCATAACGCAAAACTCATAACGCAAATCGCATAACGCATAACGCATAATGCATAAAGCATAACGCATAACGCATAACGCATAACGTATAACGTATAACGCATAACGCTTAATGCATAACGCATAACGCGTAACGGATCAAGCATTACTCATAACGCATAACGCATAACGCATAACGGATCACGCATTACTCATAACGCATAACGCATAACGCATAACGCATAACGCATAACGCATAACGCATAACCCATAACGGATCACGCATTACTCATAACGCATAACGCATAACGCATAACGTATAACGCATAACGCTTAATGCATAACGCATAACGCGTAACGGATCAAGCATTACTCATAACGCATAACGCATAACGGATCACGCAGTACTCATAACGCATAACGCATAACGGATCACGCATTACTCATAGCGCATAACGCATAACGCATAACGGATCACGCATTACTCATAACGCATAACGCATAACGGATCACGCATTTCTCATAACGCATAACGCATAACGCATAACGCATATTGCATAACGCATAACGCATAACGCATAACGCATAACGCATAACGCATAACGCATGACCCATAGCGCATAACGCATTACGCGTAACTCATAACGCATGAAGCATAACGTATAACGGATCACGCATTACTCATAACCCATAACGCATAACGCAAATCGCATAACGTATAACGCACAATGCATAACACATAACGCATAACGCATAACGCATAACGCATAACGCATAACGCATAACGCATAACGCATAACGCATAACGCATAACGCATAACGCATAACGCATATTGCATAACGCATAACGCATAACGCATAACGCATAACGCATAACGCATAACGCATAATGCATAACGCATAACGCATAACGCACAAGTCATAACGCATAACGCATAACACAAAACTCATAACGCAAATCGCATAACGCATAACGCATAATGCATAAAGCATAACGCATAACGCATAACGCATAACGCATAACGCATAACGTATAACGCATAACGCTTAATGCATAACGCATAACGCGTAACGGATCAAGCATTACTCATAACGCATAACGCATAACGTATCACGCATTACTCATAGCGCATAACGCATAACGCATAACGGATCACGCATTACTCATAACGCATAACGCATAACGCATAACGGATCACGCATTACTCATAACGCATAACGCATAACGCAGAACGTATAACGCATAACGCTTAATGCATAACGCATAACGCGTAACGGATCAAGCATTACTCATAACGCATAACGCATAACGGATCACGCAGTACTCATAACGCATAACGCATAACGGATCACGCATTACTCATAGCGCATAACGCATAACGCATAACGGATCACGCATTACTCATAACGCATAACGCATAACGGATCACGCATTTCTCATAACGCATAACGCATAACGCATAACGCATAACGCATAACGCATAACGCATAACGCATAACGCAAAACGCATAACGGTTAGTGGATAACGCACAACGCATAACACATAACGCATAACGCATAACGCATAACGCATAACGCATAACGCATAACGCATAACGCATAACGCATAACGCATAACGCATAACGCATAACGCATAACGCACAACTCATAACGCATAACGCATAACGCAAAACGCATAACGGATAACGCATAACGGATAACACATCATGCATAACGCATAACGCATAACGCATAACGCATAACGCATAACTCATAACTCATAACGCATAACCCATAACGCATAACGCATAACGCATAACGCGTAACGGATCAAGCATTACTCATAGCGCATAACGCATAACGCATAACGGATCACGCATTACTCATAACGCATAACGCATAACGGATCACGCATTTCTCATAACGCATAACGCATAACGCATAACGCATAACGCATAACGCATAACGCATAACGCATAACGCAAAACGCATAACGGTTAGTGGATAACGCACAACGCATAACACATAACGCATAACGCATAACGCATAACGCATAACGCATAACGCATAACGCATAACGCATAACGCATAACGCATAACGCATAACGCATAACGCATAACGCACAACTCATAACGCATAACGCAAAACTCATAACGGATAACGCATAACGGATAACCCATAACGCATAACGCATAACGCATAACGCATAACGCATAACTCATAACACATAACGCATAACCCATAACGCATAACGCATAACGCATTACGCGTAACTCATAACGCATAAAGCATAACGCATAACGCATAACGCATAACGCATAACGCATAACGCATAACGCATAACGGATCACGCATTACTCATAACGCATAACGCATAACGCATAACGGATCACGCATTTCTCATAACGCATAACGCATAACGCATAACGCATAACGCATAACGCATAACGCATAACGCATAACGCATAACGCATAACGCATAACGCATAACGCATAACGCATAACGCATAACGCATAACGCAAATCGCATAACGTATAACGCACAACGCATAACACATAACGCATAACGCATAACGCTTAACGCATAACGCATAACGCATAACGCATAACGCATAACGCATATTGCATAACGCATAACGCATAACGCATAACGCATAACGCATAACGCAAATCGCATAACGGTTAGTGGATAACGCACAACGCATAACACATAACGCATAACGCATAACGCATAACGCATAACGCATAACGCATAACGCATAACGCATAACGCATAACGCACAACTCATAACGCATAACGCATAACGCAAAACGCATAACGGATAACGCATAACGGATAACACATCATGCATAACGCATAACGCATAACGCATAACGCATAACGCATAACTCATAACTCATAACGCATAACCCATAACGCATAACGCATAACGCATTACGCGTAACGGATCAAGCATTACTCATAACGCATAACGCATAACGCATAACGCATAACGCATAACGCATAACGCATAACGCATAACGCATAACGCATAACGCATAACGCACAACTCATAACGCACAACTCATAACGCATAACGCATAACGCATAACGCATAACGCATAACGCATAACGCATAACGCATAACGCATAACGCATAACGCATAACGCATAACGCATAACGCATAAGGCATAAGGCATAACGCATGACGCAAAACGCATAACGCATAACGCATAACGCATAACACATAACGGATCACGCATTACTCATAACGCATAACGCATAAAGCATAACGCATAACGCATAATGCATAACGCATAACGCATAACGCATAACGCATAACGCATAACGCATAACGCATAACGCATAACGCATAACGCATAACGCATAACGCATAACGCATAACGCATAACGCATAACGCATAACGCATAACGCATAACACATAACGCATAACCCATAACGCATAACGCATAACGCATAACGCATATCGCATAACGCATAACGCATAACGGATCACGCATTACTCATAACGCATAACGCATAACGGATCACGCATAACGCATAACGCATAACGCATAACGCATAACGCATAACGCATAACGCATAACGCATATTGCATAACGCATAACGCAAAACGCATAACGCATAACGCATAACGCATAACGCATAACGCATAACGCATAACGCATAACGCAAAACTCATAACGGATAACGCATAACGGATAACCCATAACGCATAACGCATAACGCATAACGCATAACGCATAACGCATAACACATAACGCATAACCCATAACGCATAACGCATAACGCTTAACGCATGACCCATAGCGCATAACGCATTACGCGTAACTCATAACGCATAAAGCATAACGCATAACGGATCACGCATTACTCATAACCCATAACGCATAACCCATAACGCATAACGCATAACGCATAACGCTTAACGCATGACCCATAGCGCATAACGCATTACGCGTAACTCATAACGCATAACGCATAACGCATAACGCACAACTCATAACGCATAACGCATAACGCATAACGCAAAACTCATAACGGATAACGCATAACGGATAACCCATAACGCATAACGCATAACGGATCACGCATTACTCATAACCCATAACGCATAACGCATAACGCATAACCCATAACGCATAACGCATAAAGCAAAACGCATAACGCATAACGCATGACTCATAACGCACAACCCATAACGCATAACGCATAACGCAAATCGCATAACGCATAACGCATAATGCATAAAGCATAACGCATAACGCATAACGCATAACGCATAACGCATAACGTATAACGCATAACGCTTAATGCATAACGCATAACGCGTAACGGATCAAGCATAACTCATAACGCATAACGCATAACGGATCACGCATTACTCATAGCGCATAACGCATAACGCATAACGCATAACGGATCACGCATTACTCATAACGCATAACGCATAACGCATTACGCAAAACGCATTACGCATAGCGGATAACGCACAACGCATAACACATAACGCATAACGCATAACGCATAACGCATAACGCATAACGCATAACGCATAACGCATAACGCATAACGCAAATCGCATGACGCATAGCGCATAACGCATAACGCATAACGCATAACGCATAACGCATAACGCACAACTCATAACGCATAACGCATAACGCAAAACTCATAACGGATAACGCATAACGGATAACCCATAACGCATAACGCATAACGCATAACGCATAACGCATAACGCATAACGCATAACGCATAACGCATAACGCATAACGCATAACGCATAACGCATAACACATAACGTATAACGCACAACGCATAACACATAACGCATAACGCATAACGCATAACGCATAACGCATAACGCATAACGCATAACGCATAACGCATAACGGATAACGCATAACGGATAACCCATAACGCATAACGCATAACGCATAACGCATAACGCATAACGCATAACTCATAACACATAACGCATAACCCATAACGCATAACGCATAACGCATTACGCGTAACTCATAACGCATAAAGCATAACGCATAACGCATAACGCATAACGCATAACGCATAACGCATAACGCATAACGGATCACGCATTACTCATAACGCATAACGCATAACGGATCACGCATTTCTCATAACGCATAACGCATAACGCATAACGCATAACGCATAACGCATAACGCATAACGCATAACGCATAACGCATAACGCATAACGCATAACGCATAACGCATAACGCATAACGCATAACGCATAACGCATAACGCATAACGCATAACGCATAACGCATAAGGCATAAGGCATAACGCATGACGCAAAACGCATAACGCATAACGCATAACGCATAACACATAACGGATCACGCATTACTCATAACGCATAACGCATAAAGCATAACGCATAACGCATTATGCATAACGCATAACGCATAACGCATAACGCATAACGCATAACGCATAACGCATAACGCATAACGCATAACGCATAACGCATAACGCATAACGCATAACGCATAACGCATAACGCATAACGCATAACGCATAACACATAACGCATAACGCATGACCCATAGCGCATAACGCATTACGCGTAACTCATAACGCATAAAGCATAACGCATAACGGATCACGCATTACTCATAACCCATAACGCATAACGCAAAACGCATAACGCATAACGCATAACGCATAACGCATAACGCATAACACATAACGCATAACCCATAACGCATAACGCATAACGCATAACGCATATCGCATAACGCATAACGCATAACGGATCACGCATTACTCATAACGCATAACGCATAACGGATCACGCATAACGCATAACGCATAACGCATAACGCATAACGCATAACGCATAACGCATAACGCATAACGCATATTGCATAACGCATAACGCAAAACGCATGACGCATAACGCATAACGCATAACGCATAACGCATAACGCATAACGCATAACGCAAAACTCATAACGGATAACGCATAACGGATAACCCATAACGCATAACGCATAACGCATAACGCATAACACATAACGCATAACCCATAACGCATAACGCATAACGCTTAACGCATGACCCATAGCGCATAACGCATTACGAGTAACTCATAACGCATAAAGCATAACGCATAACGGATCACGCATTACTCATAACCCATAACGCATAACCCATAACGCATAACGCATAACGCATAACGCTTAACGCATGACCCATAGCGCATAACGCATTACGCGTAACTCATAACGCATAACGCATAACGCATAACGCACAACTCATAACGCATAACGCATAACGCATAACGCAAAACTCATAACGGATAACGCATAACGGATAACCCATAACGCATAACGCATAACGGATCACGCATTACTCATAACCCATAACGCATAACGCATAACGCATAACCCATAACGCATAACGCATAAAGCAAAACGCATAACGCATAACGCATGACTCATAACGCACAACCCATAACGCATAACGCATAACGCAAATCGCATAACGCATAACGCATAATGCATAAAGCATAACGCATAACGCATAACGCATAACGCATAACGCATAACGTATAACGCATAACGCTTAATGCATAACGCATAACGCGTAACGGATCAAGCATTACTCATAACGCATAACGCATAACGGATCACGCATTACTCATAGCGCATAACGCATAACGCATAACGCATAACGGATCACGCATTACTCATAACGCATAACGCATAACGCATTACGCAAAACGCATTACGCATAGCGGATAACGCACAACGCATAACACATAACGCATAACGCATAACGCATAACGCATAACGCATAACGCATAACGCATAACGCATAACGCAAATCGCATGACGCATAGCGCATAACGCATAACGCATAACGCATAACGCATAACGCATAACGCACAACTCATAACGCATAACGCATAACGCAAAACTCATAACGGATAACGCATAACGGATAACCCATAACGCATAACGCATAACGCATAACGCATAACGCATAACACATAACGCATAACCCATAACGCATAACGCATTACGCTTAACGCATGACCCATAGCGCATAACGCATTACGCGTAACTCATAACGCATAAAGCATAACGCATAACGGATCACGCATTACTCATAACCCATAACGCATAACCCATAACGCATAACGCTTAACGCATGACCCATAGCGCATAACGCATTACGCGTAACTCATAACGCATAAAGCATAACGCATAACGGATCACGCATTACTCATAACCCATAACGCATAACGCATAACGCATAACCCATAACGCATAACGCATAAAGCAAAACGCATAACGCATAACGCATGACTCATAACGCACAACCCATAACGCATAACGCATAACGCAAATCGCATAACGCATAACGCATAATGAATAAAGCATAACGCATAACGCATAACGCATAACGCATAACGCATAACGCATAACGTATAACGCATAACGCTTAATGCATAACGCATAACGCGTAACGGATCAAGCATTACTCATAACGCAAACGCATAACGGATCACGCATTACTCATAGCGCATAACGCAAAACGCATAACGCATAGCGGATAACGCACAACGCATAACACATAACGCATAACGCATAACGCATGACTCATAACGCACAACCCATAACGCATATTGCATAACGCATAACGCATAACGCATAACGCATAACCCATAACGCATAACGCATAACGCATAACGCATAACGCATAACGCAAATCGCATAACGTATAACGCACAACGCATAACACATAACGCATAACGCATAACGCATAACGCATAACGCATAACGCATAACGCATAACGCATATTGCATAACGCATAACGCATAACGCATAACGCATAACGCATAACGCATAACGCACACCTCATAACGCATAACGCATAACGCAAAACTCATAAAGCAAATCGCATAACGCATAACGCATAATGCATAACGCATAACGCATAACGCATAACGCATAACGTATAACGCATAACGCTTAATGCATAACGCATAACGCGTAACGGATCAAGCATTACTCATAACGCATAACGCATAACGCATAACGGATCACGCATTACTCATAACGCATAACGCATAACGCATAACGCATAACGCATAACGCATAACGCATAACCCATAACCGATCACGCATTACTCATAACGCATAACGCATAACGCATAACGTATAACGCATAACACTTAATGCATAACGCATAACGCGTAACGGATCAAGCATTACTCATAACGCATAACGCATAACGGATCACGCAGTACTCATAACGCATAACGCATAACGGATCACGCATTACTCATAGCGCATAACGCATAACGCATAACGGATCACGCATTACTCATAACGCATAACGCATAACGGATCACGCATTTCTCATAACGCATAACGCATAACGCATAACGCATATTGCATAACGCATAACGCATAACGCATAACGCATAACGCATAACGCATAACGCATAACGCATGACCCATAGCGCATAACGCATTACGCGTAACTCATAACGCATGAAGCATAACGTATAACGGATCACGCATTACTCATAACCCATAACGCATAACGCAAATCGCATAACGTATAACGCACAATGCATAACACATAACGCATAACGCATAACGCATAACGCATAACGCATAACGCATAACGCATAACGCATAACGCATAACGCATAACGCATAACGCATATTGCATAACGCATAACGCATAACGCATAACGCATAACGCATAACGCATAACGCATAACGCACAAGTCATAACGCATAACGCATAACACAAAACTCATAACGCAAATCGCATAACGCATAACGCATAATGCATAAAGCATAACGCATAACGCATAACGCATAACGCATAACGCATAACGTATAACGCATAACGCTTAATGCATAACGCATAACGCGTAACGGTTCAAGCATTACTCATAACGCATAACGCATAACGGATCACGCATTACTCATAGCGCATAACGCATAACGCATAACGGATCACGCATTACTCATAACGCATAACGC
The DNA here is from genome assembly GCA_916610235.2 of Lasioglossum morio. Classification (NCBI taxonomy): domain Eukaryota; kingdom Metazoa; phylum Arthropoda; class Insecta; order Hymenoptera; family Halictidae; genus Lasioglossum; species Lasioglossum morio. Next base: position 766,881 of record CAKAJA020000389.1, read on the forward strand.
ATAACGCATAACGCATAACGCATAACGCATAACGCATAACGGATCACGCATTACTCATAACGCATAACGCATAACGCAAAACGTATAACGCATAACGCTTAATGCATAACGCATAACGCGTAACGGATCAAGCATTACTCATAACGCATAACGCATAACGGATCACGCAGTACTCATAACGCATAACGCATAACGGATCACGCATTACTCATAGCGCATAACGCATAACGCATAACGGATCACGCATTACTCATAACGCATAACGCATAACGGATCACGCATTTCTCATAACGCATAACGCATAACGCATAACGCATAACGCATAACGCATAACGCAAAACGCATAACGGTTAGTGGATAACGCACAACGCATAACACATAACGCATAACGCATAACGCATAACGCATAACGCATAACGCATAACGCATAACGCATAACGCATAACGCATAACGCATAACGCATAACGCACAACTCATAACGCATAACGCATAACGCAAAACGCATAACGGATAACGCATAACGGATAACACATCATGCATAACGCATAACGCATAACGCATAACGCATAACGCATAACTCATAACGCATAACGCATAACCCATAACGCATAACGCATAACGCATAACGCGTAACGGATCAAGCATTACTCATAACGCATAACGCATAACGCATAACGCATAACGCATAACGCATAACGCATAACGCATAACGCACAACTCATAACGCATAACGCAAAACTCATAACGGATAACGCATAACGGATAACCCATAACGCATAACGCATAACGCATAACGCATAACGCATAACTCATAACACATAACGCATAACCCATAACGCATAACGCATAACGCATTACGCGTAACTCATATCGCATAAAGCATAACGCATAACGCATAACGCATAACGCATAACGCATAACGCATAACGCATAACGGATCACGCATTACTCATAACGCATAACGCATAACGCATAACGGATCACGCATTTCTCATAACGCATAACGCATAACGCATAACGCATAACGCATAACGCATAACGCATAACGCATAACGCATAACGCATAGCGCATAACGCATAACGCATAACGCATAACGCATAACGCATAACGCATAACACATAACGCATAACGCATAACGCATAACGCAAATCGCATAACGTATAACGCACAACGCATAACACATAACGCATAACGCATAACGCATAACGCATAACGCATAACGCATAACGCATAACGCATAACGCATATTGCATAACGCATAACGCATAACGCATAACGCATAACGCATAACGCATAACGCATAACGCGTAACGCATAACGCATAACGCATTACGCATAACGTATAACGCATAACGCATAACGCAAAACGCATAACGCATAGCGGATAACGCACAACGGATAACACATAACGCATAACGCATAACGCATGACTCATAACGCACAACCCATAACGCATATTGCATAACGCACAACGCATAACGCATAACGCATAACCCATAACGCATAACGCATAACGCATAACGCATAACGCATAACGCAAATCGCATAACGTATAACGCACAACGCATAACACATAACGCATAACGCATAACGCATAACGCATAACGCATAACGCATAACGCATAACGCATAACGCATAACGCATATTGCATAACGCATAACGCATAACGCATAACGCATAACGCATAACGCATAACGCATAACGCATAACGCACACCTCATAACGCATAACGCATAACGCAAAACTCATAACGCAAATCGCATAACGCATAACGCATAATGCATAAAGCATAACGCATAACGCATAACGCATAACGTATAACGCATTACGCTTAATGCATAACGCATAACGCGTAACGGATCAAGCATTACTCATAACGCATAACGCATAACGGATCACGCATTACTCATAGCGCATAACGCATAACGCATAACGGATCACGCATTACTCATAACGCATAACGCATAACGCATAACGCATAACGCATAACGCATAACCCATAACGGATCACGCATTACTCATAACGCATAACGCATAACGCATAACGTATAACGCGTAACGCTTAATGCATAACGCATAACGCGTAACGGATCAAGCATTACTCATAACGCATAACGCATAACGGATCACGCAGTACTCATAACGCATAACGCATAACGGATCACGCATTACTCATAGCGCATAACGCATAACGGATCACGCATTACTCATAACGCATAACGCATAACGGATCACGCATTTCTCATAACGCATAACGCATAACGCATAACGCATAACGCATAACGCATAACGCATAACGCATGACCCATAGCGCATAACGCATTACGCGTAACTCATAACGCATGAAGCATAACGTATAACGGATCACGCATTACTCATAACCCATAACGCATAACGCATAACGTATAACGCATAACGGATCACGCATTTCTCATAACGCATAACGCATAACGCATAACACATAACGCATAACGCATAACGCATAACGCATGACCCATAGCGCATAACGCATTACGCGTAACTCATAACGCATGAAGCATAACGTATAACGGATCACGCATTACTCATAACCCATAACGCATAACGCATAACGCATAACGCATAACGGATCACGCATTTCTCATAACGCATAACGCATAACGCATAACACATAACGCATAACGCATAACGCATAACGCATGACCCATAGCGCATAACGCATTACGCGTAACTCATAACGCATGAAGCATAACGTATAACGGATCACGCATTACTCATAACCCATAACGCATAACGCATAACGTATAACGCATAACGCATAACCCATAACGCATAACGCATAACGCATAACGCATAACGCATAACGCAAATCGCATAACGTATAACGCACAATGCATAACACATAACGCATAACGCATAACGCATAACGCATAACGCATAACGCATAACGCATATTGCATAACGCATAACGCATAACGCATAACGCATAACGCATAATGCATAACGCATAACGCATAACGCACAAGTCATAACGCATAACGCATAACGCAAAACTCATAACGCATAATGCATAAAGCATAACGCATAACGCATAACGCATAACGCATAACGCATAACGTATAACGCATAACGCATAACGGATCACGCATTACTCATAACGCATAACGCATAACGGATCACGCATTACTCATAGCGCATAACGCATAACGCATAACGCATAACGGATCACGCATTACTCATAACGCATAACGCATAACGCATAACGCAAAACGCATAACGCATAGCGGATAACGCACAACGCATAACACATAACGCATAACGCATAACGCATAACGCATAACGCATAACGCATAACGCATAACGCATAACGCATAACGCAAATCGCATAACGCATAACGCATAACGCATATTGCATAACGCATAACGCAAAACGCATGACGCATAACGCATAACGCATAACGCATAACGCATAACGCATAACGCACAACTCATAACGCATAACGCATAACGCAAAACTCATAACGGATAACGCATAACGGATAACCCATAACGCATAACGCATAACGCATAACGCATAACGCATAACACATAACGCATAACCCATAACGCATAACGCATTACGCTTAACGCATGACCCATAGCGCATAACGCATTACGCGTAACTCATAACGCATAAAGCATAACGCATAACGGATCACGCATTACTCATAACCCATAACGCATAACCCATAACGCATAACGCATAACGCATAACGCTTAACGCATGACCCATAGCGCATAACGCATTACGCGTAACTCATAACGCATAAAGCATAACGCATAACGGATCACGCATTACTCATAACCCATAACGCATAACGCATAACCCATAACGCATAACGCATAAAGCAAAACGCATAACGCATAACGCATGACTCATAACGCACAACCCATAACGCATAACGCATAACGCAAATCGCATAACGCATAACGCATAATGCATAAAGCATAACGCATAACGCATAACGCATAACGCATAACGTATAACGCATAACGCTTAATGCATAACGCATAACGCGTAACGGATCAAGCATTACTCATAACGCAAACGCATAACGGATCACGCATTACTCATAGCGCATAACGCAAAACGCATAACGCATAGCGGATAACGCACAACGCATAACACATAACGCATAACGCATAACGCATGACTCATAACGCACAACCCATAACGCATATTGCATAACGCATAACGCATAACGCATAACGCATAACCCATAACGCATAACGCATAACGCATAACGCATAACGCATAACGCAAATCGCATAACGTATAACGCACAACGCATAACACATAACGCATAACGCATAACGCATAACGCATAACGCATAACGCATAACGCATAACGCAAAACTCATAACGCAAATCGCATAACGCATAACGCATAATGCATAAAGCATAACGCATAACGCATAACGCATAACGTATAACGCATAACGCTTAATGCATAACGCATAACGCGTAACGGATCAAGCATTACTCATAACGCATAACGCATAACGGATCACGCATTACTCATAGCGCATAACGCATAACGCATAACGGATCACGCATTACTCATAACGCATAACGCATAACGCATAACGCATAACGCATAACGCATAACCCATAACGGATCACGCATAACGCATAACGCATAACGCATAACGCATAACGTATAACGCGTAACGCTTAATGCATAACGCATAACGCGTAACGGATCAAGCATTACTCATAACGCATAACGCATAACGGATCACGCAGTACTCATAACGCATAACGCATAACGGATCACGCATTACTCATAACGCATAACGCATAACGGATCACGCATTACTCATAACGCATAACGCATAACGGATCACGCATTTCTCATAACGCATAACGCATAACGCATAACGCATATTGCATAACGCATAACGCATAACGCATAACGCATAACGCATAACGCATGACCCATAGCGCATAACGCATTACGCGTAACTCATAACGCATGAAGCATAACGTATAACGGATCACGCATTACTCATAACCCATAACGCATAACGCATAACGTATAACGCATAACGCATAACCCATAACGCATAACGCATAACGCATAACGCATAACGCATAACGCATAACGCATAACGCATAACGCATAACGCATAACGCAAATCGCATAACGTATAACGCACAATGCATAACACATAACGCATAACGCATAACGCATAACGCATAACGCATAACGCATAACGCATATTGCATAACGCATAACGCATAACGCATAACGCATAATGCATAACGCATAACGCATAACGCACAAGTCATAACGCATAACGCATAACGCAAAACTCATAACGCATAATGCATAAAGCATAACGCATAACGCATAACGCATAACGCATAACGCATAACGTATAACGCATAACGCTTAATGCATAACGCATAACGCGTAACGGATCAAGCATTACTCATAACGCATAACGCATAACGGATCACGCATTACTCATAGCGCATAACGCATAACGCATAACGCATAACGGATCACGCATTACTCATAACGCATAACGCATAACGCATAACGCAAAACGCATAACGCATAGCGGATAACGCACAACGCATAACACATAACGCATAACGCATAACGCATAACGCATAACGCATAACGCATAACGCATAACGCATAACGCAAATCGCATAACGCATAACGCATAACGCATATTGCATAACGCATAACGCAAAACGCATGACGCATAACGCATAACGCATAACGCATAACGCATAACGCATAACGCATAACGCACAACTCATAACGCATAACGCATAACGCATAACTCATAACGGATAACGCATAACGGATAACCCATAACGCATAACGCATAACGCATAACGCATAACGCATAACACATAACGCATAACCCATAACGCATAACGCATAACGCTTAACGCATGACCCATAGCGCATAACGCATTACGCGTAACTCATAACGCATAAAGCATAACGCATAACGGATCACGCATTACTCATAACCCATAACGCATAACCCATAACGCATAACGCATAACGCATAACGCTTAACGCATGACCCATAGCGCATAACGCATTACGCGTAACTCATAACGCATAAAGCATAACGCATAACGGATCACGCATTACTCATAACCCATAACGCATAACGCATAACGCATAACCCATAACGCATAACGCATAAAGCAAAACGCATAACGCATAACGCATGACTCATAACGCACAACCCATAACGCATAACGCATAACGCAAATCGCATAACGCATAACGCATAATGCATAAAGCATAACGCATAACGCATAACGCATAACGCATAACGTATAACGCATAACGCTTAATGCATAACGCATAACGCGTAACGGATCAAGCATTACTCATAACGCAAACGCATAACGGATCACGCATTACTCATAGCGCATAACGCAAAACGCATAACGCATAGCGGATAACGCACAACGCATAACACATAACGCATAACGCATAACGCATGACTCATAACGCACAACCCATAACGCATATTGCATAACGCATAACGCAAATCGCATAACGTATAACGCACAACGCATAACACATAACGCATAACGCATAACGCATAACGCATAACGTATAACGCATAACGCTTAATGCATAACGCATAACGCGTAACGGATCAAGCATTACTCATAACGCAAACGCATAACGGATCACGCATTACTCATAGCGCATAACGCAAAACGCATAACGCATATCGGATAACGCACAACGCATAACACATAACGCATAACGCATAACGCATGACTCATAACGCACAACCCATAACGCATATTGCATAACGCATAACGCAAATCGCATAACGTATAACGCACAACGCATAACACATAACGCATAACGCATAACGCATAACGCATAACGCATAACGCATAACGCATAACGCATATTGCATAACGCATAACGCATAACGCATAACGCATAACGCATAACGCATAACGCATAACGCACACCTCATAACGCATAACGCATAACGCAAAACTCATAACGCAAATCGCATAACGCATAACGCATAATGCATAAAGCATAACGCATAACGCATAACGCATAACGTATAACGTATAACGCATAACGCTTAATGCATAACGCATAACGCTTAACGGATCAAGCATTACTCATAACGCATAACGCATAACGCATAACGGATCACGCATTACTCATAACGCATAACGCATAACGCATAACGCATAACGCATAACGCATAACGCATAACCCATAACGGATCACGCATTACTCATAACGCATAACGCATAACGCATAACGTATAACGCATAACGCTTAATGCATAACGCATAACGCGTAACGGATCAAGCATTACTCATAACGCATAACGCATAACGGATCACGCAGTACTCATAACGCATAACGCATAACGGATCACGCATTACTCATAGCGCATAACGCATAACGCATAACGGATCACGCATTACTCATAACGCATAACGCATAACGGATCACGCATTTCTCATAACGCATAACGCATAACGCATAACGCATATTGCATAACGCATAACGCATAACGCATAACGCATAACGCATAACGCATAACGCATGACCCATAGCGCATAACGCATTACGCGTAACTCATAACGCATGAAGCATAACTTATAACGGATCACGCATTACTCATAACCCATAACGCATAACGCAAATCGCATAACGTATAACGCACAATGCATAACACATAACGCATAACGCATAACGCATAACGCATAACGCATAACGCATAACGCATAACGCATAACGCATAACGCATAACGCATAACGCATAACGCATAACGCATATTGCATAACGCATAACGCATAACGCATAACGCATAACGCATAACGCATAACGCATAACGCATAATGCATAACGCATAACGCATAACGCACAAGTCATAACGCATAACGCATAACACAAAACTCATAACGCAAATCGCATAACGCATAACGCATAATGCATAAAGCATAACGCATAACGCATAACGCATAACGCATAACGCATAACGCATAACGCATAACGCATAACGCTTAATGCATAACGCATAACGCGTAACGGATCAAGCATTACTCATAACGCATAACGCATAACGGATCACGCATTACTCATAGCGCATAACGCATAACGCATAACGGATCACGCATTACTCATAACGCATAACGCATAACGCATAACGCATAACGCATAACGGATCACGCATTACTCATAACGCATAACGCATAACGCAGAACGTATAACGCATAACGCTTAATGCATAACGCATAACGCGTAACGGATCAAGCATTACTCATAACGCATAACGCATAACGGATCACGCAGTACTCATAACACATAACGCATAACGGATCACGCATTACTCATAACGCATAACGCATAACGCATAACGGATCACGCATTACTCATAACGCATAACGCATAACGGATCACGCATTTCTCATAACGCATAACGCATAACGCATAACGCATAACGCATAACGCATAACGCATAACGCATAACGCATAACGCAAAACGCATAACGGTTAGTGGATAACGCACAACGCATAACACATAACGCATAACGCATAACGCATAACGCATAACGCATAACGCATAACGCATAACGCATAACGCATAACGCATAACGCACAACTCATAACGCATAACGCATAACGCAAAACGCATAACGGATAACGCATAACGGATAACACATCATGCATAACGCATAACGCATAACGCATAACGCATAACGCATAACTCATAACTCATAACGCATAACCCATAACGCATAACGCATAACGCATAACGCGTAACGGATCAAGCATTACTCATAACGCATAACGCATAACGCATAACGCATAACGCATAACGCATAACGCATAACGCATAACGCATAACGCATAACGCACAACTCATAACGCATAACGCAAAACTCATAACGGATAACGCATAACGGATAACCCATAACGCATAACGCATAACGCATAACGCATAACGCATAACGCATAACTCATAACACATAACGCATAACCCATAACGCATAACGCATAACGCATTACGCGTAACTCATAACGCATAAAGCATAACGCATAACGCATAACGCATAACGCATAACGCATAACGCATAACGCATAACGGATCACGCATTACTCATAACGCATAACGCATAACGCATAACGGATCACGCATTTCTCATAACGCATAACGCATAACGCATAACGCATAACGCATAACGCATAACGCATAACGCATAACGCATAACGCATAACGCATAACGCATAACGCATAACGCATAACGCATAACTCATAACTCATAACGCATAACGCATAACGCATAACGCAAATCGCATAACGTATAACGCACAACGCATAACACATAACGCATAAGGCATATTGCATAACGCATAACGCATAACGCATAACGCATAACGCATAACGCAAATCGCATAACGGTTAGTGGATAACGCACAACGCATAACACATAACGCATAACGCATAACGCATAACGCATAACGCATAACGCATAACGCATAACGCATAACGCATAACGCATAACGCATAACGCATAACGCATAACGCACAACTCATAACGCATAACGCATAACGCAAAACGCATAACGGATAACGCATAACGGATAACACATCATGCATAACGCATAACGCATAACGCATAACGCATAACGCATAACTCATAACTCATAACGCATAACCCATAACGCATAACGCATAACGCATAACGCGTAACGGATCAAGCATTACTCATAACGCATAACGCATAACGCATAACGCATAACGCATAACGCATAACGCATAACGCATAACGCATAACGCATAACGCATAACGCACAACTCATAACGCATAACGCAAAACTCATAACGGATAACGCATAACGGATAACCCATAACGCATAACGCATAACGCATAACGCATAACGCATAACGCATAACTCATAACACATAACGCATAACCCATAACGCATAACGCATAACGCATTACGCGTAACTCATAACGCATAAAGCATAACGCATAACGCATAACGCATAACGCATAACGCATAACGCATAACGCATAACGCATAACCCATAACGCATAACGCATAACGCATAACGCATAACGCATAACGCATAACGCATAACGCAAATCGCATAACGTATAACGCATAACGCATATTGCATAACGCATAACGCATAACGCATAACGCATAACGCATAACGCATAACGCATAACGCACACCTCATAACGCATAACGCATAACGCAAAACTCATAACGCAAATCGCATAACGCATAACGCATAACGCATAACGCATAACGCATAACGCATAACGCATAACGCATAACGGATCACGCATTACTCATAACGCATAACGCATAACGCATAACGGATCACGCATTTCTCATAACGCATAACGCATAACGCATAACGCATAACGCATAACGCATAACGCATAACGCATAACGCATATTGCATAACGCATAACGCATAACGCATAACGCATAACGCATAACGCAAATCGCATAACGCATAACGCATAACGCATTACGCATAACGTATAACGCATAACGCATAACGCAAAACGCATAACGCATAGCGGATAACGCACAACGGATAACACATAACGCATAACGCATAACGCATGACTCATAACGCACAACCCATAACGCATATTGCATAACGCATAACGCATAACGCATAACGCATAACCCATAACGCATAACGCATAACGCATAACGCATAACGCATAACGCATAACGCAAATCGCATAACGTATAACGCACAACGCATAACACATAACGCATAACGCATAACGCATAACGCATAACGCATAACGCATAACGCATAACGCATAACGCATATTGCATAACGCATAACGCATAACGCATAACGCATAACGCATAACGCATAACGCATAACGCACACCTCATAACGCATAACGCATAACGCAAAACTCATAACGCAAATCGCATAACGCATAACGCATAACGCATAACGCATAACGCATAACGCATAACGCATAACGCATAACGCATAACGGATCACGCATTACTCATAACGCATAACGCATAACGCATAACGGATCACGCATTTCTCATAACGCATAACGCATAACGCATAACGCATAACGCATAACGCATAACGCATAACGCATAACGCATAACGCATAACGCATAACGCATAACGCATAACGCATAACGCATAACGCATAACGCAAATCGCATAACGTATAACGCACAACGCATAACACATAACGCATAAGGCATAACGCATAACGCATAACGCATAACGCATAACGCATAACGCATAACGCATAACGCATATTGCATAACGCATAACGCATAACGCATAACGCATAACGCATAACGCAAATCGCATAACGGTTAGTGGATAACGCACAACGCATAACACATAACGCATAACGCATAACGCATAACGCATAACGCATAACGCATAACGCATAACGCATAACGCATAACGCATAACGCATAACGCATAACGCATAACGCATAACGCACAACTCATAACGCATAACGCATAACGCAAAACGCATAACGGATAACGCATAACGGATAACACATCATGCATAACGCATAACGCATAACGCATAACGCATAACGCATAACTCATAACTCATAACGCATAACCCATAACGCATAACGCATAACGCATAACGCGTAACGGATCAAGCATTACTCATAACGCATAACGCATAACGCATAACGCATAACGCATAACGCATAACGCATAACGCATAACGCATAACGCATAACGCATAACGCACAACTCATAACGCATAACGCAAAACTCATAACGGATAACGCATAACGGATAACCCATAACGCATAACGCATAACGCATAACGGATCACGCATTACTCATAACGCATAACGCATAACGCATAACGGATCACGCATTTCTCATAACGCATAACGCATAACGCATAACGCATAACGCATAACGCATAACGCATAACGCATAACGCATAACGCATAACGCATAACGCATAACGCATAACGCATAACGCATAACGCATAATGCATAACGCATAACGCATAACGCATAACGCAAATCGCATAACGTATAACGCACAACGCATAACACATAACGCATAACGCATAACGCATAACGCATAACGCATAACGCATAACGCATAACGCATATTGCATAACGCATAACGCATAACGCATAACGCATAACGCATAACGCAAATCGCATAACGCATAACGCATAACGCATTACGCATAACGTATAACGCATAACGCATAACGCAAAACGCATAACGCATAGCGGATAACGCACAACGGATAACACATAACGCATAACGCATAACGCATGACTCATAACGCACAACCCATAACGCATATTGCATAACGCATAACGCATAACGCATAACGCATAACCCATAACGCATAACGCATAACGCATAACGCATAACGCATAACGCATAACGCAAATCGCATAACGTATAACGCACAACGCATAACACATAACGCATAACGCATAACGCATAACGCATAACGCATAACGCATAACGCATAACGCATAACGCATAACGCACAACTCATAACGCATAACGCATAACGCAAAACGCATAACGGATAACGCATAACGGATAACACATCATGCATAACGCATAACGCATAACGCATAACGCATAACGCATAACTCATAACTCATAACGCATAACCCATAACGCATAACGCATAACGCATAACGCGTAACGGATCAAGCATTACTCATAACGCATAACGCATAACGCATAACGCATAACACATAACGCATAACCCATAACGCATAACGCATAACGCATTACGCGTAACTCATAACGCATAAAGCATAACGCATAACGCATAACGCATAACGCATAACGCATAACGCATAACGCATAACGCATAACGCATAACGGATCACGCATTACTCATAACGCATAACGCATAACGCATAACGGATCACGCATTTCTCATAACGCATAACGCATAACGCATAACGCATAACGCATAACGCATAACGCATAACGCATAACGCATAACGCATAACGCATAACGCATAACGCATAACGCATAACGCATAACGCATAATGCATAACGCATAACGCATAACGCATAACGCAAATCGCATAACGTATAACGCACAACGCATAACACATAACGCATAACGCATAACGCATAACGCATAACGCATAACGCATAACGCATAACGCAAATCGCATAACGTATAACGCACAATGCATAACACATAACGCATAACGCATAACGCATAACGCATAACGCATAACGCATAACGCATAACGCATAACGCATAACGCATAACGCATAACGCATAACGCATATTGCATAACGCATAACGCATAACGCATAACGCATAACGCATAACGCATAACGCATAACGCATAATGCATAACGCATAACGCATAACGCACAAGTCATAACGCATAACGCATAACACAAAACTCATAACGCAAATCGCATAACGCATAACGCATAATGCATAAAGCATAACGCATAACGCATAACGCATAACGCATAACGCATAACGCATAACGCATAACGCATAACGCTTAATGCATAACGCATAACGCGTAACGGATCAAGCATTACTCATAACGCATAACGCATAACGGATCACGCATTACTCATAGCGCATAACGCATAACGCATAACGGATCACGCATTACTCATAACGCATAACGCATAACGCATAACGCATAACGCATAACGGATCACGCATTACTCATAACGCATAACGCATAACGCAGAACGTATAACGCATAACGCTTAATGCATAACGCATAACGCGTAACGGATCAAGCATTACTCATAACGCATAACGCATAACGGATCACGCAGTACTCATAACACATAACGCATAACGGATCACGCATTACTCATAGCGCATAACGCATAACGCATAACGGATCACGCATTACTCATAACGCATAACGCATAACGGATCACGCATTTCTCATAACGCATAACGCATAACGCATAACGCATAACGCATAACGCATAACGCATAACGCATAACGCATAACGCATAACGCAAAACGCATAACGGTTAGTGGATAACGCACAACGCATAACACATAACGCATAACGCATAACGCATAACGCATAACGCATAACGCATAACGCATAACGCATAACGCATAACGCATAACGCACAACTCATAACGCATAACGCATAACGCAAAACGCATAACGGATAACGCATAACGGATAACACATCATGCATAACGCATAACGCATAACGCATAACGCATAACGCATAACTCATAACTCATAACGCATAACCCATAACGCATAACGCATAACGCATAACGCGTAACGGATCAAGCATTACTCATAACGCATAACGCATAACGCATAACGCATAACGCATAACGCATAACGCATAACGCATAACGCATAACGCATAACGCACAACTCATAACGCATAACGCAAAACTCATAACGGATAACGCATAACGGATAACCCATAACGCATAACGCATAACGCATAACGCATAACGCATAACGCATAACGCATAACTCATAACACATAACGCATAACCCATAACGCATAACGCATAACGCATTACGCGTAACTCATAACGCATAAAGCATAACGCATAACGCATAACGCATAACGCATAACGCATAACGCATAACGCATAACGCATAACGCATAACGCATAACGGATCACGCATTACTCATAACGCATAACGCATAACGCATAACGGATCACGCATTTCTCATAACGCATAACGCATAACGCATAACGCATAACGCATAACGCATAACGCATAACGCATAACGCATAACGCATAACGCATAACGCATAATGCATAACGCATAACGCATAACGCACAAGTCATAACGCATAACGCATAACGCAAAACTCATAACGCATAATGCATAAAGCATAACGCATAACGCATAACGCATAACGCATAACGCATAACGTATAACGCATAACGCTTAATGCATAACGCATAACGCGTAACGGATCAAGCATTACTCATAACGCATAACGCATAACGGATCACGCATTACTCATAGCGCATAACGCATAACGCATAACGCATAACGGATCACGCATTACTCATAACGCATAACGCATAACGCATAACGCAAAACGCATAACGCATAGCGGATAACGCACAACGCATAACACATAACGCATAACGCATAACGCATAACGCATAACGCATAACGCATAACGCATAACGCATAACGCATAACGCATAACGCAAATCGCATAACGCATAACGCATAACGCATATTGCATAACGCATAACGCAAATCGCATAACGCATAACGCATAATGCATAAAGCATAACGCATAACGCATAACGCATAACGTATAACGCATTACGCTTAATGCATAACGCATAACGCGTAACGGATCAAGCATTACTCATAACGCATAACGCATAACGGATCACGCATTACTCATAGCGCATAACGCATAACGCATAACGGATCACGCATTACTCATAACGCATAACGCATAACGCATAACGCATAACGCATAACCCATAACGGATCACGCATTACTCATAACGCATAACGCATAACGCATAACGTATAACGCGTAACGCTTAATGCATAACGCATAACGCGTAACGGATCAAGCATTACTCATAACGCATAACGCATAACGGATCACGCAGTACTCATAACGCATAACGCATAACGGATCACGCATTACTCATAGCGCATAACGCATAACGGATCACGCATTACTCATAACGCATAACGCATAACGGATCACGCATTTCTCATAACGCATAACGCATAACGCATAACGCATATTGCATAACGCATAACACATAACGCATAACGCATAACGCATAACGCATGACCCATAGCGCATAACGCATTACGCGTAACTCATAACGCATGAAGCATAACGTATAACGGATCACGCATTACTCATAACCCATAACGCATAACGCATAACGTATAACGCATAACGCATAACCCATAACGCATAACGCATAACGCATAACGCATAACGCATAACGCAAATCGCATAACGTATAACGCACAATGCATAACACATAACGCATAACGCATAACGCATAACGCATAACGCATAACGCATAACGCATATTGCATAACGCATAACGCATAACGCATAACGCATAACGCATAATGCATAACGCATAACGCATAACGCACAAGTCATAACGCATAACGCATAACGCAAAACTCATAACGCATAATGCATAAAGCATAACGCATAACGCATAACGCATAACGCATAACGCATAACGTATAACGCATAACGCTTAATGCATAACGCATAACGCGTAACGGATCAAGCATTACTCATAACGCATAACGCATAACGGATCACGCATTACTCATAGCGCATAACGCATAACGCATAACGCATAACGGATCACGCATTACTCATAACGCATAACGCATAACGCATAACGCAAAACGCATAACGCATAGCGGATAACGCACAACGCATAACACATAACGCATAACGCATAACGCATAACGCATAACGCATAACGCATAACGCATAACGCATAACGCATAACGCAAATCGCATAACGCATAACGCATAACGCATATTGCATAACGCATAACGCAAAACGCATAACGCATAACGCATAACGCATAACGCATAACGCATAACGCATAACGCACAACTCATAACGCATAACGCATAACGCAAAACTCATAACGGATAACGCATAACGGATAACCCATAACGCATAACGCATAACGCATAACGCATAACGCATAACACATAACGCATAACCCATAACGCATAACGCATTACGCTTAACGCATGACCCATAGCGCATAACGCATTACGCGTAACTCATAACGCATAAAGCATAACGCATAACGGATCACGCATTACTCATAACCCATAACGCATAACCCATAACGCATAACGCATAACGCATAACGCTTAACGCATGACCCATAGCGCATAACGCATTACGCGTAACTCATAACGCATAAAGCATAACGCATAACGGATCACGCATTACTCATAACCCATAACGCATAACGCATAACGCATAACGCATAACGCATAACGCATAAAGCAAAACGCATAACGCATAACGCATGACTCATAACGCACAACCCATAACGCATAACGCATAACGCAAATCGCATAACGCATAACGCATAATGCATAAAGCATAACGCATAACGCATAACGCATAACGCATAACGTATAACGCATAACGCTTAATGCATAACGCATAACGCGTAACGGATCAAGCATTACTCATAACGCAAACGCATAACGGATCACGCATTACTCATAGCGCATAACGCAAAACGCATAACGCATAGCGGATAACGCACAACGCATAACACATAACGCATAACGCATAACGCATGACTCATAACGCACAACCCATAACGCATATTGCATAACGCATAACGCATAACGCATAACGCATAACCCATAACGCATAACGCATAACGCATAACGCATAACGCATAACGCAAATCGCATAACGTATAACGCACAACGCATAACACATAACGCATAACGCATAAGGCATAACGCATAACGCATAACGCATAACGCATAACGCAAAACTCATAACGCAAATCGCATAACGCATAACGCATAATGCATAAAGCATAACGCATAACGCATAACGCATAACGTATAACGCATAACGCTTAATGCATAACGCATAACGCGT
The DNA here is from genome assembly GCA_916610235.2 of Lasioglossum morio. NCBI lineage: Eukaryota > Metazoa > Arthropoda > Insecta > Hymenoptera > Halictidae > Lasioglossum > Lasioglossum morio. The sequence continues at coordinate 784,554 of CAKAJA020000389.1, forward strand.
AACGGATCAAGCATTACTCATAACGCATAACGCATAACGGATCACGCATTACTCATAGCGCATAACGCATAACGCATAACGGATCACGCATTACTCATAACGCATAACGCATAACGCATAACGCATAACGCATAACGCATAACCCATAACGGATCACGCATTACTCATAACGCATAACGCATAACGCATAACGTATAACGCGTAACGCTTAATGCATAACGCATAACGCGTAACGGATCAAGCATTACTCATAACGCATAACGCATAACGGATCACGCAGTACTCATAACGCATAACGCATAACGGATCACGCATTACTCATAGCGCATAACGCATAACGGATCACGCATTACTCATAACGCATAACGCATAACGGATCACGCATTTCTCATAACGCATAACGCATAACGCATAACGCATATTGCATAACGCATAACGCATAACGCATAACGCATAACGCATAACGCATGACCCATAGCGCATAACGCATTACGCGTAACTCATAACGCATGAAGCATAACGTATAACGGATCACGCATTACTCATAACCCATAACGCATAACGCATAACGTATAACGCATAACGCATAACCCATAACGCATAACGCATAACGCATAACGCATAACGCATAACGCATAACGCATAACGCATAACGCATAACGCATAACGCATAACGCAAATCGCATAACGTATAACGCACAATGCATAACACATAACGCATAACGCATAACGCATAACGCATAACGCATAACGCACAACGCATATTGCATAACGCATAACGCATAACGCATAACGCATAATGCATAACGCATAACGCACAAGTCATAACGCATAACGCATAACGCAAAACTCATAACGCATAATGCATAAAGCATAACGCATAACGCATAACGCATAACGCATAACGCATAACGTATAACGCATAACGCTTAATGCATAACGCATAACGCGTAACGGATCAAGCATTACTCATAACGCATAACGCATAACGGATCACGCATTACTCATAGCGCATAACGCATAACGCATAACGCATAACGGATCACGCATTACTCATAACGCATAACGCATAACGCATAACGCAAAACGCATAACGCATAGCGGATAACGCACAACGCATAACGCATAACGCATAACGCATAACGCATAACGCAAATCGCATAACGCATAACGCATAACGCATATTGCATAACGCATAACGCAAAACGCATGACGCATAACGCATAACGCATAACGCATAACGCATAACGCATAACGCATAACGCACAACTCATAACGCATAACGCATAACGCAAAACTCATAACGGATAACGCATAACGGATAACCCATAACGCATAACGCATAACGCATAACGCATAACGCATAACACATAACGCATAACCCATAACGCATAACGCATTACGCTTAACGCATGACCCATAGCGCATAACGCATTACGCGTAACTCATAACGCATAAAGCATAACGCATAACGGATCACGCATTACTCATAACCCATAACGCATAACCCATAACGCATAACGCATAACGCATAACGCTTAACGCATGACCCATAGCGCATAACGCATTACGCGTAACTCATAACGCATAAAGCATAACGCATAACGGATCACGCATTACTCATAACCCATAACGCATAACGCATAACGCATAACCCATAACGCATAACGCATAAAGCAAAACGCATAACGCATAACGCATGACTCATAACGCACAACCCATAACGCATAACGCATAACGCAAATCGCATAACGCATAACGCATAAAGCATAAAGCATAACGCATAACGCATAACGCATAACGCATAACGTATAACGCATAACGCTTAATGCATAACGCATAACGCGTAACGGATCAAGCATTACTCATAACGCAAACGCATAACGGATCACGCATTACTCATAGCGCATAACGCAAAACGCATAACGCATAGCGGATAACGCACAACGCATAACACATAACGCATAACGCATAACGCATGACTCATAACGCACAACCCATAACGCATATTGCATAACGCATAACGCAAATCGCATAACGTATAACGCACAACGCATAACACATAACGCATAACGCATAACGCATAACGCATAACGTATAACGCATAACGCTTAATGCATAACGCATAACGCGTAACGGATCAAGCATTACTCATAACGCAAACGCATAACGGATCACGCATTACTCATAGCGCATAACGCAAAACGCATAACGCATAGCGGATAACGCACAACGCATAACACATAACGCATAACGCATAACGCATGACTCATAACGCACAACCCATAACGCATATTGCTAACGCATAACGCATAACGCAAAACGCATAACGTATAACGCACAACGCATAACACATAACGCATAACGCATAACGCATAACGCATAACGCATAACGCATAACGCATAACGCATATTGCATAACGCATAACGCATAACGCATAACGCATAACGCATAACGCATAACGCATAACGCACACCTCATAACGCATAACGCATAACGCAAAACTCATAACGCAAATCGCATAACGCATAACGCATAATGCATAAAGCATAACGCATAACGCATAACGCATAACGTATAACGTATAACGCATAACGCTTAATGCATAACGCATAACGCGTAACGGATCAAGCATTACTCATAACGCATAACGCATAACGCATAACGGATCACGCATTACTCATAACGCATAACGCATAACGCATAACGCATAACGCATAACGCATAACGCATAACCCATAACGGATCACGCATTACTCATAACGCATAACGCATAACGCATAACGTATAACGCATAACGCTTAATGCATAACGCATAACGCGTAACGGATCAAGCATTACTCATAACGCATAACGCATAACGGATCACGCAGTACTCATAACGCATAACGCATAACGGATCACGCATTACTCATAGCGCATAACGCATAACGCATAACGGATCACGCATTACTCATAACGCATAACGCATAACGGATCACGCATTTCTCATAACGCATAACGCATAACGCATAACGCATAACGCATAACGCATAACGCATAACGCATAACGCATAACGCATAACGCATAACGCATGACCCATAGCGCATAACGCATTACGCGTAACTCATAACGCATGAAGCATAACTTATAACGGATCACGCATTACTCATAACCCATAACGCATAACGCAAATCGCATAACGTATAACGCACAATGCATAACACATAACGCATAACGCATAACGCATAACGCATAACGCATAACGCATAACGCATAACGCATAACGCATAACGCATAACGCATAACGCATAACGCATATTGCATAACGCATAACGCATAACGCATAACGCATAACGCATAACGCATAACGCATAACGCATAATGCATAACGCATAACGCATAACGCACAAGTCATAACGCATAACGCATAACACAAAACTCATAACGCAAATCGCATAACGCATAACGCATAATGCATAAAGCATAACGCATAACGCATAACGCATAACGCATAACGCATAACGCATAACGCATAACGCATAACGCTTAATGCATAACGCATAACGCGTAACGGATCAAGCATTACTCATAACGCATAACGCATAACGGATCACGCATTACTCATAGCGCATAACGCATAACGCATAACGGATCACGCATTACTCATAACGCATAACGCATAACGCATAACGCATAACGCATAACGGATCACGCATTACTCATAACGCATAACGCATAACGCAGAACGTATAACGCATAACGCTTAATGCATAACGCATAACGCGTAACGGATCAAGCATTACTCATAACGCATAACGCATAACGGATCACGCAGTACTCATAACACATAACGCATAACGGATCACGCATTACTCATAGCGCATAACGCATAACGCATAACGGATCACGCATTACTCATAACGCATAACGCATAACGGATCACGCATTTCTCATAACGCATAACGCATAACGCATAACGCATAACGCATAACGCATAACGCATAACGCATAACGCATAACGCAAAACGCATAACGGTTAGTGGATAACGCACAACGCATAACACATAACGCATAACGCATAACGCATAACGCATAACGCATAACGCATAACGCATAACGCATAACGCATAACGCATAACGCATAACGCACAACTCATAACGCATAACGCATAACGCAAAACGCATAACGGATAACGCATAACGGATAACACATCATGCATAACGCATAACGCATAACGCATAACGCATAACGCATAACTCATAACTCATAACGCATAACCCATAACGCATAACGCATAACGCATAACGCGTAACGGATCAAGCATTACTCATAACGCATAACGCATAACGCATAACGCATAACGCATAACGCATAACGCATAACGCATAACGCACAACTCATAACGCATAACGCAAAACTCATAACGGATAACGCATAACGGATAACCCATAACGCATAACGCATAACGCATAACGCATAACGCATAACGCATAACTCATAACACATAACGCATAACCCATAACGCATAACGCATAACGCATTACGCGTAACTCATAACGCATAAAGCATAACGCATAACGCATAACGCATAACGCATAACGCATAACGCATAACGCATAACGGATCACGCATTACTCATAACGCATAACGCATAACGCATAACGGATCACGCATTTCTCATAACGCATAACGCATAACGCATAACGCATAACGCATAACGCATAACGCATAACGCATAACGCATAACGCATAACGCATAACGCATAACGCATAACGCATAACGCATAACTCATAACTCATAACGCATAACGCATAACGCATAACGCAAATCGCATAACGTATAACGCACAACGCATAACACATAACGCATAAGGCATATTGCATAACGCATAACGCATAACGCATAACGCATAACGCATAACGCAAATCGCATAACGGTTAGTGGATAACGCACAACGCATAACACATAACGCATAACGCATAACGCATAACGCATAACGCATAACGCATAACGCATAACGCATAACGCATAACGCATAACGCATAACGCATAACGCATAACGCATAACGCACAACTCATAACGCATAACGCATAACGCAAAACGCATAACGGATAACGCATAACGGATAACACATCATGCATAACGCATAACGCATAACGCATAACGCATAACGCATAACTCATAACTCATAACGCATAACCCATAACGCATAACGCATAACGCATAACGCGTAACGGATCAAGCATTACTCATAACGCATAACGCATAACGCATAACGCATAACGCATAACGCATAACGCATAACGCATAACGCATAACGCATAACGCATAACGCATAACGCATAACGCACAACTCATAACGCATAACGCAAAACTCATAACGGATAACGCATAACGGATAACCCATAACGCATAACGCATAACGCATAACGCATAACGCATAACGCATAACTCATAACACATAACGCATAACCCATAACGCATAACGCATAACGCATTACGCGTAACTCATAACGCATAAAGCATAACGCATAACGCATAACGCATAACGCATAACGCATAACGCATAACGCATAACGCATAACGGATCACGCATTACTCATAACGCATAACGCATAACGCATAACGGATCACGCATTTCTCATAACGCATAACGCATAACGCATAACGCATAACGCATAACGCATAACGCATAACGCATAACGCATAACGCATAACGCATAACGCATAACGCATAACGCATAATGCATAACGCATAACGCATAACGCATAACGCAAATCGCATAACGTATAACGCACAACGCATAACACATAACGCATAACGCATAACGCATAACGCATAACGCATAACGCATAACGCATAACGCATAACGCATAACGCATAACGCATATTGCATAACGCATAACGCATAACGCATAACGCATAACGCATAACGCAAATCGCATAACGCATAACGCATAACGCATTACGCATAACGTATAACGCATAACGCATAACGCAAAACGCATAACGCATAGCGGATAACGCACAACGGATAACACATAACGCATAACGCATAACGCATGACTCATAACGCACAACCCATAACGCATATTGCATAACGCATAACGCATAACGCATAACGCATAACCCATAACGCATAACGCATAACGCATAACGCATAACGCATAACGCATAACGCAAATCGCATAACGTATAACGCACAACGCATAACACATAACGCATAACGCATAACGCATAACGCATAACGCATAACGCATAACGCATAACGCATAACGCATATTGCATAACGCATAACGCATAACGCATAACGCATAACGCATAACGCATAACGCATAACGCACACCTCATAACGCATAACGCATAACGCAAAACTCATAACGCAAATCGCATAACGCATAACGCATAACGCATAACGCATAACGCATAACGCATAACGCATAACGCATAACGCATAACGGATCACGCATTACTCATAACGCATAACGCATAACGCATAACGGATCACGCATTTCTCATAACGCATAACGCATAACGCATAACGCATAACGCATAACGCATAACGCATAACGCATAACGCATATTGCATAACGCATAACGCATAACGCATAACGCATAACGCATAACGCAAATCGCATAACGCATAACGCATAACGCATTACGCATAACGTATAACGCATAACGCATAACGCAAAACGCATAACGCATAGCGGATAACGCACAACGGATAACACATAACGCATAACGCATAACGCATGACTCATAACGCACAACCCATAACGCATATTGCATAACGCATAACGCATAACGCATAACGCATAACCCATAACGCATAACGCATAACGCATAACGCATAACGCATAACGCATAACGCAAATCGCATAACGTATAACGCACAACGCATAACACATAACGCATAACGCATAACGCATAACGCATAACGCATAACGCATAACGCATAACGCATAACGCATATTGCATAACGCATAACGCATAACGCATAACGCATAACGCATAACGCATAACGCATAACGCACAACTCATAACGCATAACGCATAACGCAAAACTCATAACGCAAATCGCATAACGCATAACGCATAACGCATAACGCATAACGCATAACGCATAACGCATAACGCATAACGCATAACGGATCACGCATTACTCATAACGCATAACGCATAACGCATAACGGATCACGCATTTCTCATAACGCATAACGCATAACGCATAACGCATAACGCATAACGCATAACGCATAACGCATAACGCATAACGCATAACGCATAACGCATAACGCATAACGCATAACGCATAACGCATAACGCATAACGCAAATCGCATAACGTATAACGCACAACGCATAACACATAACGCATAAGGCATAACGCATAACGCATAACGCATAACGCATAACGCATAACGCATAACGCATAACGCATATTGCATAACGCATAACGCATAACGCATAACGCATAACGCATAACGCAAATCGCATAACGGTTAGTGGATAACGCACAACGCATAACACATAACGCATAACGCATAACGCATAACGCATAACGCATAACGCATAACGCATAACGCATAACGCATAACGCATAACGCATAACGCATAACGCATAACGCACAACTCATAACGCATAACGCATAACGCAAAACGCATAACGGATAACGCATAACGGATAACACATCATGCATAACGCATAACGCATAACGCATAACGCATAACGCATAACTCATAACTCATAACGCATAACCCATAACGCATAACGCATAACGCATAACGCGTAACGGATCAAGCATTACTCATAACGCATAACGCATAACGCATAACGCATAACGCATAACGCATAACGCATAACGCATAACGCATAACGCATAACGCATAACGCACAACTCATAACGCATAACGCAAAACTCATAACGGATAACGCATAACGGATAACCCATAACGCATAACGCATAACGCATAACGCATAACGCATAACGCATAACGCATAACACATAACGCATAACCCATAACGCATAACGCATAACGCATTACGCGTAACTCATAACGCATAAAGCATAACGCATAACGCATAACGCATAACGCATAACGCATAACGCATAACGCATAACGCATAACGCATAACGGATCACGCATTACTCATAACGCATAACGCATAACGCATAACGGATCACGCATTTCTCATAACGCATAACGCATAACGCATAACGCATAACGCATAACGCATAACGCATAACGCATAACGCATAACGCATAACGCATAACGCATAACGCATAACGCATAACGCATAACGCATAATGCATAACGCATAACGCATAACGCATAACGCAAATCGCATAACGTATAACGCACAACGCATAACACATAACGCATAACGCATAACGCATAACGCATAACGCATAACGCATAACGCATAACGCATAACGCATATTGCATAACGCATAACGCATAACGCATAACGCATAACGCATAACGCAAATCGCATAACGCATAACGCATAACGCATTACGCATAACGTATAACGCATAACGCATAACGCAAAACGCATAACGCATAGCGGATAACGCACAACGGATAACACATAACGCATAACGCATAACGCATGACTCATAACGCACAACCCATAACGCATATTGCATAACGCATAACGCATAACGCATAACGCATAACCCATAACGCATAACGCATAACGCATAACGCATAACGCATAACGCATAACGCAAATCGCATAACGTATAACGCACAACGCATAACACATAACGCATAACGCATAACGCATAACGCATAACGCATAACGCATATTGCATAACGCATAACGCATAACGCATAACGCATAACGCATAACGCATAACGCATAACGCACACCTCATAACGCATAACGCATAACGCAAAACTCATAACGCAAATCGCATAACGCATAACGCATAATGCATAAAGCATAACGCATAACGTATAACGCATAACGTATAACGCATAACGCTTAATGCATAACGCATAACGCGTAACGGATCAAGCATTACTCATAACGCATAACGCATAACGGATCACGCATTACTCATAGCGCATAACGCATAACGCATAACGGATCACGCATTACTCATAACGCATAACGCATAACGCATAACGCATAACGCATAACGCATAACCCATAACGGATCACGCATTACTCATAACGCATAACGCATAACGCATAACGTATAACGCATAACGCTTAATGCATAACGCATAACGCGTAACGGATCAAGAATTACTCATAACGCATAACGCATAACGGATCACGCAGTACTCATAACGCATAACGCATAACGGATCACGCATTACTCATAGCGCATAACGCATAACGCATAACGGATCACGCATTACTCATAACGCATAACGCATAACGGATCACGCATTTCTCATAACGCATAACGCATAACGCATAACGCATATTGCATAACGCATAAGGCATAACGCATAACGCATAACGCATAACGCATGACCCATAGCGCATAACGCATTACGCGTAACTCATAACGCATGAAGCATAACGTATAACGGATCACGCATTACTCATAACGCATAACGCATAACGCATAACGGATCACGCATTTCTCATAACGCATAACGCATAACGCATAACGCATAACGCATAACGCATAACGCATAACGCATAACGCATAACGCATAACGCATAACGCATAACGCATAACGCATAACGCATAATGCATAACGCATAACGCATAACGCATAACGCAAATCGCATAACGTATAACGCACAACGCATAACACATAACGCATAACGCATAACGCATAACGCATAACGCATAACGCATAACGCATAACGCATAACGCATAACGCATTACGCATAACGTATAACGCATAACGCATAACGCAAAACGCATAACGCATAGCGGATAACGCACAACGGATAACACATAACGCATAACGCATAACGCATAACGCATAACGCATAACGCATAACTCATAACACATAACGCATAACCCATAACGCATAACGCATAACGCATTACGCGTAACTCATAACGCATAAAGCATAACGCATAACGCATAACGCATAACGCATAACGCATAACGCATAACGCATAACGCATAACGGATCACGCATTACTCATAACGCATAACGCATAACGCATAACGGATCACGCATTTCTCATAACGCATAACGCATAACGCATAACGCATAACGCATAACGCATAACGCATAACGCATAACGCATAACGCATAACGCATAACGCATAACGCACAACTCATAACGCATAACGCAAAACTCATAACGGATAACGCATAACGGATAACCCATAACGCATAACGCATAACGCATAACGCATAACGCATAACGCATAACTCATAACACATAACGCATAACCCATAACGCATAACGCATAACGCATTACGCGTAACTCATAACGCATAAAGCATAACGCATAACGCATAACGCATAACGCATAACGCATAACGCATAACGCATAACGCATAACGCATAACGGATCACGCATTACTCATAACGCATAACGCATAACGCATAACGGATCACGCATTTCTCATAACGCATAACGCATAACGCATAACGCATAACGCATAACGCATAACGCATAACGCATAACGCATAACGCATAACGCATAACGCATAACGCATAACGCATAATGCATAACGCATAACGCATAACGCATAACGCAAATCGCATAACGTATAACGCACAACGCATAACACATAACGCATAACGCATAACGCATAACGCATAACGCATAACGCATAACGCATAACGCATAACGCATATTGCATAACGCATAACGCATAACGCATAACGCATAACGCAAATCGCATAACGCATAACGCATAACGCATTACGCATAACGTATAACGCATAACGCATAACGCAAAACGCATAACGCATAGCGGATAACGCACAACGGATAACACATAACGCATAACGCATAACGCATGACTCATAACGCACAACCCATAACGCATATTGCATAACGCATAACGCATAACGCATAACGCATAACCCATAACGCATAACGCATAACGCATAACGCATAACGCATAACGCATAACGCAAATCGCATAACGTATAACGCACAACGCATAACACATAACGCATAACGCATAACGCATAACGCATAACGCATAACGCATAACGCATAACGCATAACGCATATTGCATAACGCATAACGCATAACGCATAACGCATAACGCATAACGCATAACGCATAACGCACACCTCATAACGCATAACGCATAACGCAAAACTCATAACGCAAATCGCATAACGCATAACGCATAACGCATAACGCATAACGCATAACGCATAACGCATAACGCATAACGCATAACGGATCACGCATTACTCATAACGCATAACGCATAACGCATAACGGATCACGCATTTCTCATAACGCATAACGCATAACGCATAACGCATAACGCATAACGCATAACGCATAACGCATAACGCATATTGCATAACGCATAACGCATAACGCATAACGCATAACGCATAACGCAAATCGCATAACGCATAACGCATAACGCATTACGCATAACGTATAACGTATAACGCATAACGCATAACGCAAAACGCATAACGCATAGCGGATAACGCACAACGGATAACACATAACGCATAACGCATAACGCATGACTCATAACGCACAACCCATAACGCATATTGCATAACGCATAACGCATAACGCATAACGCATAACCCATAACGCATAACGCATAACGCATAACGCATAACGCATAACGCATAACGCAAATCGCATAACGTATAACGCACAACGCATAACACATAACGCATAACGCATAACGCATAACGCATAACGCATAACGCATAACGCATAACGCATAACGCATATTGCATAACGCATAACGCATAACGCATAACGCATAACGCATAACGCATAACGCATAACGCACACCTCATAACGCATAACGCATAACGCAAAACTCATAACGCAAATCGCATAACGCATAACGCATAACGCATAACGCATAACGCATAACGCATAACGCATAACGCATAACGCATAACGGATCACGCATTACTCATAACGCATAACGCATAACGCATAACGGATCACGCATTTCTCATAACGCATAACGCATAACGCATAACGCATAACGCATAACGCATAACGCATAACGCATAACGCATAACGCATAACGCATAACGCATAACGCATAACGCATAACGCATAACGCATAACGCATAACGCATAACGCAAATCGCATAACGTATAACGCACAACGCATAACACATAACGCATAAGGCATAACGCATAACGCATAACGCATAACGCATAACGCATAACGCATAACGCATAACGCATAACGCATAACGCATAACTCATAACGCATAACGCATAACGCATAACGCAAATCGCATAACGGTTAGTGGATAACGCACAACGCATAACACATAACGCATAACGCATAACGCATAACGCATAACGCATAACGCATAACGCATAACGCATAACGCATAACGCATAACGCATAACGCATAACGCATAACGCATAACGCACAACTCATAACGCATAACGCATAACGCAAAACGCATAACGGATAACGCATAACGGATAACACATCATGCATAACGCATAACGCATAACGCATAACGCATAACGCATAACTCATAACTCATAACGCATAACCCATAACGCATAACGCATAACGCATAACGCGTAACGGATCAAGCATTACTCATAACGCATAACGCATAACGCATAACGCATAACGCATAACGCATAACGCATAACGCATAACGCATAACGCATAACGCATAACGCATAACGCACAACTCATAACGCATAACGCAAAACTCATAACGGATAACGCATAACGGATAACCCATAACGCATAACGCATAACGCATAACGCATAACGCATAACGCATAACTCATAACACATAACGCATAACCCATAACGCATAACGCATAACGCATTACGCGTAACTCATAACGCATAAAGCATAACGCATAACGCATAACGCATAACGCATAACGCATAACGCATAACGCATAACGCATAACGCATAACGGATCACGCATTACTCATAACGCATAACGCATAACGCATAACGGATCACGCATTTCTCATAACGCATAACGCATAACGCATAACGCATAACGCATAACGCATAACGCATAACGCATAACGCATAACGCATAACGCATAACGCATAACGCATAACGCATAACGCATAACGCATAATGCATAACGCATAACGCATAACGCATAACGCAAATCGCATAACGTATAACGCACAACGCATAACACATAACGCATAACGCATAACGCATAACGCATAACGCATAACGCATAACGCATAACGCATAACGCATATTGCATAACGCATAACGCATAACGCATAACGCATAACGCATAACGCAAATCGCATAACGCATAACGCATAACGCATTACGCATAACGTATAACGCATAACGCATAACGCAAAACGCATAACGCATAGCGGATAACGCACAACGGATAACACATAACGCATAACGCATAACGCATGACTCATAACGCACAACCCATAACGCATATTGCATAACGCATAACGCATAACGCATAACGCATAACCCATAACGCATAACGCATAACGCATAACGCATAACGCATAACGCATAACGCAAATCGCATAACGTATAACGCACAACGCATAACACATAACGCATAACGCATAACGCATAACGCATAACGCATAACGCATATTGCATAACGCATAACGCATAACGCATAACGCATAACGCATAACGCATAACGCATAACGCACACCTCATAACGCATAACGCATAACGCAAAACTCATAACGCAAATCGCATAACGCATAACGCATAATGCATAAAGCATAACGCATAACGTATAACGCATAACGTATAACGCATAACGCTTAATGCATAACGCATAACGCGTAACGGATCAAGCATTACTCATAACGCATAACGCATAACGGATCACGCATTACTCATAGCGCATAACGCATAACGCATAACGGATCACGCATTACTCATAACGCATAACGCATAACGCATAACGCATAACGCATAACGCATAACCCATAACGGATCACGCATTACTCATAACGCATAACGCATAACGCATAACGTATAACGCATAACGCTTAATGCATAACGCATAACGCGTAACGGATCAAGAATTACTCATAACGCATAACGCATAACGGATCACGCAGTACTCATAACGCATAACGCATAACGGATCACGCATTACTCATAGCGCATAACGCATAACGCATAACGGATCACGCATTACTCATAACGCATAACGCATAACGGATCACGCATTTCTCATAACGCATAACGCATAACGCATAACGCATATTGCATAACGCATAAGGCATAACGCATAACGCATAACGCATAACGCATGACCCATAGCGCATAACGCATTACGCGTAACTCATAACGCATGAAGCATAACGTATAACGGATCACGCATTACTCATAACGCATAACGCATAACGCATAACGGATCACGCATTACTCATAACGCATAACGCATAACGCATAACGCATAACGCATAACGCATAACGCATAACGCATAACGCATAACGCATAACGCATAACGCATAACGCATAACGCATAACGCATAATGCATAACGCATAACGCATAACGCATAACGCAAATCGCATAACGTATAACGCACAACGCATAACACATAACGCATAACGCATAACGCATAACGCATAACGCATAACGCATAACGCATAACGCATAACGCATAACGCATTACGCATAACGTATAACGCATAACGCATAACGCAAAACGCATAACGCATAGCGGATAACGCACAACGGATAACACATAACGCATAACGCATAACGCATGACTCATAACGCACAACCCATAACGCATATTGCATAACGCATAACGCATAACGCATAACGCATAACCCATAACGCATAACGCATAACGCATAACGCATAACGCATAACGCATAACGCAAATCGCATAACGTATAACGCACAACGCATAACACATAACGCATAACGCATAACGCATAACGCATAACGCATAACGCATAACGCATAACGCATAACGCATAACGCATATTGCATAACGCATAACGCATAACGCATAACGCATAACGCATAACGCATAACGCATAACGCACACCTCATAACGCATAACGCATAACGCAAAACTCATAACGCAAATCGCATAACGCATAACGCATAACGCATAACGCATAACGCATAACGCATAACGCATAACGCATAACGGATCACGCATTACTCATAACGCATAACGCATAACGCATAACGGATCACGCATTTCTCATAACGCATAACGCATAACGCATAACGCATAACGCATAACGCATAACGCATATTGCATAACGCATAACGCATAACGCATAACGCATAACGCATAACGCAAATCGCATAACGCATAACGCATAACGCATTACGCATAACGTATAACGCATAACGCATAACGCAAAACGCATAACGCATAGCGGATAACGCACAACGGATAACACATAACGCATAACGCATAACGCATGACTCATAACGCACAACCCATAACGCATATTGCATAACGCATAACGCATAACGCATAACGCATAACCCATAACGCATAACGCATAACGCATAACGCATAACGCATAACGCATAACGCAAATCGCATAACGTATAACGCACAACGCATAACACATAACGCATAACGCATAACGCATAACGCATAACGCATAACGCATAACGCATAACGCATATTGCATAACGCATAACGCATAACGCATAACGCATAACGCATAACGCATAACGCATAACGCATAACGCACACCTCATAACGCATAACGCATAACGCAAAACTCATAACGCAAATCGCATAACGCATAACGCATAACGCATAACGCATAACGCATAACGCATAACGCATAACGCATAACGCATAACGGATCACGCATTACTCATAACGCATAACGCATAACGCATAACGGATCACGCATTTCTCATAACGCATAACGCATAACGCATAACGCATAACGCATAACGCATAACGCATAACGCATAACGCATAACGCATAACGCATAACGCATAACGCATAACGCATAACGCATAACGCATAACGCATAACGCAAATCGCATAACGTATAACGCACAACGCATAACACATAACGCATAAGGCATAACGCATAACGCATAACGCATAACGCATAACGCATAACGCATAACGCATAACGCATATTGCATAACGCATAACGCATAACGCATAACGCATAACGCATAACGCAAATCGCATAACGGTTAGTGGATAACGCACAACGCATAACACATAACGCATAACGCATAACGCATAACGCATAACGCATAACGCATAACGCATAACGCATAACGCATAACGCATAACGCATAACGCATAACGCACAACTCATAACGCATAACGCATAACGCAAAACGCATAACGGATAACGCATAACGGATAACACATCATGCATAACGCATAACGCATAACGCATAACGCATAATGTATAACGTATAACTCATAACGCATAACCCATAACGCATAACGCATAACGCATAACGCGTAACGGATCAAGCATTACTCATAACGCATAACGCATAACGCATAACGCATAACGCATAACGCATAACGCATAACGCATAACGCATAACGCATAACGCACAACTCATAACGCATAACGCAAAACTCATAACGGATAA
The DNA here is from genome assembly GCA_916610235.2 of Lasioglossum morio. Lineage (NCBI taxonomy): Eukaryota > Metazoa > Arthropoda > Insecta > Hymenoptera > Halictidae > Lasioglossum > Lasioglossum morio. The sequence goes on from CAKAJA020000389.1 coordinate 801,269, forward strand.
CGCATAACGGATAACCCATAACGCATAACGCATAACGCATAACGCATAACGCATAACGCATAACTCATAACACATAACGCATAACCCATAACGCATAACGCATAACGCATTACGCGTAACGCATAACGCATAACGCATAACGCAAATCGCATAACGTATAACGCACAACGCATAACACATAACGCATAACGCATAACGCATAACGCATAACGCATAACGCATATTGCATAACGCATAACGCATAACGCATAACGCATAACGCATAACGCATAACGCACACCTCATAACGCATAACGCATAACGCAAAACTCATAACGCAAATCGCATAACGCATAACGCATAATGCATAAAGCATAACGCATAACGTATAACGCATAACGTATAACGCATAACGCTTAATGCATAACGCATAACGCGTAACGGATCAAGCATTACTCATAACGCATAACGCATAACGGATCACGCATTACTCATATCGCATAACGCATAACGCATAACGGATCACGCATTACTCATAACGCATAACGCATAACGCATAACGCATAACGCATAACGCATAACCCATAACGGATCACGCATTACTCATAACGCATAACGCATAACGCATAACGTATAACGCATAACGCTTAATGCATAACGCATAACGCGTAACGGATCAAGAATTACTCATAACGCATAACGCATAACGGATCACGCAGTACTCATAACGCATAACGCATAACGGATCACGCATTACTCATAGCGCATAACGCATAACGCATAACGGATCACGCATTACTCATAACGCATAACGCATAACGGATCACGCATTTCTCATAACGCATAACGCATAACGCATAACGCATATTGCATAACGCATAAGGCATAACGCATAACGCATAACGCATAACGCATGACCCATAGCGCATAACGCATTACGCGTAACTCATAACGCATGAAGCATAACGTATAACGGATCACGCATTACTCATAACCCATAACGCATAACGCATAACGTATAACGCATAACGCATAACCCATAACGCATAACGCATAACGCATAACGCATAACGCATAACGCATAACGCATAACGCAAATCGCATAACGTATAACGCACAATGCATAACACATAACGCATAACGCATAACGCATAACGCATAACGCATAACGCATAACGCATAACGCATATTGCATAACGCATAACGCATAACGCATAACGCATAACGCATAATGCATAACGCATAACGCATAACGCACAAGTCATAACGCATAACGCATAACGCAAAACTCATAACGCAAATCGCATAACGCATAACGCATAATGCATAAAGCATAACGCATAACGCATAACGCATAACCCATAACGGATCACGCATTACTCATAACGCATAACGCATAACGCATAACGTATAACGCATAACGCTTAATGCATAACGCATAACGCGTAACGGATCAAGCATTACTCATAACGCATAACGCATAACGGATCACGCAGTACTCATAACGCATAACGCATAACGGATCACGCATTACTCATAGCGCATAACGCATAACGCATAACGGATCACGCATTACTCATAACGCATAACGCATAACGGATCACGCATTTCTCATAACGCATAACGCATAACGCATAACGCATAACGCATATTGCATAACGCATAACGCATAACGCATAACGCATAACGCATAACGCATGACCCATAGCGCATAACGCATTACGCGTAACTCATAACGCATGAAGCATAACGTATAACGGATCACGCATTACTCATAACCCATAACGCATAACGCATAACGTATAACGCATAACGCATAACCCATAACGCATAACGCATAACGCATAACGCATAACGCATAACGCATAACGCAAACGCAAATCGCATAACGTATAACGCACAATGCATAACACATAACGCATAACGCATAACGCATAACGCATAACGCATAACGCATAACGCATAACGCATATTGCATAACGCATAACGCATAACGCATAACGCATAACGCATAATGCATAACGCATAACGCATAACGCACAAGTCATAACGCATAACGCATAACGCAAAACTCATAACGCAAATCGCATAACGCATAACGCATAACGTATAACGCATAACGCTTAATGCATAACGCATAACGCGTAACGGATCAAGCATTACTCATAACGCATAACGCATAACGGATCACGCATTACTCATAGCGCATAACGCATAACGCATAACGGATCACGCATTACTCATAACGCAAATCGCATAACGTATAACGCACAACGCATAACACATAACGCATAACGCATAACGCATAACGCATAACGCATAACGCATAACGCATAACGCATATTGCATAACGCATAACGCATAACGCATAACGCATAACGCATAACGCACACCTCATAACGCATAACGCATAACGCAAAACTCATAACGCAAATCGCATAACGCATAACGCATAATGCATAAAGCATAACGCATAACGCATAACGCATAACGTATAACGTATAACGCATAACGCTTAATGCATAACGCATAACGCGTAACGGATCAAGCATTACTCATAACGCATAACGCATAACGCATAACGGATCACGCATTACTCATAACGCATAACGCATAACGCATAACGCATAACGCAAAACTCATAACGCAAATCGCATAACGCATAACGCATAATGCATAAAGCATAACGCATAACGTATAACGCATAACGTATAACGCATAACGCTTAATGCATAACGCATAACGCGTAACGGATCAAGCATTACTCATAACGCATAACGCATAACGGATCACGCATTACTCATAGCGCATAACGCATAACGCATAACGGATCACGCATTACTCATAACGCATAACGCATAACGCATAACGCATAACGCATAACGCATAACGCATATTGCATAACGCATAACGCATAACGCATAACGCATAACGCATAACGCATAACGCATAACGCATAACGCACACCTCATAACGCATAACGCATAACGCAAAACTCATAACGCAAATCGCATAACGCATAACGCATAACGCATAACGCATAACGCATAACGCATAACGCATAACGCATAACGCATAACGCATAACGGATCACGCATTACTCATAACGCATAACGCATAACGCATAACGGATCACGCATTTCTCATAACGCATAACGCATAACGCATAACGCATAACGCATAACGCATAACGCATAACGCATAACGCATAACGCATAACGCATAACGCATAACGCATAACGCATAACGCATAACGCATAACGCATAACGCAAATCGCATAACGTATAACGCACAACGCATAACACATAACGCATAAGGCATAACGCATAACGCATAACGCATAACGCATAACGCATAACGCATAACGCATAACGCATATTGCATAACGCATAACGCATAACGCATAACGCATAACGCATAACGCAAATCGCATAACGGTTAGTGGATAACGCACAACGCATAACACATAACGCATAACGCATAACGCATAACGCATAACGCATAACGCATAACGCATAACGCATAACGCATAACGCATAACGCATAACGCATAACGCACAACTCATAACGCATAACGCATAACGCAAAACGCATAACGGATAACGCATAACGGATAACACATCATGCATAACGCATAACGCATAACTCATAACGCATAACGCATAACTCATAACTCATAACGCATAACCCATAACGCATAACGCATAACGCATAACGCGTAACGGATCAAGCATTACTCATAACGCATAACGCATAACGCATAACGCATAACGCATAACGCATAACGCATAACGCATAACGCATAACGCATAACGCACAACTCATAACGCATAACGCAAAACTCATAACGGATAACGCATAACGCATAACCCATAACGCATAACGCATAACGCATAACGCATAACGCATAACGCATAACTCATAACACATAACGCATAACCCATAACGCATAACGCATAACGCATTACGCGTAACGCATAACGCATAACGCATAACGCAAATCGCATAACGTATAACGCACAACGCATAACACATAACGCATAACGCATAACGCATAACGCATAACGCATAACGCATATTGCATAACGCATAACGCATAACGCATAACGCATAACGCATAACGCATAACGCACACCTCATAACGCATAACGCATAACGCAAAACTCATAACGCAAATCGCATAACGCATAACGCATAATGCATAAAGCATAACGCATAACGTATAACGCATAACGTATAACGCATAACGCTTAATGCATAACGCATAACGCGTAACGGATCAAGCATTACTCATAACGCATAACGCATAACGGATCACGCATTACTCATAGCGCATAACGCATAACGCATAACGGATCACGCATTACTCATAACGCATAACGCATAACGCATAACGCATAACGCATAACGCATAACCCATAACGGATCACGCATTACTCATAACGCATAACGCATAACGCATAACGTATAACGCATAACGCTTAATGCATAACGCATAACGCGTAACGGATCAAGAATTACTCATAACGCATAACGCATAACGGATCACGCAGTACTCATAACGCATAACGCATAACGGATCACGCATTACTCATAGCGCATAACGCATAACGCATAACGGATCACGCATTACTCATAACGCATAACGCATAACGGATCACGCATTTCTCATAACGCATAACGCATAACGCATAACGCATATTGCATAACGCATAAGGCATAACGCATAACGCATAACGCATAACGCATGACCCATAGCGCATAACGCATTACGCGTAACTCATAACGCATGAAGCATAACGTATAACGGATCACGCATTACTCATAACCCATAACGCATAACGCATAACGTATAACGCATAACGCATAACCCATAACGCATAACGCATAACGCATAACGCATAACGCATAACGCATAACGCATAACGCAAATCGCATAACGTATAACGCACAATGCATAACACATAACGCATAACGCATAACGCATAACGCATAACGCATAACGCATAACGCATAACGCATATTGCATAACGCATAACGCATAACGCATAACGCATAACGCATAATGCATAACGCATAACGCATAACGCACAAGTCATAACGCATAACGCATAACGCAAAACTCATAACGCAAATCGCATAACGCATAACGCATAATGCATAAAGCATAACGCATAACGCATAACGCATAACCCATAACGGATCACGCATTACTCATAACGCATAACGCATAACGCATAACGTATAACGCATAACGCTTAATGCATAACGCATAACGCGTAACGGATCAAGCATTACTCATAACGCATAACGCATAACGGATCACGCAGTACTCATAACGCATAACGCATAACGGATCACGCATTACTCATAGCGCATAACGCATAACGCATAACGGATCACGCATTACTCATAACGCATAACGCATAACGGATCACGCATTTCTCATAACGCATAACGCATAACGCATAACGCATAACGCATATTGCATAACGCATAACGCATAACGCATAACGCATAACGCATAACGCATGACCCATAGCGCATAACGCATTACGCGTAACTCATAACGCATGAAGCATAACGTATAACGGATCACGCATTACTCATAACCCATAACGCATAACGCATAACGTATAACGCATAACGCATAACCCATAACGCATAACGCATAACGCATAACGCATAACGCATAACGCATAACGCAAACGCAAATCGCATAACGTATAACGCACAATGCATAACACATAACGCATAACGCATAACGCATAACGCATAACGCATAACGCATAACGCATAACGCATATTGCATAACGCATAACGCATAACGCATAACGCATAACGCATAATGCATAACGCATAACGCATAACGCATAAGTCATAACGCATAACGCATAACGCATAACTCATAACGCAAATCGCATAACGCATAACGCATAACGTATAACGCATAACGCTTAATGCATAACGCATAACGCGTAACGGATCAAGCATTACTCATAACGCATAACGCATAACGGATCACGCATTACTCATAGCGCATAACGCATAACGCATAACGGATCACGCATTACTCATAACGCAAATCGCATAACGTATAACGCACAACGCATAACACATAACGCATAACGCATAACGCATAACGCATAACGCATAACGCATAACGCATAACGCATATTGCATAACGCATAACGCATAACGCATAACGCATAACGCATAACGCACACCTCATAACGCATAACGCATAACGCAAAACTCATAACGCAAATCGCATAACGCATAACGCATAATGCATAAAGCATAACGCATAACGCATAACGCATAACGTATAACGTATAACGCATAACGCTTAATGCATAACGCATAACGCGTAACGGATCAAGCATTACTCATAACGCATAACGCATAACGCATAACGGATCACGCATTACTCATAACGCATAACGCATAACGCATAACGCATAACGCATAACGCATAACGCATAACGCATAACCCATAACGGATCACGCATTACTCATAACGCATAACGCATAACGCATAACGTATAACGCATAACGCTTAATGCATAACGCATAACGCGTAACGGATCAAGCATTACTCATAACGCATAACGCATAACGGATCACGCAGTACTCATAACGCATAACGCATAACGGATCACGCATTACTCATAGCGCATAACGCATAACGCATAACGGATCACGCATTACTCATAACGCATAACGCATAACGGATCACGCATTTCTCATAACGCATAACGCATAACGCATAACGCATATTGCATAACGCATAACGCATAACGCATAACGCATAACGCATAACGCATAACGCATGACCCATAGCGCATAACGCATTACGCGTAACTCATAACGCATGAAGCATAACGTATAACGGATCACGCATTACTCATAACCCATAACGCATAACGCAAATCGCATAACGTATAACGCACAATGCATAACACATAACGCATAACGCATAACGCATAACGCATAACGCATAACGCATAACGCATAACGCATAACGCATAACGCATAACGCATATTGCATAACGCATAACGCATAACGCATAACGCATAACGCATAACGCATAACGCATAATGCATAACGCATAACGCATAACGCACAAGTCATAACGCATAACGCATAACACAAAACTCATAACGCAAATCGCATAACGCATAACGCATAATGCATAAAGCATAACGCATAACGCATAACGCATAACGCATAACGCATAACGTATAACGCATAACGCTTAATGCATAACGCATAACGCGTAACGGATCAAGCATTACTCATAACTCATAACGCATAACGTATCACGCATTACTCATAGCGCATAACGCATAACGCATAACGGATCACGCATTACTCATAACGCATAACGCATAACGCATAACGCATAACGCATAACGCATAACGGATCACGCATTACTCATAACGCATAACGCATAACGCAGAACGTATAACGCATAACGCTTAATGCATAACGCATAACGCGTAACGGATCAAGCATTACTCATAACGCATAACGCATAACGGATCACGCAGTACTCATAACGCATAACGCATAACGGATCACGCATTACTCATAGCGCATAACGCATAACGCATAACGGATCACGCATTACTCATAACGCATAACGCATAACGGATCACGCATTTCTCATAACGCATAACGCATAACGCATAACGCATAACGCATAACGCATAACGCATAACGCATAACGCATAACGCAAAACGCATAACGGTTAGTGGATAACGCACAACGCATAACACATAACGCATAACGCATAACGCATAACGCATAACGCATAACGCATAACGCATAACGCATAACGCATAACGCATAACGCATAACGCATAACGCATAACGCATAACGCACAACTCATAACGCATAACGCATAACGCAAAACGCATAACGGATAACGCATAACGGATAACACATCATGCATAACGCATAACGCATAACGCATAACGCATAACGCATAACTCATAACTCATAACGCATAACCCATAACGCATAACGCATAACGCATAACGCGTAACGGATCAAGCATTACTCATAGCGCATAACGCATAACGCATAACGGATCACGCATTACTCATAACGCATAACGCATAACGGATCACGCATTTCTCATAACGCATAACGCATAACGCATAACGCATAACGCATAACGCATAACGCATAACGCATAACGCATAACGCAAAACGCATAACGGTTAGTGGATAACGCACAACGCATAACACATAACGCATAACGCATAACGCATAACGCATAACGCATAACGCATAACGCATAACGCATAACGCATAACGCATAACGCATAACGCATAACGCATAACGCACAACTCATAACGCATAACGCAAAACTCATAACGGATAACGCATAACGGATAACCCATAACGCATAACGCATAACGCATAACGCATAACGCATAACTCATAACACATAACGCATAACCCATAACGCATAACGCATAACGCATTACGCGTAACTCATAACGCATAAAGCATAACGCATAACGCATAACGCATAACGCATAACGCATAACGCATAACGCATAACGGATCACGCATTACTCATAACGCATAACGCATAACGCATAACGGATCACGCATTTCTCATAACGCATAACGCATAACGCATAACGCATAACGCATAACGCATAACGCATAACGCATAACGCATAACGCATAACGCATAACGCATAACGCATAACGCATAACGCATAACGCATAACGCAAATCGCATAACGTATAACGCACAACGCATAACACATAACGCATAACGCATAACGCTTAACGCATAACGCATAACGCATAACGCATAACGCATAACGCATATTGCATAACGCATAACGCATAACGCATAACGCATAACGCATAACGCAAATCGCATAACGGTTAGTGGATAACGCACAACGCATAACACATAACGCATAACGCATAACGCATAACGCATAACGCATAACGCATAACGCATAACGCATAACGCATAACGCATAACGCATAACGCACAACTCATAACGCATAACGCATAACGCAAAACGCATAACGGATAACGCATAACGGATAACACATCATGCATAACGCATAACGCATAACGCATAACGCATAACGCATAACTCATAACTCATAACGCATAACCCATAACGCATAACGCATAACGCATAACGCGTAACGGATCAAGCATTACTCATAACGCATAACGCATAACGCATAACGCATAACGCATAACGCATAACGCATAACGCATAACGCATAACGCATAACGCATAACGCATAACGCACAACTCATAACGCACAACTCATAACGCATAACGCAAAACTCATAACGGATAACGCATAACGGATAACCCATAACGCATAACGCATAACGCATAACGCATAACGCATAACGCATAACGCATAACTCATAACACATAACGCATAACCCATAACGCATAACGCATAACGCATTACGCGTAACTCATAACGCATAAAGCATAACGCATAACGCATAACGCATAACGCATAACGCATAACGCATAACGCATAACGCAAAACGCATAACGGATAACGCATAACGGATAACACATCATGCATAACGCATAACGCATAACGCATAACGCATAACGCATAACTCATAACTCATAACGCATAACCCATAACGCATAACGCATAACGCATAACGCGTAACGGATCAAGCATTACTCATAACGCATAACGCATAACGCATAACGCATAACGCATAACGCATAACGCATAACGCATAACGCATAACGCATAACGCATAACGCATAACGCACAACTCATAACGCACAACTCATAACGCATAACGCAAAACTCATAACGGATAACGCATAACGGATAACCCATAACGCATAACGCATAACGCATAACGCATAACGCATAACGCATAACGCATAACTCATAACACATAACGCATAACCCATAACGCATAACGCATAACGCATTACGCGTAACTCATAACGCATAAAGCATAACGCATAACGCATAACGCATAACGCATAACGCATAACGCATAACGCATAACGCATAACGCATAACGGATCACGCATTACTCATAACGCATAACGCATAACGCATAACGGATCACGCATTTCTCATAACGCATAACGCATAACGCATAACGCATAACGCATAACGCATAACGCATAACGCATAACGCATAACGCATAACGCATAACGCATAACGCATAACGCATAACGCATAACGCATAACGCATAATGCATAACGCATAACGCATAACGCATAACGCAAATCGCATAACGTATAACGCACAACGCATAACACATAACGCATAACGCATAACGCATAACGCATAACGCATAACGCATAACGCATAACGCATAACGCATATTGCATAACGCATAACGCATAACGCATAACGCATAACGCATAACGCAAATCGCATAACGCATAACGCATAACGCATTACGCATAACGTATAACGCATAACGCATAACGCAAAACGCATAACGCATAGCGGATAACGCACAACGGATAACACATAACGCATAACGCATAACGCATGACTCATAACGCACAACCCATAACGCATATTGCATAACGCATAACGCATAACGCATAACGCATAACCCATAACGCATAACGCATAACGCATAACGCATAACGCATAACGCATAACGCAAATCGCATAACGTATAACGCACAACGCATAACACATAACGCATAACGCATAACGCATAACGCATAACGCATAACGCATAACGCATAACGCATATTGCATAACGCATAACGCATAACGCATAACGCATAACGCATAACGCATAACGCATAACGCATAACGCACACCTCATAACGCATAACGCATAACGCAAAACTCATAACGCAAATCGCATAACGCATAACGCATAATGCATAAAGCATAACGCATAACGCATAACGCATAACGTATAACGCATAACGCTTAATGCATAACGCATAACGCGTAACGGATCAAGCATTACTCATAACGCATAACGCATAACGGATCACGCATTACTCATAGCGCATAACGCATAACGCATAACGGATCACGCATTACTCATAACGCATAACGCATAACGCATAACGCATAACGCATAACGCATAACCCATAACGGATCACGCATTACTCATAACGCATAACGCATAACGCATAACGTATAACGCATAACGCTTAATGCATAACGCATAACGCGTAACGGATCAAGCATTACTCATAACGCATAACGCATAACGGATCACGCAGTACTCATAACGCATAACGCATAACGGATCACGCATTACTCATAGCGCATAACGCATAACGCATAACGGATCACGCATTACTCATAACGCATAACGCATAACGGATCACGCATTTCTCATAACGCATAACGCATAACGCATAACGCATATTGCATAACGCATAAGGCATAACGCATAACGCATAACGCATAACGCATGACCCATAGCGCATAACGCATTACGCGTAACTCATAACGCATGAAGCATAACGTATAACGGATCACGTGCGACGAGCCGTCCGTCGTCGACTCGTCGCGAATCGCATATGAGCGAAGCCGGCCGGATGGCACTTATATTTATAGACATTCGCGACACAAGCGCGAACCAATAGGCGAAGCGCAATCGCGCTTCCCCACCACGCGCCGCGGCGGAACACGCGTATATAAGGCGCGACGAAACGCCGCGAGCGCGGAGTTCGCCCGGAGCCGTCGAGCAACGATCACCGGACCTGCCAGCTCTTCTCAGAGTTAAACAGCTTTGCTGGGCACGAATCCGACCAGTGTAACGCAGACTGGTATCGCCGCTCCAGGGCGTACTCCAAACGTCCGAGCCGTGCGTACGGAGCCGACACGTCGTCGTCGCGTCGGAGGAGTTCGGTGTTGCGGATGGTGAGCACGAATCCCCTCAGGTGCCTCTGAGGCGCGTGCGTTCCTCGCTACGGTTTCTCAGGTGTCGCTGAGTCGTAGTGCGGCACCCTCCGCTCCATTGCTCAGCCGGCCCGGCGTCCGGCCGCCAGGAATTCCGGAACGACGGCTCTTCGGGCATCACGACCCGTACGTCCCTCGGGGCAACGGCGAGCACGAATCCCCTCAGGAGCTTCTGAGGCGCGTGCGTTTCGTAGTTCGAGCACAGGTGTTTCTGTGGAGGGCTACGACGCTACGTCACGACGGAGTTGCGGAACGTGAATCGCCCCGGGCTCACGAGGAGTCCGCCAACGCGGTCTAGTCGCCCGAACGCGACGCGCGATATCCGTGCGCGATTCTAGGTCGCGATCCGCGCCACCGGCGAAACCGCGATAGGATTTAATTAGGATTAGTTTCCCTTACTTGTAATTTCCGCGCAGAGATATTTCTTTTGATCGTCCGCTCACTAATGATTAATTGCGCATAATTCTCTAGTTCTATACTGACTGCTAGTTCGGGGGGGGGGGATTCTGTTCTAGCCCGCTCCAGCTCGAGCGAAGACACCACCGAGACCGTGAACACCCACGCCCCGGCGGCGTCCAGTCTCCCGTCCGAGCGTACCGCTATTGTCCGCGGGATCACCCAATTGTTTCTTTTTTTTGTTTATAAAGTTTTATTGTTAAGGATCGTTATCGAAACCGGATTATTTGTTTTGTTACGTTCATGGTGGTTAGGCCACCCCTCACGTTCCGGCTGCATGGCCGTTAAATAAATCTAGTTCTACCCGATTTCGCATTCTAGTTCATTTAAAACGTCCCTCGAACCCTGGTTACTCTCTGGCTACAGGCATTCGCGAAATCGGTCCGTTACATGGCGCCCGAACAGGGACCTGAGTTAAACTAGCAGTCAGTATCAACCAGCACGGAAATTACGACGTCTGAGGCCCGCCGTCGAACCGAAGTTCGCGCAGCGTAGGCGTCGCGACGCTCCGATAACGACGCGAGATAACGAGGCGATTCAGTGCGCGGTCCACCTTGTACACTAGTTCCGCACCTGGACGCGGGGAGACAAACCCGGACGCGACACCGAGGCCGGTCGGTGAAGCAAAAATTTTTTTTCTCTCTCTCGCTCCGCTTCTATTCCTCAGCGTTCTCGACCTCCAAGTGCTTGTCGTCCTGCCGTCACTACACGTTTACTCCCCAGTGCCCGGTTAAATTTTTTTTTTGCCGCGCAGTAGCGGCCGGACTGCTTTCCGTTAAAACTCGAAACGTGCGCTCACTAAAACCCCTCGGGGCCGCTCGTACACCATGGGAGTCTCTTGGGTTTACCGTCTCCGTAAGGAACAACTCGTCATGGAACTAGCTCATCGCGGCATCGGAACGGAGGGGACGCTGGTGCAACTACGTCAGCGGATGGTCTCCTACGTCCGACGAAACCCCGAGCTCTTCGCGGACAAACCCGAGGACGAACCCGGGTACAAGGAGGAAGCCGACCAGACTAAAGATCTGGTCGAGGTTCACGACGAACTCGTGGCCGGCATTCGTAACACCTCCACCCCGGTCACCCCGACCGCACCGACCCTACCGGCGGTAACAGGGGCCACGACGGCAACCACCCTCGACCAAATGAGGAAGTGGAATTGCCACTTCGACGGGCGCGACCCACACGGTTTCCTCGAGCGTGCCAACGAACTGCAAGGTGCATACCACCTGTCGGACCAACGGATGCTCGACGGCTTTCCCGAGCTGTTACGCGGAGACGCTCAGCTGTGGTACCGTTGCGTCGCCCCAACGGTCACTTCCTGGACAGACCTACAGGCACGCCTCCGGAAGTACTACTTGCCAGCAGACGAACAACGCCACTTGGAGCGACGAATCACTGACCGATATCAAGGTACAAACGAACCGATCCGCGCGTTCGTCACCGAAATGCTTACACTCCTACGGAGGCACGGAGGATACTCGCTCGAACGACAGCTTGACACGCTGTATTACCACATGAAGGACGAACTACAACTACAAATACGGAGGACGGAGGTCCAGAACGCGGACGAGTTAATTCAGCGCGTCGTGGCCGTCGAAGAGGTCCTGCAGCGGCTACGCCGCAAGGCCCCGGAACCCCAACCGGGAAGGAGGGAGCAATACTATCGGGCGGCGGCCGCTGCTCCGATTCCCACAGCCAGCGCCTACAACCGGAACACGCATTGCTGGCGTTGCAAGCGCCCGGGGCACTCACGGTTCGCCTGCCGAAATGAACCGGCACGATTCTGCTCCATGTGCGGGAAAGACGATGTCCTGACACGTGACTGCTGTTATCGGGCAGAACAGGGAAACGGGACACGGGCCGGGACAGCCTAAACTACGACCCGGCCACCGAGATCCCAGAAAACCGGATTTTCATCCCCATTACCATGGGGAAACACGAAACCAAGGCACTCGTAGATACCGGCTCGGTGTGTTCATACGTGAACGCACGGACAGCCGACCGATGCCTCCGGAATGGTTGGGAGGAGATCCCGGAAGAAAGCTCCGCCGCCATGGCCGACGGAACAGAAACGCCGCTCACCCGCAGCGTGTGGGGGACAAGCCTCGTGGACGGTAACCCCCTTGCCCACCAGTACTTCGTCATGGATACGATGGAACACGATGTACTGCTGGGGATGGACGCACTCATTAAGATGCGCCTTGGAGTAGCCATGAATAGGAAATGGTTACTCCCAAACATCAGGGAGACTCGACACGGCCTCTGTACCGCCCACACGCCGGTCGGACTCAACCACCTACGGCGGGACGAACAACAACAATTGGCCGACTTCATCAACCAAGAAGAAGAGAGATTCGCGGGGGTGCGCGGCACGACACCACTGACCGAACACGAAATCCGGCTTGAAGACCCGACCCCTATCAAGCAACGATACCGACCGCGAAATCCCGCGATGCAGGAGATAATTAATACCGAGATCGAAAAGATGCTGGAGGAAGGGGTGATCCAACCCTCCAGGAGCCCGTGGAGCTCTCCCATCGTGCTCGCCAAGAAAAAGGACGGAAAATACCGCTTTTGCGTCGACTTCCGACGATTAAATAAAGTGACGAAAAAGGACGCTTACCCGTTGTCACACATCAACGCAACGCTAGACAAACTCAGAGGAGCGAAATACCTGTCGACGATCGACTTAAAGAACGGGTACTGGCAAGTGCCACTCACGGCGGCCAGCCGACCCCTCACGGCATTCACGGTACCAGGGAAAGGATTGCTCGAATTCAGAGTGATGCCCTTCGGGCTTCACTCCGCGCCGTCCACCTTCCAGCGCCTACTAGACCGGGTGATATCACCGGACCTGGCACCGTCCGCCTTTGCATATCTAGACGATATTGTCATCGCCAGCAAGACCTTCCAGGAGCACCTAAACATACTCAAGGTAGTCTTCCAGCGGCTCCGCGCAGCGAACCTGCGGCCGAATTGGGAGAAATGCCATTTCGCGCGCGAACGACTAAAATATCTAGGACATGTAGTCGACCAAGACGGTCTGCGGACGGACCCGGAAAAGGTATCGGCCGTGACACAGTTAACGGCCCCAGCGAGCACGAAAGAATTACGACGATTCTTAGGCCTCCTCTCCTGGTACCGGCGGTTCCTACCGGACGTGTCAAGGATCGCAGCTCCGCTGACCAGTCTCCTGAAGAAAAAGAGCCAATGGAAATGGGGGGAACCCCAACGAAACGCGTTCAACCAGCTAAAGCAACGGCTCGCGGAAGCTCCGGTACTAGCCGTACCAGACTGGGACAAAACGTTCACCCTGCAAACCGATGCCAGTCGAGATGGGCTCGGTGCGGTCCTCACCCAGGAAGGAGACCAGGGGGAACGAGTGATTGCTTATGCCAGTCGAACGCTGAATCAGGCCGAACGAAACTACTCAGCGACGGAGCTCGAATGCCTTGCAGTCCGGTGGGGCATCTGGAAAATGCGACATTATCTGGAAGGGTACCATTTCGTCGTCTTAACCGACCATCAGTCCCTGAAGTGGCTGGAGAGAATGGACAACCCCTCCGGACGACTCGCCCGGTGGGCAATGGAACTCGGACAGTGGGACTTCGAAATCCGCTACCGTCGGGGCCCAGAGAATACGGTAGCCGATGCGCTCTCGCGACAGCCCGTGCCGGTCTACGAAACGCGACCAGCCAGGAAATGCCCGTGGTACCATCACCAATTGCAGGAAGTGAAGGACCGACCGGAAAACCACCCGGAATATTGCATCAAAGGGGGGCGCCTATTCCGGCATGTACTACACACACTGGATTTCGACGAACATCCGGCAGCCGACAGTTGGAAATTGTGCGTGGCCACAAAGGACCGACCACGCGTCCTCCACGAAGCACACGACGACCCAACCGCGGGCCACCTCGGGGTCGCGAAAACCTTGATCCGCCTCTGCCGACTTTACTACTGGCCAGGGATGCTCCGCGACGGAGCACGCCACGTCCGATCATGCGATAGCTGCCAGAAGTACAAGGCACAACAACAGGCACCCGCGGGGCTCATGCACGCGACGCGAGTCGACCAGCCATGGGAAATGGTTTCCGCCGATTTAGTGGGGCCATTGCCCCGATCCAGCGCGGGAAATACCATGCTGCTGGTGATGCAGGACCGGTACACCAAATGGATCGAATTACGCCCGTTGAGACGAGCCACAGGCGGCGCCATTGTACGAGCCATCCGGGAGCTCGTGGTCTTGAGGCACGGTTGTCCGAGAACCATGGTAACCGACAATGGAAAACAGTTCGTCGGGAAAGAAATCGAGAAAGCGTTCGACGAATGGGGCATCAAACATCGACGTACGCCACCTTACGCCCCACAATGCAACCCGGTGGAGCGAGTTAACCAAGTGGTCAAGACAATGATCGGGCAATATACAGGCCGGTCGCAGCGGAACTGGGATGTACTTTGTCCCGAGATCGCCTTCGCGTACAACACGGCGCAACATAGCGCCGTGGGATACTCGCCGGCATATTTAAATACCGGGAGGGAACTCGTCGCGCCGGGAACCCTACGATTCCAGTCCGGAAAAAGGCCGTCTGCCGCGTTAGAACATCGTTTACAACGATTACGGGAAGCACGAGAATTGGCGGAAAGCAATTCGGCGCGTAGTTTTCAAAATCAGAGTAGGCAATACGACAAGCACCGGCGAAAATGGGAACCACGCGTCGGCACCTACGTGCTCAAACGCAGTCATATTCTCTCTGATAAAGCAGAGTTCCGAAACGCGAAACTAGCGGAGAGATTTAGCGGCCCCTTTCAGGTGCGGAACAAAGTCTCGCCGGTCATCTTTGATCTCTGCGACAACGCGGGGCGCTGGGCGAAACACGTGCACGTGCGGGACATCAAACCGTACCGAACCGCAGAGGATGGACCAGATAACCCCCCACCCGTTACCCCCGGAGGACCAGGGGGAGAGAAAGCGGATGGGGACCAGCGATCACCAGAGGACCGGGATCAGTCAAAGCTAGACAATGTCGCAGGAAGGATCGTCCAGTCAAGAGCTCGACGCGTTCCTCGAGGAGCTGGAGGAGGAATACCGGAGGCACGGGGAGTACATACCTCCCCCAACGCCTCACCGCGGAGATTGCGGCCGCGACGACCAGTGGCCTCCTCAGGGCCAACGCCGACCAACGCAACCGAAGCGCGTGGTGCCTCCAATGCGGCTGCCATCGGCCGAGGCGATACGCGGCAGACGCTGGGAGGGCGTAGGAGTGCTTCGGGCCGGCCCGCCACGGAGCCAGCTCCTCGCAACCGCGATGGCCCAATCCGGCAGGACGGCGAGAATTACCTCACCCCACTGGATGAGACCCAGCGTACCGAAGTCCGCGACGCTAACGGCGGACACAGGGCGTGCCGCCCGAACGGCAAGAGAGACGGCGGCGAAGATCGCCGGACCGGCACCGGGACCGTCAGGAGTACCGGCGCCGAAACCGGAAACCGCACCGAGAACAGTGAACCGATCCCTCCCACTCCGGAAGGCCGGACCACCAGCGACACCAGCGATTCCGAAGCGGTTGACGCGGAGGCAAGGCGGGGCCCGCCGTACGGCGGAAGCAAGCGGCGAAGGAGGACACGACGCGGCCCAGCAATCGACGTCGGCGATCAACATCGGCCGGACAGCTCGAGTCATGTTACAACGGCTCGAGCTGGGGGAACCACGGACCATACCGCTCCCCCAATACCTGGAGCATCTGCCGAAAAGACGCCAGGTACTCCCCAACGGGCGCGAGTTCTGGGCACCGATTGGCGTCCGGCGATACCGGGTCATATGCGGAAACGAGAGATGGCCACTCCGACTGGACGAGGACACAGGCGAAATCCGCCACGTGGGAACGCCGATACCATGGGTAAGGCAATAACATCGGTCAACACCACGCTATCGGTAGTGGGGGCCGCCACTGCTACGTTATCATTTTCGGGGTAGTGCCCTCGGGGCAACGTACGCTTGTGCGCGGTCGTTTCCTCCCGCATGCGTCCGCTTCCGGAGGAAGGGGGGGGTGCGACGAGCCGTCCGTCGTCGACTCGTCGCGAATCGCATATGAGCGAAGCCGGCCGGATGGCACTTATATTTATAGACATTCGCGACACAAGCGCGAACCAATAGGCGAAGCGCAATCGCGCTTCCCCACCACGCGCCGCGGCGGAACACGCGTATATAAGGCGCGACGAAACGCCGCGAGCGCGGAGTTCGCCCGGAGCCGTCGAGCAACGATCACCGGACCTGCCAGCTCTTCTCAGAGTTAAACAGCTTTGCTGGGCACGAATCCGACCAGTGTAACGCAGACTGGGATCGCCGCTCCAGGGCGTACTCCAAACGTCCGAGCCGTGCGTACGGAGCCGACACGTCGTCGTCGCGTCGGAGGAGTTCGGTGTTGCGGATGGTGAGCACGAATCCCCTCAGGTGCCTCTGAGGCGCGTGCGTTCCTCGCTACGGTTTCTCAGGTGTCGCTGAGTCGTAGTGCGGCACCCTCCGCTCCATTGCTCAGCCGGCCCGGCGTCCGGCCGCCAGGAATTCCGGAACGACGGCTCTTCGGGCATCACGACCCGTACGTCCCTCGGGGCAACGGCGAGCACGAATCCCCTCAGGAGCTTCTGAGGCGCGTGCGTTTCGTAGTTCGAGCACAGGTGTTTCTGTGGAGGGCTACGACGCTACGTCACGACGGAGTTGCGGAACGTGAATCGCCCCGGGCTCACGAGGAGTCCGCCAACGCGGTCTAGTCGCCCGAACGCGACGCGCGATATCCGTGCGCGATTCTAGGTCGCGATCCGCGCCACCGGCGAAACCGCGATAGGATTTAATTAGGATTAGTTTCCCTTACTTGTAATTTCCGCGCAGAGATATTTCTTTTGATCGTCCGCTCACTAATGATTAATTGCGCATAATTCTCTAGTTCTATACTGACTGCTAGTTCGGGGGGGGGGGATTCTGTTCTAGCCCGCTCCAGCTCGAGCGAAGACACCACCGAGACCGTGAACACCCACGCCCCGGCGGCGTCCAGTCTCCCGTCCGAGCGTACCGCTATTGTCCGCGGGATCACCCAATTGTTTCTTTTTTTTGTTTATAAAGTTTTATTGTTAAGGATCGTTATCGAAACCGGATTATTTGTTTTGTTACGTTCATGGTGGTTAGGCCACCCCTCACGTTCCGGCTGCATGGCCGTTAAATAAATCTAGTTCTACCCGATTTCGCATTCTAGTTCATTTAAAACGTCCCTCGAACCCTGGTTACTCTCTGGCTACAGGCATTCGCGAAATCGGTCCGTTACACACGCATTACTCATAACCCATAACGCATAACGCATAACGTATAACGCATAACGCATAACCCATAACGCATAACGCATAACGCATAACGCATAACGCATAACGCATAACGCATAACGCAAATCGCATAACGTATAACGCACAATGCATAACACATAACGCATAACGCATAACGCATAACGCATAACGCATAACGCATAACGCATAACGCATAACGCATATTGCATAACGCATAACGCATAACGCATAACGCATAACGCATAATGCATAACGCATAACGCATAACGCACAAGTCATAACGCATAACGCATAACGCAAAACTCATAACGCAAATCGCATAACGCATAACGCATAATGCATAAAGCATAACGCATAACGCATAACGCATAACCCATAACGGATCACGCATTACTCATAACGCATAACGCATAACGCATAACGTATAACGCATAACGCTTAATGCATAACGCATAACGCGTAACGGATCAAGCATTACTCATAACGCATAACGCATAACGGATCACGCAGTACTCATAACGCATAACGCATAACGGATCACGCATTGCTCATAGCGCATAACGCATAACGCATAACGGATCACGCATTACTCATAACGCATAACGCATAACGGATCACGCATTTCTCATAACGCATAACGCATAACGCATAACGCATATTGCATAACGCATAACGCATAACGCATAACGCATAACGCATGACCCATAGCGCATAACGCATTACGCGTAACTCATAACGCATGAAGCATAACGTATAACGGATCACGCATTACTCATAACCCATAACGCATAACGCATAACGTATAACGCATAACGCATAACCCATAACGCATAACGCATAACGCATAACGCATAACCCATAACGCATAACGCATAACGCAAATCGCATAACGTATAACGCACAATGCATAACACATAACGCATAACGCATAACGCATAACGCATAACGCATAACGCATAACGCATATTGCATAACGCATAACGCATAACGCATAACGCATAACGCATAATGCATAACGCATAACGCATAACGCACAAGTCATAACGCATAACGCATAACGCAAAACTCATAACGCAAATCGCATAACGCATAACGCATAACGTATAACGCATAACGCTTAATGCATAACGCATAACGCGTAACGGATCAAGCATTACTCATAACGCATAACGCATAACGGATCACGCATTACTCATAACGCATAACGCATAACCCATAACGGATCACGCATTACTCATAACGCATAACGCATAACGCATAACGTATAACGCATAACGCTTAATGCATAACGCATAACGCGTAACGGATCAAGCATTACTCATAACGCATAACGCATAACGGATCACGCAGTACTCATAACGCATAACGCATAACGGATCACGCATTACTCATAACGCATAACGCATGACTCATAACGCACAACCCATAACGCATATTGCATAACGCATAACGCATAACGCATAACGCATAACCCATAACGCATAACGCATAACGCATAACGCATAACGCATTACGCATAACGTATAACGCATAACGCATAACGCAAAACGCATAACGCATAGCGGATAACGCACAACGCATAACACATAACGCATAACGCATAACGCATAACGCATAACGCATAACGTTAACGCATTACGCATAACGCATAACGCATAACGCATAACGCATAACGCATAACGCATAACGCATAACGCATAACGCATAACCCATAACGGATCACGCATTACTCATAACGCATAACGCATAACGCATAACGTATAACGCATAACGCTTAATGCATAACGCATAACGCGTAACGGATCAAGCATTACTCATAACGCATAACGCATAACGGATCACGCAGTACTCATAACGCATAACGCATAACGGATCACGCATTACTCATAGCGCATAACGCATAACGCATAACGGATCACGCATTACTCATAACGCATAACGCATAACGGATCACGCATTTCTCATAACGCATAACGCATAACGCATAACGCATATTGCATAACGCATAACGCATAACGCATAACGCATAACGCATAACGCATGACCCATAGCGCATAACGCATTACGCGTAACTCATAACGCATGAAGCATAACTTATAACGGATCACGCATTACTCATAACCCATAACGCATAACGCAAATCGCATAACGTATAACGCACAATGCATAACACATAACGCATAACGCATAACGCATAACGCATAACGCATAACGCATAACGCATAACGCATAACGCATAACGCATAACGCATAACGCATATTGCATAACGCATAACGCATAACGCATAACGCATAACGCATAACGCATAACGCATAACGCATAATGCATAACGCATAACGCATAACGCACAAGTCATAACGCATAACGCATAACACAAAACTCATAACGCAAATCGCATAACGCATAACGCATAATGCATAAAGCATAACGCATAACGCATAACGCATAACGCATAACGCATAACGTATAACGCATAACGCTTAATGCATAACGCATAACGCGTAACGGATCAAGCATTACTCATAACGCATAACGCATAACGGATCACGCATTACTCATAGCGCATAACGCATAACGCATAACGGATCACGCATTACTCATAACGCATAACGCATAACGCATAACGCATAACGCATAACGGATCACGCATTACTCATAACGCATAACGCATAACGCAGAACGTATAACGCATAACGCTTAATGCATAACGCATAACGCGTAACGGATCAAGCATTACTCATAACGCATAACGCATAACGGATCACGCAGTACTCATAACGCATAACGCATAACGGATCACGCATTACTCATATCGCATAACGCATAACGCATAACGGATCACGCATTACTCATAACGCATAACGCATAACGGATCACGCATTTCTCATAACGCATAACGCATAACGCATAACGCATAACGCATAACGCATAACGCATAACGCATAACGCAAAACGCATAACGGTTAGTGGATAACGCACAACGCATAACACATAACGCATAACGCATAACGCATAACGCATAACGCATAACGCATAACGCATAACGCATAACGCATAACGCATAACGCATAACGCACAACTCATAACGCATAACGCATAACGCAAAACGCATAACGGATAACGCATAACGGATAACACATCATGCATAACGCATAACGCATAACGCATAACGCATAACGCATAACTCATAACTCATAACGCATAACCCATAACGCATAACGCATAACGCATAACGCGTAACGGATCAAGCATTACTCATAACGCATAACGCATAACGCATAACGCATAACGCATAACGCATAACGCATAACGCATAACGCATAACGCATAACGCACAACTCATAACGCATAACGCAAAACTCATAACGGATAACGCATAACGGATAACCCATAACGCATAACGCATAACGCATAACGCATAACGCATAACGCATAACTCATAACACATAACGCATAACCCATAACGCATAACGCATAACGCATTACGCGTAACTCATAACGCATAAAGCATAACGCATAACGCATAACGCATAACGCATAACGCATAACGCATAACGCATAACGGATCACGCATTACTCATAACGCATAACGCATAACGCATAACGGATCACGCATTTCTCATAACGCATAACGCATAACGCATAACGCATAACGCATAACGCATAACGCATAACGCATAACGCATAACGCATAACGCATAACGCATAACGCATAACGCATAACGCATAACGCATAACGCATAACGCATAACGCATAACGCAAATCGCATAACGTATAACGCACAACGCATAACACATAACGCATAAGGCATAACGCATAACGCATAACGCATAACGCATAACGCATAACGCATATTGCATAACGCATAACGCATAACGCATAACGCATAACGCATAACGCAAATCGCATAACGGTTAGTGGATAACGCACAACGCATAACACATAACGCATAACGCATAACGCATAACGCATAACGCATAACGCATAACGCATAACGCATAACGCATAACGCATAACGCATAACGCATAACGCATAACGCATAACGCACAACTCATAACGCATAACGCATAACGCAAAACGCATAACGGATAACGCATAACGGATAACACATCATGCATAACGCATAACGCATAACGCATAACGCATAACGCATAACTCATAACTCATAACGCATAACCCATAACGCATAACGCATAACGCATAACGCGTAACGGATCAAGCATTACTCATAACGCATAACGCATAACGCATAACGCATAACGCATAACGCATAACGCATAACGCATAACGCATAACGCATAACGCATAACGCACAACTCATAACGCATAACGCAAAACTCATAACGGATAACGCATAACGGATAACCCATAACGCATAACGCATAACGCATAACGCATAACGCATAACGCATAACGCATAACTCATAACACATAACGCATAACCCATAACGCATAACGCATAACGCATTACGCGTAACTCATAACGCATAAAGCATAACGCATAACGCATAACGCATAACGCATAACGCATAACGCATAACGCATAACGGATCACGCATTACTCATAACGCATAACGCATAACGCATAACGGATCACGCATTTCTCATAACGCATAACGCATAACGCATAACGCATAACGCATAACGCATAACGCATAACGCATAACGCATAACGCATAACGCATAACGCATAACGCATAACGCATAACGCATAACGCATAATGCATAACGCATAACGCATAACGCATAACGCAAATCGCATAACGTATAACGCACAACGCATAACACATAACGCATAACGCATAACGCATAACGCATAACGCATAACGCATAACGCATAACGCATAACGCATATTGCATAACGCATAACGCATAACGCATAACGCATAACGCATAACGCATAACGCAAATCGCATAACGCATAACGCATAACGCATTACGCATAACGTATAACGCATAACGCATAACGCAAAACGCATAACGCATAGCGGATAACGCACAACGGATAACACATAACGCATAACGCATAACGCATGACTCATAACGCACAACCCATAACGCATATTGCATAACGCATAACGCATAACGCATAACGCATAACCCATAACGCATAACGCATAACGCATAACGCATAACGCATAACGCATAACGCAAATCGCATAACGTATAACGCACAACGCATAACACATAACGCATAACGCATAACGCATAACGCATAACGCATAACGCATAACGCATAACGGATAACGCATATTGCATAACGCATAACGCATAACGCATAACGCATAACGCATAACGCATAACGCATAACGCACACCTCATAACGCATAACGCATAACGCAAAACTCATAACGCAAATCGCATAACGCATAACGCATAACGCATAACGCATAACGCATAACGCATAACGCATAACGCATAACGGATCACGCATTACTCATAACGCATAACGCATAACGCATAACGCATAACGGATCACGCATTACTCATAACGCATAACGCATAACGCATAACGGATCACGCATTTCTCATAACGCATAACGCATAACGCATAACGCATAACGCATAACGCATAACGCATAACGCATAACGCATAACGCATAACGCATAACGCATAACGCATAACGCACAACTCATAACGCATAACGCAAAACTCATAACGGATAACGCATAACGGATAACCCATAACGCATAACGCATAACGCATAACGCATAACGCATAACGCATAACTCATAACACATAACGCATAACCCATAACGCATAACGCATAACGCATTACGCGTAACTCATAACGCATAAAGCATAACGCATAACGCATAACGCATAACGCATAACGCATAACGCATAACGCATAACGCATAACGCATAACGGATCACGCATTACTCATAACGCATAACGCATAACGCATAACGGATCACGCATTTCTCATAACGCATAACGCATAACGCATAACGCATAACGCATAACGCATAACGCATAACGCATAACGCATAACGCATAACGCATAACGCATAACGCATAACGCATAACGCATAACGCAAATCGCATAACGTATAACGCACAACGCATAACACATAACGCATAAGGCATAACGCATAACGCATAACGCATAACGCATAACGCATAACGCATAACGCATAACGCATATTGCATAACGCATAACGCATAACGCATAACGCATAACGCATAACGCAAATCGCATAACGGTTAGTGGATAACGCACAACGCATAACACATAACGCATAACGCATAACGCATAACGCATAACGCATAACGCATAACGCATAACGCATAACGCATAACGCATAACGCATAACGCATAACGCATAACGCATAACGCACAACTCATAACGCATAACGCATAACGCAAAACGCATAACGGATAACGCATAACGGATAACACATCATGCATAACGCATAACGCATAACGCATAACGCATAACGCATAACTCATAACTCATAACGCATAACCCATAACGCATAACGCATAACGCATAACGCGTAACGGATCAAGCATTACTCATAACGCATAACGCATAACGCATAACGCATAACGCATAACGCATAACGCATAACGCATAACGCATAACGCATAACGCATAACGCACAACTCATAACGCATAACGCAAAACTCATAACGGATAACGCATAACGGATAACCCATAACGCATAACGCATAACGCATAACGCATAACGCATAACGCATAACTCATAACACATAACGCATAACCCATAACGCATAACGCATAACGCATTACGCGTAACTCATAACGCATAAAGCATAACGCATAACGCATAACGCATAACGCATAACGCATAACGCATAACGCATAACGCATAACGGATCACGCATAACTCATAACGCATAACGCATAACGCATAACGGATCACGCATTTCTCATAACGCATAACGCATAACGCATAACGCATAACGCATAACGCATAACGCATAACGCATAACGCATAACGCATAACGCATAACGCATAACGCATAACGCATAATGCATAACGCATAACGCATAACGCATAACGCAAATCGCATAACGTATAACGCACAACGCATAACACATAACGCATAACGCATAACGCATAACGCATAACGCATAACGCATAACGCATAACGCATAACGCATATTGCATAACGCATAACGCATAACGCATAACGCATAACGCATAACGCAAATCGCATAACGCATAACGCATAACGCATTACGCATAACGTATAACGCATAACGCATAACGCAAAACGCATAACGCATAGCGGATAACGCACAACGGATAACACATAACGCATAACGCATAACGCATGACTCATAACGCACAACCCATAACGCATATTGCATAACGCATAACGCATAACGCATAACGCATAACCCATAACGCATAACGCATAACGCATAACGCATAACGCATAACGCATAACGCAAATCGCATAACGCATAACGCAAATCGCATAACGTATAACGCACAACGCATAACACATAACGCATAACGCATAACGCATAACGCATAACGCATAACGCATAACGCATAACGCATAACGCATATTGCATAACGCATAACGCATAACGCATAACGCATAACGCATAACGCATAACGCATAACGCACACCTCATAACGCATAACGCAAATCGCATAACGCATAACGCATAACGCATAACGCATAACGCATAACGCATAACGCATAACGCATAACGCATAACGGATCACGCATTACTCATAACGCATAACGCATAACGCATAACGGATCACGCATTTCTCATAACGCATAACGCATAACGCATAACGCATAACGCATAACGCATAACGCATAACGCATAACGCATAACGCATATTGCATAACGCATAACGCATAACGCATAACGCATAACGCATAACGCAAATCGCATAACGCATAACGCATAACGCATTACGCATAACGTATAACGCATAACGCATAACGCAAAACGCATAACGCATAGCGGATAACGCACAACGGATAACACATAACGCATAACGCATAACGCATGACTCATAACGCACAACCCATAACGCATATTGCATAACGCATAACGCATAACGCATAACGCATAACCCATAACGCATAACGCATAACGCATAACGCATAACGCATAACGCATAACGCAAATCGCATAACGTATAACGCACAACGCATAACACATAACGCATAACGCATAACGCATAACGCATAACGCATAACGCATAACGCATAACGCATAACGCATATTGCATAACGCATAACGCATAACGCATAACGCATAACGCATAACGCATAACGCATAACGCACACCTCATAACGCATAACGCATAACGCAAAACTCATAACGCAAATCGCATAACGCATAACGCATAACGCATAACGCATAACGCATAACGCATAACGCATAACGCATAACGCATAACGGATCACGCATTACTCATAACGCATAACGCATAACGCATAACGGATCACGCATTTCTCATAACGCATAACGCATAACGCATAACGCATAACGCATAACGCATAACGCATAACGCATAACGCATAACGCATAACGCATAACGCATAACGCATAACGCATAACGCATAACGCATAACGCAAATCGCATAACGTATAACGCACAACGCATAACACATAACGCATAAGGCATAACGCATAACGCATAACGCATAACGCATAACGCATAACGCATAACGCATAACGCATATTGCATAACGCATAACGCATAACGCATAACGCATAACGCATAACGCAAATCGCATAACGGTTAGTGGATAACGCACAACGCATAACACATAACGCATAACGCATAACGCATAACGCATAACGCATAACGCATAACGCATAACGCATAACGCATAACGCATAACGCAAAACTCATAACGCATAACGCATAACGCAAAACGCATAACGGATAACGCATAACGGATAACACATCATGCATAACGCATAACGCATAACGCATAACGCATAACGCATAACTCATAACTCATAACGCATAACCCATAACGCATAACGCATAACGCATAACGCATAACGGATCAAGCATTACTCATAACGCATAACGCATAACGCATAACGCATAACGC
Organism: Lasioglossum morio; assembly: GCA_916610235.2. Taxonomy (NCBI): domain Eukaryota; kingdom Metazoa; phylum Arthropoda; class Insecta; order Hymenoptera; family Halictidae; genus Lasioglossum; species Lasioglossum morio. The sequence goes on from CAKAJA020000389.1 coordinate 830,054, forward strand.
ATAACGCATAACGCATAACGCATAACGCATAACGCATAACGCATAACGCATAACGCATAACGCACAACTCATAACGCATAACGCAAAACTCATAACGGATAACGCATAACGGATAACCCATAACACATAACGCATAACGCATAACGCATAACGCATAACGCATAACTCATAACACATAACGCATAACCCATAACGCATAACGCATAACGCATTACGCGTAACTCATAACGCATAAAGCATAACGCATAACGCATAACGCATAACGCATAACGCATAACGCATAACGGATCACGCATTTCTCATAACGCATAACGCATAACGCATAACGCATAACGCATAACGCATAACGCATAACGCATAACGCATAACGCATAACGCATAACGCATAACGCATAACGCATAACGCATAACGCATAACGCATAATGCATAACGCATAACGCATAACGCATAACGCAAATCGCATAACGTATAACGCACAACGCATAACTCATAACGCATAACGCATAACGCATAACGCATAACGCATAACGCATAACGCATAACGCATATTGCATAACGCATAACGCATAACGCATAACGCATAACGCATAACGCAAATCGCATAACGCATAACGCATAACGCATAACGCATAACGAATAACGCATAACGCATAACGCAAAACGCATAACGCATAGCGGATAACGCACAACGGATAACACATAACGCATAACGCATAACGCATGACTCATAACGCACAACCCATAACGCATATTGCATAACGCATAACGCATAACGCATAACGCATAACGCATAACGCATAACGCATAACGCATAACGCATAACGCATAACGCATAACGCAAATCGCATAACGTATAACGCACAACGCATAACACATAACGCATAACGCATAACGCATAACGCATAACGCATAACGCATATTGCATAACGCATAACGCATAACGCATAACGCATAACGCATAACGCATAACGCATAACGCACACCTCATAACGCATAACGCATAACGCAAAACTCATAACGCAAATCGCATAACGCATAACGCATAATGCATAAAGCATAACGCATAACGTATAACGCATAACGTATAACGCATAACGCTTAATGCATAACGCATAACGCGTAACGGATCAAGCATTACTCATAACGCATAACGCATAACGGATCACGCATTACTCATAGCGCATAACGCATAACGCATAACGGATCACGCATTACTCATAACGCATAACGCATAACGCATAACGCATAACGCATAACGCATAACCCATAACGGATCACGCATTACTCATAACGCATAACGCATAACGCATAACGTATAACGCATAACGCTTAATGCATAACGCATAACGCGTAACGGATCAAGAATTACTCATAACGCATAACGCATAACGGATCACGCAGTACTCATAACGCATAACGCATAACGGATCACGCATTACTCATAGCGCATAACGCATAACGCATAACGGATCACGCATTACTCATAACGCATAACGCATAACGGATCACGCATTTCTCATAACGCATAACGCATAACGCATAACGCATATTGCATAACGCATAAGGCATAACGCATAACGCATAACGCATGACCCATAGCGCATAACGCATTACGCGTAACTCATAACGCATGAAGCATAACGTATAACGGATCACGCATTACTCATAACGCATAACGCATAACGCATAACGGATCACGCATTTCTCATAACGCATAACGCATAACGCATAACGCACAACGCATAACACATAACGCATAACGCATAACGCATAACGCATAACGCATAACGCATAACGCATAACGCATATTGCATAACGCATAACGCATAACGCATAACGCATAACGCATAACGCAAATCGCATAACGCATAACGCATAACGCATTACGCATAACGTATAACGCATAACGCATAACGCAAAACGCATAACGCATAGCGGATAACGCACAACGGATAACACATAACGCATAACGCATAACGCATGACTCATAACGCACAACCCATAACGCATATTGCATAACGCATAACGCATAACGCATAACGCATAACCCATAACGCATAACGCATAACGCATAACGCATAACGCATAACGCATAACGCAAATCGCATAACGTATAACGCACAACGCATAACACATAACGCATAACGCATAACGCATAACGCATAACGCATAACGCATAACGCATAACGCATATTGCATAACGCATAACGCATAACGCATAACGCATAACGCATAACGCATAACGCATAACGCACACCTCATAACGCATAACGCATAACGCAAAACTCATAACGCAAATCGCATAACGCATAACGCATAACGCATAACGCATAACGCATAACGCATAACGCATAACGCATAACGCATAACGGATCACGCATTACTCATAACGCATAACGCATAACGCATAACGGATCACGCATTTCTCATAACGCATAACGCATAACGCATAACGCATAACGCATAACGCATAACGCATAACGCATAACGCATATTGCATAACGCATAACGCATAACGCATAACGCATAACGCATAACGCAAATCGCATAACGCATAACGCATAACGCATTACGCATAACGTATAACGCATAACGCATAACGCAAAACGCATAACGCATAGCGGATAACGCACAACGGATAACACATAACGCATAACGCATAACGCATGACTCATAACGCACAACCCATAACGCATATTGCATAACGCATAACGCATAACGCATAACGCATAACCCATAACGCATAACGCATAACGCATAACGCATAACGCATAACGCATAACGCAAATCGCATAACGTATAACGCACAACGCATAACACATAACGCATAACGCATAACGCATAACGCATAACGCATAACGCATAACGCATAACGCATAACGCATATTGCATAACGCATAACGCATAACGCATAACGCATAACGCATAACGCATAACGCATAACGCACAACTCATAACGCATAACGCATAACGCAAAACTCATAACGCAAATCGCATAACGCATAACGCATAACGCATAACGCATAACGCATAACGCATAACGCATAACGCATAACGGATCACGCATTACTCATAACGCATAACGCATAACGCATAACGGATCACGCATTTCTCATAACGCATAACGCATAACGCATAACGCATAACGCATAACGCATAACGCATAACGCATAACGCATAACGCATAACGCATAACGCATAACGCATAACGCATAACGCATAACGCATAACGCATAACGCAAATCGCATAACGTATAACGCACAACGCATAACACATAACGCATAAGGCATAACGCATAACGCATAACGCATAACGCATAACGTATAACGCATAACGCATAACGCATATTGCATAACGCATAACGCATAACGCATAACGCATAACGCAAATCGCATAACGGTTAGTGGATAACGCACAACGCATAACACATAACGCATAACGCATAACGCATAACGCATAACGCATAACGCATAACGCATAACGCATAACGCATAACGCATAACGCATAACGCACAACTCATAACGCATAACGCATAACGCAAAACGCATAACGGATAACGCATAACGGATAACACATCATGCATAACGCATAACGCATAACGCATAACGCATAACGCATAACTCATAACTCAAAACGCATAACCCATAACGCATATCGCATAACGCATAACGCGTAACGGATCAAGCATTACGCATAACGCATAACGCATAACGCATATCGCATAACGCATAACGCATAACGCATAACGCATAACGCATAACGCATAACGCACAACTCATAACGCATAACGCAAAACTCATAACGGATAACGCATAACGGATAACCCATAACGCATAACGCATAACGCATAACGCATAACGCATAACGCATAACTCATAACACATAACGCATAACCCATAACGCATAACGCATAACGCATTACGCGTAACTCATAACGCATAAAGCATAACGCATAACGCATAACGCATAACGCATAACGCATAACGCATAACGCATAACGCATAACGCATAACGCATAACGGATCACGCATTACTCATAACGCATAACGCATAACGCATAACGGATCACGCATTTCTCATAACGCATAACGCATAACGCATAACGCATAACGCATAACGCATAACGCATAACGCATAACGCATAACGCATAACGCATAACGCATAACGCATAACGCATAACGCATAACGCATAACGCATAACGCATAATGCATAACGCATAACGCATAACGCATAACGCAAATCGCATAACGTATAACGCACAACGCATAACGCATAACGCATAACGCATAACGCATAACGCATAACGCATAACGCATAACGCATAACGCATAACGCATATTGCATAACGCATAACGCATAACGCATAACGCATAACGCATAACGCAAATCGCATAACGCATAACGCATAACGCATTACGCATAACGTATAACGCATAACGCATAACGCAAAACGCATAACGCATAGCGGATAACGCACAACGGATAACACATAACGCATAACGCATAACGCATGACTCAAAACGCACAACCCATAACGCATATTGCATAACGCATAACGCATAACGCATAACGCATAACCCATAGCGCATAACGCATAACGCATAACGCATAACGCATAACGCATAACGCAAATCGCATAACGTATAACGCACAACGCATAACACATAACGCATAACGCATAACGCATAACGCATAACGCATAACGCATAACGCATATTGCATAACGCATAACGCATAACGCATAACGCATAACGCATAACGCATAACGCATAACGCATAACGCACAACTCATAACGCATAACGCATAACGCAAAACTCATAACGCAAATCGCATAACGCATAACGCATAATGCATAAAGCATAACGCATAACGTATAACGCATAACGTATAACGCATAACGCTTAATGCATAACGCATAACGCGTAACGGATCAAGCATTACTCATAACGCATAACGCATAACGGATCACGCATTACTCATAGCGCATAACGCATAACGCATAACGGATCACGCATTACTCATAACGCATAACGCATAACGCATAACGCATAACGCATAACGCATAACCCATAACGGATCACGCATTACTCATAACGCATAACGCATAACGCATAACGTATAACGCATAACGCTTAATGCATAACGCATAACGCGTAACGGATCAAGAATTACTCATAACGCATAACGCATAACGGATCACGCAGTACTCATAACGCATAACGCATAACGGATCACGCATTACTCATAGCGCATAACGCATAACGCATAACGGATCACGCATTACTCATAACGCATAACGCATAACGGATCACGCATTTCTCATAACGCATAACGCATAACGCATAACGCATATTGCATAACGCATAAGGCATAACGCATAACGCATAACGCATAACGCATGACCCATAGCGCATAACGCATTACGCGTAACTCATAACGCATGAAGCATAACGTATAACGGATCACGCATTACTCATAACCCATAACGCATAACGCATAACGTATAACGCATAACGCATAACCCATAACGCATAACGCATAACGCATAACGCATAACGCATAACGCATAACGCATAACGCATAACGCATAACGCATAACGCATAACGCATAACGCATAACGCATAACGCATAACGCAAATCGCATAACGTATAACGCACAACGCATAACACATAACGCATAAGGCATAACGCATAACGCATAACGCATAACGCATAACGCATAACGCATAACGCATAACGCATATTGCATAACGCATAACGCATAACGCATAACGCATAACGCATAACGCAAATCGCATAACGGTTAGTGGATAACGCACAACGCATAACACATAACGCATAACGCATAACGCATAACGCATAACGCATAACGCATAACGCATAACGCATAACGCATAACGCATAACGCATAACGCATAACGCATAACGCATAACGCACAACTCATAACGCATAACGCATAACGCAAAACGCATAACGGATAACGCATAACGGATAACACATCATGCATAACGCATAACGCATAACGCATAACGCATAACGCATAACTCATAACTCATAACGCATAACCCATAACGCATAACGCATAACGCATAACGCGTAACGGATCAAGCATTACTCATAACGCATAACGCATAACGCATAACGCATAACGCATAACGCATAACGCATAACGCATAACGCATAACGCATAACGCATAACGCACAACTCATAACGCATAACGCAAAACTCATAACGGATAACGCATAACGGATAACCCATAACGCATAACGCATAACGCATAACGCATAACGCATAACGCATAACTCATAACACATAACGCATAACCCATAACGCATAACGCATAACGCATTACGCGTAACTCATAACGCATAAAGCATAACGCATAACGCATAACGCATAACGCATAACGCATAACGCATAACGCATAACGCATAACGGATCACGCATTACTCATAACGCATAACGCATAACGCATAACGGATCACGCATTTCTCATAACGCATAACGCATAACGCATAACGCATAACGCATAACGCATAACGCATAACGCATAACGCATAACGCATAACGCATAACGCATAACGCATAACGCATAATGCATAACGCATAACGCATAACGCATAACGCAAATCGCATAACGTATAACGCACAACGCATAACACATAACGCATAACGCATAACGCATAACGCATAACGCATAACGCATAACGCATAACGCATAACGCATATTGCATAACGCATAACGCATAACGCATAACGCATAACGCATAACGCAAATCGCATAACGCATAACGCATAACGCATTACGCATAACGTATAACGCATAACGCATAACGCAAAACGCATAACGCATAGCGGATAACGCACAACGGATAACACATAACGCATAACGCATAACGCATGACTCATAACGCACAACCCATAACGCATATTGCATAACGCATAACGCATAACGCATAACGCATAACCCATAACGCATAACGCATAACGCATAACGCATAACGCATAACGCATAACGCAAATCGCATAACGCATAACGCAAATCGCATAACGTATAACGCACAACGCATAACACATAACGCATAACGCATAACGCATAACGCATAACGCATAACGCATAACGCATAACGCATAACGCATATTGCATAACGCATAACGCATAACGCATAACGCATAACGCATAACGCATAACGCATAACGCACACCTCATAACGCATAACGCAAATCGCATAACGCATAACGCATAACGCATAACGCATAACGCATAACGCATAACGCATAACGCATAACGCATAACGGATCACGCATTACTCATAACGCATAACGCATAACGCATAACGGATCACGCATTTCTCATAACGCATAACGCATAACGCATAACGCATAACGCATAACGCATAACGCATAACGCATAACGCATAACGCATATTGCATAACGCATAACGCATAACGCATAACGCATAACGCATAACGCAAATCGCATAACGCATAACGCATAACGCATTACGCATAACGTATAACGCATAACGCATAACGCAAAACGCATAACGCATAGCGGATAACGCACAACGGATAACACATAACGCATAACGCATAACGCATGACTCATAACGCACAACCCATAACGCATATTGCATAACGCATAACGCATAACGCATAACGCATAACCCATAACGCATAACGCATAACGCATAACGCATAACGCATAACGCATAACGCAAATCGCATAACGTATAACGCACAACGCATAACACATAACGCATAACGCATAACGCATAACGCATAACGCATAACGCATAACGCATAACGCATAACGCATATTGCATAACGCATAACGCATAACGCATAACGCATAACGCATAACGCATAACGCATAACGCACACCTCATAACGCATAACGCATAACGCAAAACTCATAACGCAAATCGCATAACGCATAACGCATAACGCATAACGCATAACGCATAACGCATAACGCATAACGCATAACGCATAACGGATCACGCATTACTCATAACGCATAACGCATAACGCATAACGGATCACGCATTTCTCATAACGCATAACGCATAACGCATAACGCATAACGCATAACGCATAACGCATAACGCATAACGCATAACGCATAACGCATAACGCATAACGCATAACGCATAACGCATAACGCATAACGCATAACGCAAATCGCATAACGTATAACGCACAACGCATAACACATAACGCATAAGGCATAACGCATAACGCATAACGCATAACGCATAACGCATAACGCATAACGCATAACGCATATTGCATAACGCATAACGCATAACGCATAACGCATAACGCATAACGCAAATCGCATAACGGTTAGTGGATAACGCACAACGCATAACACATAACGCATAACGCATAACGCATAACGCATAACGCATAACGCATAACGCATAACGCATAACGCATAACGCATAACGCATAACTCATAACGCATAACGCATAACGCAAAACGCATAACGGATAACGCATAACGGATAACACATCATGCATAACGCATAACGCATAACGCATAACGCATAACGCATAACTCATAACTCATAACGCATAACCCATAACTCATAACGCATAACGCATAACTCATAACGGATCACGCATTACTCATAACGCATAACGCATAACGCATAACGCATAACGCATAACGCATAACGCATAACGCATAACGCATAACGCATAACGCATAACGCATAACGCATAACGCACAACTCATAACGCATAACGCAAAACTCATAACGGATAACGCATAACGGATAACCCATAACACATAACGCATAACGCATAACGCATAACGCATAACGCATAACTCATAACACATAACGCATAACCCATAACGCATAACGCATAACGCATTACGCGTAACTCATAACGCATAAAGCATAACGCATAACGCATAACGCATAACGCATAACGCATAACGCATAACGGATCACGCATTTCTCATAACGCATAACGCATAACGCATAACGCATAACGCATAACGCATAACGCATAACGCATAACGCATAACGCATAACGCATAACGCATAACGCATAACGCATAACGCATAACGCATAACGCATAATGCATAACGCATAACGCATAACGCATAACGCAAATCGCATAACGTATAACGCACAACGCATAACACATAACGCATAACGCATAACGCATAACGCATAACGCATAACGCATAACGCATAACGCATATTGCATAACGCATAACGCATAACGCATAACGCATAACGCATAACGCAAATCGCATAACGCATAACGCATAACGCATTACGCATAACGTATAACGCATAACGCATAACGCAAAACGCATAACGCATAGCGGATAACGCACAACGGATAACACATAACGCATAACGCATAACGCATGACTCATAACGCACAACCCATAACGCATATTGCATAACGCATAACGCATAACGCATAACGCATAACCCATAACGCATAACGCATAACGCATAACGCATAACGCATAACGCATAACGCAAATCGCATAACGTATAACGCACAACGCATAACACATAACGCATAACGCATAACGCATAACGCATAACGCATAACGCATATTGCATAACGCATAACGCATAACGCATAACGCATAACGCATAACGCATAACGCATAACGCACACCTCATAACGCATAACGCATAACGCAAAACTCATAACGCAAATCGCATAACGCATAACGCATAATGCATAAAGCATAACGCATAACGTATAACGCATAACGTATAACGCATAACGCTTAATGCATAACGCATAACGCGTAACGGATCAAGCATTACTCATAACGCATAACGCATAACGGATCACGCATTACTCATAGCGCATAACGCATAACGCATAACGGATCACGCATTACTCATAACGCATAACGCATAACGCATAACGCATAACGCATAACGCATAACCCATAACGGATCACGCATTACTCATAACGCATAACGCATAACGCATAACGTATAACGCATAACGCTTAATGCATAACGCATAACGCGTAACGGATCAAGAATTACTCATAACGCATAACGCATAACGGATCACGCAGTACTCATAACGCATAACGCATAACGGATCACGCATTACTCATAGCGCATAACGCATAACGCATAACGGATCACGCATTACTCATAACGCATAACGCATAACGGATCACGCATTTCTCATAACGCATAACGCATAACGCATAACGCATATTGCATAACGCATAAGGCATAACGCATAACGCATAACGCATGACCCATAGCGCATAACGCATTACGCGTAACTCATAACGCATGAAGCATAACGTATAACGGATCACGCATTACTCATAACGCATAACGCATAACGCATAACGGATCACGCATTTCTCATAACGCATAACGCATAACGCATAACGCACAACGCATAACACATAACGCATAACGCATAACGCATAACGCATAACGCATAACGCATAACGCATAACGCATATTGCATAACGCATAACGCATAACGCATAACGCATAACGCATAACGCAAATCGCATAACGCATAACGCATAACGCATTACGCATAACGTATAACGCATAACGCATAACGCAAAACGCATAACGCATAGCGGATAACGCACAACGGATAACACATAACGCATAACGCATAACGCATGACTCATAACGCACAACCCATAACGCATATTGCATAACGCATAACGCATAACGCATAACGCATAACCCATAACGCATAACGCATAACGCATAACGCATAACGCATAACGCATAACGCAAATCGCATAACGTATAACGCACAACGCATAACACATAACGCATAACGCATAACGCATAACGCATAACGCATAACGCATAACGCATAACGCATATTGCATAACGCATAACGCATAACGCATAACGCATAACGCATAACGCATAACGCATAACGCACACCTCATAACGCATAACGCATAACGCAAAACTCATAACGCAAATCGCATAACGCATAACGCATAACGCATAACGCATAACGCATAACGCATAACGCATAACGCATAACGCATAACGGATCACGCATTACTCATAACGCATAACGCATAACGCATAACGGATCACGCATATCTCATAACGCATAACGCATAACGCATAACGCATAACGCATAACGCATAACGCATAACGCATAACGCATATTGCATAACGCATAACGCATAACGCATAACGCATAACGCATAACGCAAATCGCATAACGCATAACGCATAACGCATTACGCATAACGTATAACGCATAACGCATAACGCAAAACGCATAACGCATAGCGGATAACGCACAACGGATAACACATAACGCATAACGCATAACGCATGACTCATAACGCACAACCCATAACGCATATTGCATAACGCATAACGCATAACGCATAACGCATAACCCATAACGCATAACGCATAACGCATAACGCATAACGCATAACGCATAACGCAAATCGCATAACGTATAACGCACAACGCATAACACATAACGCATAACGCATAACGCATAACGCATAACGCATAACGCATAACGCATAACGCATAACGCATATTGCATAACGCATAACGCATAACGCATAACGCATAACGCATAACGCATAACGCATAACGCACACCTCATAACGCATAACGCATAACGCAAAACTCATAACGCAAATCGCATAACGCATAACGCATAACGCATAACGCATAACGCATAACGCATAACGCATAACGCATAACGGATCACGCATTACTCATAACGCATAACGCATAACGCATAACGGATCACGCATTTCTCATAACGCATAACGCATAACGCATAACGCATAACGCATAACGCATAACGCATAACGCATAACGCATAACGCATAACGCATAACGCATAACGCATAACGCATAACGCATAACGCATAACGCATAACGCAAATCGCATAACGTATAACGCACAACGCATAACACATAACGCATAAGGCATAACGCATAACGCATAACGCATAACGCATAACGTATAACGCATAACGCATAACGCATATTGCATAACGCATAACGCATAACGCATAACGCATAACGCAAATCGCATAACGGTTAGTGGATAACGCACAACGCATAACACATAACGCATAACGCATAACGCATAACGCATAACGCATAACGCATAACGCATAACGCATAACGCATAACGCATAACGCATAACGCACAACTCATAACGCATAACGCATAACGCAAAACGCATAACGGATAACGCATAACGGATAACACATCATGCATAACGCATAACGCATAACGCATAACGCATAACGCATAACTCATAACTCATAACGCATAACCCATAACGCATAACGCATAACGCATAACGCGTAACGGATCAAGCATTACTCATAACGCATAACGCATAACGCATAACGCATAACGCATAACGCATAACGCATAACGCATAACGCATAACGCATAACGCACAACTCATAACGCATAACGCAAAACTCATAACGGATAACGCATAACGGATAACCCATAACGCATAACGCATAACGCATAACGCATAACGCATAACGCATAACTCATAACACATAACGCATAACCCATAACGCATAACGCATAACGCATTACGCGTAACTCATAACGCATAAAGCATAACGCATAACGCATAACGCATAACGCATAACGCATAACGCATAACGCATAACGCATAACGCATAACGCATAACGGATCACGCATTACTCATAACGCATAACGCATAACGCATAACGGATCACGCATTTCTCATAACGCATAACGCATAACGCATAACGCATAACGCATAACGCATAACGCATAACGCATAACGCATAACGCATAACGCATAACGCATAACGCATAACGCATAACGCATAACGCATAACGCATAACGCATAATGCATAACGCATAACGCATAACGCATAACGCAAATCGCATAACGTATAACGCACAACGCATAACACATAACGCATAACGCATAACGCATAACGCATAACGCATAACGCATAACGCATAACGCATAACGCATATTGCATAACGCATAACGCATAACGCATAACGCATAACGCATAACGCAAATCGCATAACGCATAACGCATAACGCATTACGCATAACGTATAACGCATAACGCATAACGCAAAACGCATAACGCATAGCGGATAACGCACAACGCATAACACATAACGCATAACGCATAACGCATGACTCAAAACGCACAACCCATAACGCATATTGCATAACGCATAACGCATAACGCATAACGCATAACCCATAGCGCATAACGCATAACGCATAACGCATAACGCATAACGCATAACGCAAATCGCATAACGTATAACGCACAACGCATAACACATAACGCATAACGCATAACGCATAACGCATAACGCATAACGCATAACGCATATTGCATAACGCATAACGCATAACGCATAACGCATAACGCATAACGCATAACGCATAACGCATAACGCACACCTCATAACGCATAACGCATAACGCAAAACTCATAACGCAAATCGCATAACGCATAACGCATAATGCATAAAGCATAACGCATAACGTATAACGCATAACGTATAACGCATAACGCTTAATGCATAACGCATAACGCGTAACGGATCAAGCATTACTCATAACGCATAACGCATAACGGATCACGCATTACTCATAGCGCATAACGCATAACGCATAACGGATCACGCATTACTCATAACGCATAACGCATAACGCATAACGCATAACGCATAACGCATAACCCATAACGGATCACGCATTACTCATAACGCATAACGCATAACGCATAACGTATAACGCATAACGCTTAATGCATAACGCATAACGCGTAACGGATCAAGAATTACTCATAACGCATAACGCATAACGGATCACGCAGTACTCATAACGCATAACGCATAACGGATCACGCATTACTCATAGCGCATAACGCATAACGCATAACGGATCACGCATTACTCATAACGCATAACGCATAACGGATCACGCATTTCTCATAACGCATAACGCATAACGCATAACGCATATTGCATAACGCATAAGGCATAACGCATAACGCATAACGCATAACGCATGACCCATAGCGCATAACGCATTACGCGTAACTCATAACGCATGAAGCATAACGTATAACGGATCACGCATTACTCATAACCCATAACGCATAACGCATAACGTATAACGCATAACGCATAACCCATAACGCATAACGCATAACGCATAACGCATAACGCATAACGCATAACGCATAACGCATAACGCAAATCGCATAACGTATAACGCACAATGCATAACACATAACGCATAACGCATAACGCATAACGCATAACGCATAACGCATAACGCATAACGCATAACGCATATTGCATAACGCATAACGCATAACGCATAACGCATAACGCATAATGCATAACGCATAACGCATAACGCACAAGTCATAACGCATAACGCATAACGCAAAACTCATAACGCAAATCGCATAACGCATAACGCATAATGCATAAAGCATAACGCATAACGCATAACGCATAACCCATAACGGATCACGCATTACTCATAACGCATAACGCATAACGCATAACGTATAACGCATAACGCTTAATGCATAACGCATAACGCGTAACGGATCAAGCATTACTCATAACGCATAACGCATAACGGATCACGCAGTACTCATAACGCATAACGCATAACGGATCACGCATTACTCATAGCGCATAACGCATAACGCATAACGGATCACGCATTACTCATAACGCATAACGCATAACGGATCACGCATTTCTCATAACGCATAACGCATAACGCATAACGCATAACGCATATTGCATAACGCATAACGCATAACGCATAACGCATAACGCATAACGCATGACCCATAGCGCATAACGCATTACGCGTAACTCATAACGCATGAAGCATAACGTATAACGGATCACGCATTACTCATAACCCATAACGCATAACGCATAACGTATAACGCATAACGCATAACCCATAACGCATAACGCATAACGCATAACGCATAACGCATAACGCATAACGCATAACGCAAATCGCATAACGTATAACGAACAATGCATAACACATAACGCATAACGCATAACGCATAACGCATAACGCATAACGCATAACGCATATTGCATAACGCATAACGCATAACGCATAACGCATAACGCATAATGCATAACGCATAACGCATAACGCACAAGTCATAACGCATAACGCATAACGCAAAACTCATAACGCAAATCGCATAACGCATAACGCATAACGTATAACGCATAACGCTTAATGCATAACGCATAACGCGTAACGGATCAAGCATTACTCATAACGCATAACGCATAACGGATCACGCATTACTCATAGCGCATAACGCATAACGCATAACGGATCACGCATTACTCATAACGCAAATCGCATAACGTATAACGCACAACGCATAACACATAACGCATAACGCATAACGCATAACGCATAACGCATAACGCATAACGCATAACGCATATTGCATAACGCATAACGCATAACGCAAAACGCATAACGCATAACGCATAACGCACACCTCATAACGCATAACGCATAACGCAAAACTCATAACGCAAATCGCATAACGCATAACGCATAATGCATAAAGCATAACGCATAACGCATAACGCATAACGTATAACGTATAACGCATAACGCTTAATGCATAACGCATAACGCGTAACGGATCAAGCATTACTCATAACGCATAACGCATAACGCATAACGGATCACGCATTACTCATAACGCATAACGCATAACGCATAACGCATAACGCATAACGCATAACGCATAACGCATAACCCATAACGGATCACGCATTACTCATAACGCATAACGCATAACGCATAACGTATAACGCATAACGCTTAATGCATAACGCATAACGCGTAACGGATCAAGCATTACTCATAACGCATAACGCATAACGGATCACGCAGTACTCATAACGCATAACGCATAACGGATCACGCATTACTCATAGCGCATAACGCATAACGCATAACGGATCACGCATTACTCATAACGCATAACGCATAACGGATCACGCATTTCTCATAACGCATAACGCATAACGCATAACGCATATTGCATAACGCATAACGCATAACGCATAACGCATAACGCATAACGCATAACGCATAACGCATGACCCATAGCGCATAACGCATTACGCGTAACTCATAACGCATGAAGCATAACGTATAACGGATCACGCATTACTCATAACCCATAACGCATAACGCAAATCGCATAACGTATAACGCACAATGCATAACACATAACGCATAACGCATAACGCATAACGCATAACGCATAACGCATAACGCATAACGCATAACGCATAACGCATAACGCATAACGCATAACGCATATTGCATAACGCATAACGCATAACGCATAACGCATAACGCATAACGCATAACGCATAATGCATAACGCATAACGCATAACGCACAAGTCATAACGCATAACGCATAACACAAAACTCATAACGCAAATCGCATAACGCATAACGCATAATGCATAAAGCATAACGCATAACGCATAACGCATAACGCATAACGCATAACGCATAACGTATAACGCATAACGCTTAATGCATAACGCATAACGCGTAACGGATCAAGCATTACTCATAACGCATAACGCATAACGTATCACGCATTACTCATAGCGCATAACGCATAACGCATAACGGATCACGCATTACTCATAACGCATAACGCATAACGCATAACGCATAACGCATAACGCATAACGGATCACGCATTACTCATAACGCATAACGCATAACGCAGAACGTATAACGCATAACGCTTAATGCATAACGCATAACGCGTAACGGATCAAGCATTACTCATAACGCATAACGCATAACGGATCACGCAGTACTCATAACGCATAACGCATAACGGATCACGCATTACTCATAGCGCATAACGCATAACGCATAACGGATCACGCATTACTCATAACGCATAACGCATAACGCATAACGCATAACGCATAACGCATAACGCATGACCCATAGCGCATAACGCATTACGCGTAACTCATAACGCATGAAGCATAACGTATAACGGATCACGCATTACTCATAACCCATAACGCATAACGCATAACGTATAACGCATAACGCATAACCCATAACGCATAACGCATAACGCATAACGCATAACGCATAACGCATAACGCATAACGCAAATCGCATAACGTATAACGCACAATGCATAACACATAACGCATAACGCATAACGCATAACGCATAACGCATAACGCATAACGCATATTGCATAACGCATAACGCATAACGCATAACGCATAACGCATAACGCATAATGCATAACGCATAACGCATAACGCACAAGTCATAACGCATAACGCATAACGCAAAACTCATAACGCAAATCGCATAACGCATAACGCATAACGTATAACGCATAACGCTTAATGCATAACGCATAACGCGTAACGGATCAAGCATTACTCATAACGCATAACGCATAACGGATCACGCATTACTCATAGCGCATAACGCATAACGCATAACGGATCACGCATTACTCATAACGCAAATCGCATAACGTATAACGCACAACGCATAACACATAACGCATAACGCATAACGCATAACGCATAACGCATAACGCATAACGCATAACGCATAACGCATATTGCATAACGCATAACGCATAACGCATAACGCATAACGCATAACGCATAACGCACACCTCATAACGCATAACGCATAACGCAAAACTCATAACGCAAATCGCATAACGCATAACGCATAATGCATAAAGCATAACGCATAACGCATAACGCATAACGTATAACGTATAACGCATAACGCTTAATGCATAACGCATAACGCGTAACGGATCAAGCATTACTCATAACGCATAACGCATAACGCATAACGGATCACGCATTACTCATAACGCATAACGCATAACGCATAACGCATAACGCATAACGCATAACGCATAACGCATAACGCATAACCCATAACGGATCACGCATTACTCATAACGCATAACGCATAACGCATAACGTATAACGCATAACGCTTAATGCATAACGCATAACGCGTAACGGATCAAGCATTACTCATAACGCATAACGCATAACGGATCACGCAGTACTCATAACGCATAACGCATAACGGATCACGCATTACTCATAGCGCATAACGCATAACGCATAACGGATCACGCATTACTCATAACGCATAACGCATAACGGATCACGCATTTCTCATAACGCATAACGCATAACGCATAACGCATATTGCATAACGCATAACGCATAACGCATAACGCATAACGCATAACGCATAACGCATGACCCATAGCGCATAACGCATTACGCGTAACTCATAACGCATGAAGCATAACGTATAACGGATCACGCATTACTCATAACCCATAACGCATAACGCAAATCGCATAACGTATAACGCACAATGCATAACACATAACGCATAACGCATAACGCATAACGCATAACGCATAACGCATAACGCATAACGCATAACGCATAACGCATAACGCATAACGCATATTGCATAACGCATAACGCATAACGCATAACGCATAACGCATAACGCATAACGCATAACGCATAACGCATAACGCAAATCGCATAACGTATAACGCACAACGCATAACACATAACGCATAACGCATAACGCATAACGCATAACGCATAACGCATATTGCATAACGCATAACGCATAACGCATAACGCATAACGCATAACGCATAACGCATAACGCATAACGCATAACGCATAACGCACACCTCATAACGCATAACGCATAACGCAAAACTCATAACGCAAATCGCATAACGCATAACGCATAATGCATAAAGCATAACGCATAACGTATAACGCATAACGTATAACGCATAACGCTTAATGCATAACGCATAACGCGTAACGGATCAAGCATTACTCATAACGCATAACGCATAACGGATCACGCATTACTCATAGCGCATAACGCATAACGCATAACGGATCACGCATTACTCATAACGCATAACGCATAACGCATAACGCATAACGCATAACGCATAACCCATAACGGATCACGCATTACTCATAACGCATAACGCATAACGCATAACGTATAACGCATAACGCTTAATGCATAACGCATAACGCTTAACGGATCAAGAATTACTCATAACGCATAACGCATAACGGATCACGCAGTACTCATAACGCATAACGCATAACGGATCACGCATTACTCATAGCGCATAACGCATAACGCATAACGGATCACGCATTACTCATAACGCATAACGCATAACGGATCACGCATTTCTCATAACGCATAACGCATAACGCATAACGCATATTGCATAACGCATAAGGCATAACGCATAACGCATAACGCATAACGCATGACCCATAGCGCATAACGCATTACGCGTAACTCATAACGCATGAAGCATAACGTATAACGGATCACGCATTACTCATAACCCATAACGCATAACGCATAACGTATAACGCATAACGCATAACGCATAACGCATAACGCATAACGCATAACGCATAACGCATAACGCATAACGCATAACGCATAACGCAAATCGCATAACGTATAACGCACAATGCATAACACATAACGCATAACGCATAACGCATAACGCATAACGCATAACGCATAACGCATAACGCATATTGCATAACGCATAACGCATAACGCATAACGCATAACGCATAATGCATAACGCATAACGCATAACGCACAAGTCATAACGCATAACGCATAACGCAAAACTCATAACGCAAATCGCATAACGCATAACGCATAATGCATAAAGCATAACGCATAACGCATAACGCATAACCCATAACGGATCACGCATTACTCATAACGCATAACGCATAACGCATAACGTATAACGCATAACGCTTAATGCATAACGCATAACGCGTAACGGATCAAGCATTACTCATAACGCATAACGCATAACGGATCACGCAGTACTCATAACGCATAACGCATAACGGATCACGCATTACTCATAGCGCATAACGCATAACGCATAACGGATCACGCATTACTCATAACGCATAACGCATAACGGATCACGCATTTCTCATAACGCATAACGCATAACGCATAACGCATAACGCATATTGCATAACGCATAACGCATAACGCATAACGCATAACGCATAACGCATGACCCATAGCGCATAACGCATTACGCGTAACTCATAACGCATGAAGCATAACGTATAACGGATCACGCATTACTCATAACCCATAACGCATAACGCATAACGTATAACGCATAACGCATAACCCATAACGCATAACGCATAACGC
This sequence comes from Lasioglossum morio, assembly GCA_916610235.2. Taxonomy (NCBI): domain Eukaryota; kingdom Metazoa; phylum Arthropoda; class Insecta; order Hymenoptera; family Halictidae; genus Lasioglossum; species Lasioglossum morio. The sequence goes on from CAKAJA020000389.1 coordinate 850,452, forward strand.
ATAACGCATAACGCATAACGCATAACGCATAACGCAAATCGCATAACGTATAACGCACAATGCATAACACATAACGCATAACGCATAACGCATAACGCATAACGCATAACGCATAACGCATAACGCATATTGCATAACGCATAACGCATAACGCATAACGCATAACGCATAATGCATAACGCATAACGCATAACGCACAAGTCATAACGCATAACGCATAACGCAAAACTCATAACGCAAATCGCATAACGCATAACGCATAACGTATAACGCATAACGCTTAATGCATAACGCATAACGCGTAACGGATCAAGCATTACTCATAACGCATAACGCATAACGGATCACGCATTACTCATAGCGCATAACGCATAACGCATAACGGATCACGCATTACTCATAACGCAAATCGCATAACGTATAACGCACAACGCATAACACATAACGCATAACGCATAACGCATAACGCATAACGCATAACGCATAACGCATAACGCATATTGCATAACGCATAACGCATAACGCATAACGCATAACGCATAACGCATAACGCACACCTCATAACGCATAACGCATAACGCAAAACTCATAACGCAAATCGCATAACGCATAACGCATAATGCATAAAGCATAACGCATAACGCATAACGCATAACGCATAACGTATAACGTATAACGCATAACGCTTAATGCATAACGCATAACGCGTAACGGATCAAGCATTACTCATAACGCATAACGCATAACGCATAACGGATCACGCATTACTCATAACGCATAACGCATAACGCATAACGCATAACGCATAACGCATAACGCATAACGCATAACCCATAACGGATCACGCATTACTCATAACGCATAACGCATAACGCATAACGTATAACGCATAACGCTTAATGCATAACGCATAACGCGTAACGGATCAAGCATTACTCATAACGCATAACGCATAACGGATCACGCAGTACTCATAACGCATAACGCATAACGGATCACGCATTACTCATAGCGCATAACGCATAACGCATAACGGATCACGCATTACTCATAACGCATAACGCATAACGGATCACGCATTTCTCATAACGCATAACGCATAACGCATAACGCATATTGCATAACGCATAACGCATAACGCATAACGCATAACGCATAACGCATAACGCATGACCCATAGCGCATAACGCATTACGCGTAACTCATAACGCATGAAGCATAACGTATAACGGATCACGCATTACTCATAACCCATAACGCATAACGCAAATCGCATAACGTATAACGCACAATGCATAACACATAACGCATAACGCATAACGCATAACGCATAACGCATAACGCATAACGCATAACGCATAACGCATAACGCATAACGCATAACGCATATTGCATAACGCATAACGCATAACGCATAACGCATAACGCATAACGCATAACGCATAATGCATAACGCATAACGCATAACGCACAAGTCATAACGCATAACGCATAACACAAAACTCATAACGCAAATCGCATAACGCATAACGCATAATGCATAAAGCATAACGCATAACGCATAACGCATAACGCATAACGCATAACGTATAACGCATAACGCTTAATGCATAACGCATAACGCGTAACGGATCAAGCATTACTCATAACGCATAACGCATAACGTATCACGCATTACTCATAGCGCATAACGCATAACGCATAACGGATCACGCATTACTCATAACGCATAACGCATAACGCATAACGCATAACGCATAACGCATAACGGATCACGCATTACTCATAACGCATAACGCATAACGCAGAACGTATAACGCATAACGCTTAATGCATAACGCATAACGCGTAACGGATCAAGCATTACTCATAACGCATAACGCATAACGGATCACGCAGTACTCATAACGCATAACGCATAACGGATCACGCATTACTCATAGCGCATAACGCATAACGCATAACGGATCACGCATTACTCATAACGCATAACGCATAACGCATAACGCATAACGCATAACGCATAACGCATGACCCATAGCGCATAACGCATTACGCGTAACTCATAACGCATGAAGCATAACGTATAACGGATCACGCATTACTCATAACGCATAACGCATAACGCATAACGCATAACGCATAACGCATAACGCATAACGCATAACGCATAACCCATAACGGATCACGCATTACTCATAACGCATAACGCATAACGCATAACGTATAACGCATAACGCTTAATGCATAACGCATAACGCGTAACGGATCAAGCATTACTCATAACGCATAACGCATAACGGATCACGCAGTACTCATAACGCATAACGCATAACGGATCACGCATTACTCATAGCGCATAACGCATAACGCATAACGGATCACGCATTACTCATAACGCATAACGCATAACGGATCACGCATTTCTCATAACGCATAACGCATAACGCATAACGCATATTGCATAACGCATAACGCATAACGCATAACGCATAACGCATAACGCATAACGCATATTGCATAACGCATAACGCATAACGCATAACGCATAACGCATAACGCATAACGCATAACGCATAACGCATAACGCAAATCGCATAACGTATAACGCACAACGCATAACACATAACGCATAACGCATAACGCATAACGCATAACGCATAACGCATATTGCATAACGCATAACGCATAACGCATAACGCATAACGCATAACGCATAACGCATAACGCATAACGCATAACGCATATTGCATAACGCATAACGCATAACGCATAACGCATAACGCATAACGCATAACGCATATTGCATAACGCATAACGCATAACGCATAACGCATAACGCATAACGCATAACGCATAACGCATAACGCATAACGCATAACGCACACCTCATAACGCATAACGCATAACGCAAAACTCATAACGCAAATCGCATAACGCATAACGCATAATGCATAAAGCATAACGCATAACGTATAACGCATAACGTATAACGCATAACGCTTAATGCATAACGCATAACGCGTAACGGATCAAGCATTACTCATAACGCATAACGCATAACGGATCACGCATTACTCATAGCGCATAACGCATAACGCATAACGGATCACGCATTACTCATAACGCATAACGCATAACGCATAACGCATAACGCATAACGCATAACCCATAACGGATCACGCATTACTCATAACGCATAACGCATAACGCATAACGTATAACGCATAACGCTTAATGCATAACGCATAACGCGTAACGGATCAAGAATTACTCATAACGCATAACGCATAACGGATCACGCAGTACTCATAACGCATAACGCATAACGGATCACGCATTACTCATAGCGCATAACGCATAACGCATAACGGATCACGCATTACTCATAACGCATAACGCATAACGGATCACGCATTTCTCATAACGCATAACGCATAACGCATAACGCATAACGCATATTGCATAACGCATAAGGCATAACGCATAACGCATAACGCATAACGCATGACCCATAGCGCATAACGCATTACGCGTAACTCATAACGCATGAAGCATAACGTATAACGGATCACGCATTACTCATAACCCATAACGCATAACGCATAACGTATAACGCATAACGCATAACCCATAACGCATAACGCATAACGCATAACGCATAACGCATAACGCATAACGCATAACGCATAACGCAAATCGCATAACGTATAACGCACAATGCATAACGCATAACGCATAACGCATAACGCATAACGCATAACGCATAACGCATAACGCATAACGCATATTGCATAACGCATAACGCATAACGCATAACGCATAACGCATAATGCATAACGCATAACGCATAACGCACAAGTCATAACGCATAACGCATAACGCAAAACTCATAACGCAAATCGCATAACGCATAACGCATAATGCATAAAGCATAACGCATAACGCATAACGCATAACCCATAACGGATCACGCATTACTCATAACGCATAACGCATAACGCATAACGTATAACGCATAACGCTTAATGCATAACGCATAACGCGTAACGGATCAAGCATTACTCATAACGCATAACGCATAACGGATCACGCAGTACTCATAACGCATAACGCATAACGGATCACGCATTACTCATAGCGCATAACGCATAACGCATAACGGATCACGCATTACTCATAACGCATAACGCATAACGGATCACGCATTTCTCATAACGCATAACGCATAACGCATAACGCAAAACGCATATTGCATAACGCATAACGCATAACGCATAACGCATAACGCATAACGCATGACCCATAGCGCATAACGCATTACGCGTAACTCATAACGCATGAAGCATAACGTATAACGGATCACGCATTACTCATAACCCATAACGCATAACGCATAACGTATAACGCATAACGCATAACCCATAACGCATAACGCATAACGCATAACGCATAACGCATAACGCATAACGCATAACGCAAATCGCATAACGTATAACGCACAATGCATAACACATAACGCATAACGCATAACGCATAACGCATAACGCATAACGCATAACGCATAACGCATATTGCATAACGCATAACGCATAACGCATAACGCATAACGCATAATGCATAACGCATAACGCACAAGTCATAACGCATAACGCATAACGCAAAACTCATAACGCAAATCGCATAACGCATAACGCATAACGTATAACGCATAACGCTTAATGCATAACGCATAACGCGTAACGGATCAAGCATTACTCATAACGCATAACGCATAACGGATCACGCATTACTCATAGCGCATAACGCATAACGCATAACGGATCACGCATTACTCATAACGCAAATCGCATAACGTATAACGCACAACGCATAACACATAACGCATAACGCATAACGCATAACGCATAACGCATAACGCATAACGCATAACGCATAACGCATAACGCATAACGCATAACGCATAACGCATAACGCATAACGCATAACGCACACCTCATAACGCATAACGCATAACGCAAAACTCATAACGCAAATCGCATAACGCATAACGCATAATGCATAAAGCATAACGCATAACGCATAACGCATAACGCATAACGTATAACGTATAACGCATAACGCTTAATGCATAACGCATAACGCGTAACGGATCAAGCATTACTCATAACGCATAACGCATAACGCATAACGGATCACGCATTACTCATAACGCATAACGCATAACGCATAACGCATAACGCATAACGCATAACGCATAACGCATAACCCATAACGGATCACGCATTACTCATAACGCATAACGCATAACGCATAACGTATAACGCATAACGCTTAATGCATAACGCATAACGCGTAACGGATCAAGCATTACTCATAACGCATAACGCATAACGGATCACGCAGTACTCATAACGCATAACGCATAACGGATCACGCATTACTCATATCGCATAACGCATAACGCATAACGGATCACGCATTACTCATAACGCATAACGCATAACGGATCACGCATTTCTCATAACGCATAACGCATAACGCATAACGCATATTGCATAACGCATAACGCATAACGCATAACGCATAACGCATAACGCATAACGCATGACCCATAGCGCATAACGCATTACGCGTAACTCATAACGCATGAAGCATAACGTATAACGGATCACGCATTACTCATAACCCATAACGCATAACGCAAATCGCATAACGTATAACGCACAATGCATAACACATAACGCATAACGCATAACGCATAACGCATAACGCATAACGCATAACGCATAACGCATAACGCATAACGCATAACTCATAACGCATAACGCATATTGCATAACGCATAACGCATAACGCATAACGCATAACGCATAACGCATAACGCATAATGCATAACGCATAACGCATAACGCACAAGTCATAACGCATAACGCATAACACAAAACTCATAACGCAAATCGCATAACGCATAACGCATAATGCATAAAGCATAACGCATAACGCATAACGCATAACGCATAACGCATAACGTATAACGCATAACGCTTAATGCATAACGCATAACGCGTAACGGATCAAGCATTACTCATAACGCATAACGCATAACGTATCACGCATTACTCATAGCGCATAACGCATAACGCATAACGGATCACGCATTACTCATAACGCATAACGCATAACGCATAACGCATAACGCATAACGCATAACGGATCACGCATTACTCATAACGCATAACGCATAACGCAGAACGTATAACGCATAACGCTTAATGCATAACGCATAACGCGTAACGGATCAAGCATTACTCATAACGCATAACGCATAACGGATCACGCAGTACTCATAACGCATAACGCATAACGGATCACGCATTACTCATAGCGCATAACGCATAACGCATAACGGATCACGCATTACTCATAACGCATAACGCATAACGCATAACGCATAACGCATAACGCATAACGCATGACCCATAGCGCATAACGCATTACGCGTAACTCATAACGCATGAAGCATAACGTATAACGGATCACGCATTACTCATAACCCATAACGCATAACGCATAACGTATAACGCATAACGCATAACCCATAACGCATAACGCATAACGCATAACGCATAACGCATAACGCATAACGCATAACTCAAATCGCATAACGTATAACGCACAATGCATAACACATAACGCATAACGCATAACGCATAACGCATAACGCATAACGCATAACGCATATTGCATAACGCATAACGCATAACGCATAACGCATAACGCATAATGCATAACGCATAACGCATAACGCACAAGTCATAACGCATAACGCATAACGCAAAACTCATAACGCAAATCGCATAACGCATAACGCATAACGTATAACGCATAACGCTTAATGCATAACGCATAACGCGTAACGGATCAAGCATTACTCATAACGCATAACGCATAACGGATCACGCATTACTCATAGCGCATAACGCATAACGCATAACGGATCACGCATTACTCATAACGCAAATCGCATAACGTATAACGCACAACGCATAACACATAACGCATAACGCATAACGCATAACGCATAACGCATAACGCATAACGCATATTGCATAACGCATAACGCATAACGCATAACGCATAACGCATAACGCATAACGCACACCTCATAACGCATAACGCATAACGCAAAACTCATAACGCAAATCGCATAACGCATAACGCATAATGCATAAAGCATAACGCATAACGCATAACGCATAACGTATAACGTATAACGCATAACGCTTAATGCATAACGCATAACGCGTAACGGATCAAGCATTACTCATAACGCATAACGCATAACGCATAACGGATCACGCATTACTCATAACGCATAACGCATAACGCATAACGCATAACGCATAACGCATAACGCATAACGCATAACCCATAACGGATCACGCATTACTCATAACGCATAACGCATAACGCATAACGTATAACGCATAACGCTTAATGCATAACGCATAACGCGTAACGGATCAAGCATTACTCATAACGCATAACGCATAACGGATCACGCAGTACTCATAACGCATAACGCATAACGGATCACGCATTACTCATAGCGCATAACGCATAACGCATAACGGATCACGCATTACTCATAACGCATAACGCATAACGGATCACGCATTTCTCATAACGCATAACGCATAACGCATAACGCATATTGCATAACGCATAACGCATAACGCATAACGCATAACGCATGACCCATAGCGCATAACGCATTACGCGTAACTCATAACGCATGAAGCATAACGTATAACGGATCACGCATTACTCATAACCCATAACGCATAACGCAAATCGCATAACGTATAACGCACAATGCATAACACATAACGCATAACGCATAACGCATAACGCATAACGCATAACGCATAACGCATAACGCATAACGCATAACGCATAACGCATAACGCATAACGCATATTGCATAACGCATAACGCATAACGCATAACGCATAACGCATAACGCATAACGCATAATGCATAACGCATAACGCATAACGCACAAGTCATAACGCATAACGCATAACACAAAACTCATAACGCAAATCGCATAACGCATAACGCATAATGCATAAAGCATAACGCATAACGCATAACGCATAACGCATAACGCATAACGTATAACGCATAACGCTTAATGCATAACGCATAACGCGTAACGGATCAAGCATTACTCATAACGCATAACGCATAACGTATCACGCATTACTCATAGCGCATAACGCATAACGCATAACGGATCACGCATTACTCATAACGCATAACGCATAACGCATAACGCATAACGCATAACGCATAACGGATCACGCATTACTCATAACGCATAACGCATAACGCAGAACGTATAACGCATAACGCTTAATGCATAACGCATAACGCGTAACGGATCAAGCATTACTCATAACGCATAACGCATAACGGATCACGCAGTACTCATAACGCATAACGCATAACGGATCACGCATTACTCATAGCGCATAACGCATAACGCATAACGGATCACGCATTACTCATAACGCATAACGCATAACGGATCACGCATTTCTCATAACGCATAACGCATAACGCATAACGCATAACGCATAACGCATAACGCATAACGCATAACGCATAACGCAAAACGCATAACGGTTAGTGGATAACGCACAACGCATAACACATAACGCATAACGCATAACGCATAACGCATAACGCATAACGCATAACGCATAACGCATAACGCATAACGCATAACGCATAACGCATAACGCATAACGCACAACTCATAACGCATAACGCATAACGCAAAACGCATAACGGATAACGCATAACGGATAACACATCCTGCATAACGCATAACGCATAACGCATAACGCATAACGCATAACGCATAACTCATAACTCATAACGCATAACCCATAACGCATAACGCATAACGCATAACGCGTAACGGATCAAGCATTACTCATAGCGCATAACGCATAACGCATAACGGATCACGCATTACTCATAACGCATAACGCATAACGGATCACGCATTTCTCATAACGCATAACGCATAACGCATAACGCATAACGCATAACGCATAACGCATAACGCATAACGCATAACGCATAACGCAAAACGCATAACGGTTAGTGGATAACGCACAACGCATAACACATAACGCATAACGCATAACGCATAACGCATAACGCATAACGCATAACGCATAACGCATAACGCATAACGCATAACGCATAACGCATAACGCATAACGCATAACGCATAACGCATAACGCACAACTCATAACGCATAACGCAAAACTCATAACGGATAACGCATAACGGATAACCCATAACGCATAACGCATAACGCATAACGCATAACGCATAACTCATAACACATAACGCATAACCCATAACGCATAACGCATAACGCATTACGCGTAACTCTTAACGCATAAAGCATAACGCATAACGCATAACGCATAACGCATAACGCATAACGCATAACGCATAACGGATCACGCATTACTCATAACGCATAACGCATAACGCATAACGGATCACGCATTTCTCATAACGCATAACGCATAACGCATAACGCATAACGCATAACGCATAACGCATAACGCATAACGCATAACGCATAACGCATAACGCATAACGCATAACGCATAACGCATAACGCATAACGCAAATCGCATAACGTATAACGCACAACGCATAACACATAACGCATAACGCATAACGCTTAACGCATAACGTATAACGCATAACGCATAACGCATAACGCATATTGCATAACGCATAACGCATAACGCATAACGCATAACGCATAACGCAAATCGCATAACGGTTAGTGGATAACGCACAACGCATAACGCATAACGCATAACGCATAACGCATAACGCATAACGCATAACGCATAACGCATAACGCATAACGCATAACGCATAACGCATAACGCACAACTCATAACGCATAACGCATAACGCAAAACGCATAACGGATAACGCATAACGGATAACACATCATGCATAACGCATAACGCATAACGCATAACGCATAACGCATAACTCATAACTCATAACGCATAACCCATAACGCATAACGCATAACGCATAACGCGTAACGGATCAAGCATTACTCATAACGCATAACGCATAACGCATAACGCATAACGCATAACGCATAACGCATAACGCATAACGCATAACGCATAACGCATAACGCATAACGCATAACGCATAACGCACAACTCATAACGCACAACTCATAACGCATAACGCAAAACTCATAACGGATAACGCATAACGGATAACCCATAACGCATAACGCATAACGCATAACGCATAACGCATAACGCATAACGCATAACTCATAACACATAACGCATAACCCATAACGCATAACGCATAACGCATTACGCGTAACTCATAACGCATAAAGCATAACGCATAACGCATAACGCATAACGCATAACGCATAACGCATAACGCATAACGCATAACGCATAACGGATCACGCATTACTCATAACGCATAACGCATAACGCATAACGGATCACGCATTTCTCATAACGCATAACGCATAACGCATAACGCATAACGCATAACGCATAACGCATAACGCATAACGCATAACGCATAACGCATAACGCATAACGCATAACGCATAACGCATAACGCATAACGCATAACGCATAATGCATAACGCATAACGCATAACGCATAACGCAAATCGCATAACGTATAACGCACAACGCATAACACATAACGCATAACGCATAACGCATAACGCATAACGCATAACGCATAACGCATAACGCATAACGCATATTGCATAACGCATAACGCATAACGCATAACGCATAACGCATAACGCAAATCGCATAACGCATAACGCATAACGCATTACGCATAACGTATAACGCATAACGCATAACGCAAAACGCATAACGCATAGCGGATAACGCACAACGGATAACACATAACGCATAACGCATAACGCATGACTCATAACGCACAACCCATAACGCATATTGCATAACGCATAACGCATAACGCATAACGCATAACCCATAACGCATAACGCATAACGCATAACGCATAACGCATAACGCAAATCGCATAACGTATAACGCACAACGCATAACACATAACGCATAACGCATAACGCATAACGCATAACGCATAACGCATAACGCATAACGCATATTGCATAACGCATAACGCATAACGCATAACGCATAACGCATAACGCATAACGCATAACGCACACCTCATAACGCATAACGCATAACGCAAAACTCATAACGCAAATCGCATAACGCATAACGCATAATGCATAAAGCATAACGCATAACGCATAACGCATAACGTATAACGCATAACGCTTAATGCATAACGCATAACGCGTAACGGATCAAGCATTACTCATAACGCATAACGCATAACGGATCACGCATTACTCATAGCGCATAACGCATAACGCATAACGGATCACGCATTACTCATAACGCATAACGCATAACGGATCACGCATTTCTCATAACGCATAACGCATAACGCATAACGCATATTGCATAACGCATAAGGCATAACGCATAACGCATAACGCATAACGCATGACCCATAGCGCATAACGCATTACGCGTAACTCATAACGCATGAAGCATAACGTATAACGGATCACGTGCGACGAGCCGTCCGTCGTCGACTCGTCGCGAATCGCATATGAGCGAAGCCGGCCGGATGGCACTTATATTTATAGACATTCGCGACACAAGCGCGAACCAATAGGCGAAGCGCAATCGCGCTTCCCCACCACGCGCCGCGGCGGAACACGCGTATATAAGGCGCGACGAAACGCCGCGAGCGCGGAGTTCGCCCGGAGCCGTCGAGCAACGATCACCGGACCTGCCAGCTCTTCTCAGAGTTAAACAGCTTTGCTGGGCACGAATCCGACCAGTGTAACGCAGACTGGTATCGCCGCTCCAGGGCGTACTCCAAACGTCCGAGCCGTGCGTACGGAGCCGACACGTCGTCGTCGCGTCGGAGGAGTTCGGTGTTGCGGATGGTGAGCACGAATCCCCTCAGGTGCCTCTGAGGCGCGTGCGTTCCTCGCTACGGTTTCTCAGGTGTCGCTGAGTCGTAGTGCGGCACCCTCCGCTCCATTGCTCAGCCGGCCCGGCGTCCGGCCGCCAGGAATTCCGGAACGACGGCTCTTCGGGCATCACGACCCGTACGTCCCTCGGGGCAACGGCGAGCACGAATCCCCTCAGGAGCTTCTGAGGCGCGTGCGTTTCGTAGTTCGAGCACAGGTGTTTCTGTGGAGGGCTACGACGCTACGTCACGACGGAGTTGCGGAACGTGAATCGCCCCGGGCTCACGAGGAGTCCGCCAACGCGGTCTAGTCGCCCGAACGCGACGCGCGATATCCGTGCGCGATTCTAGGTCGCGATCCGCGCCACCGGCGAAACCGCGATAGGATTTAATTAGGATTAGTTTCCCTTACTTGTAATTTCCGCGCAGAGATATTTCTTTTGATCGTCCGCTCACTAATGATTAATTGCGCATAATTCTCTAGTTCTATACTGACTGCTAGTTCGGGGGGGGGGATTCTGTTCTAGCCCGCTCCAGCTCGAGCGAAGACACCACCGAGACCGTGAACACCCACGCCCCGGCGGCGTCCAGTCTCCCGTCCGAGCGTACCGCTATTGTCCGCGGGATCACCCAATTGTTTCTTTTTTTTGTTTATAAAGTTTTATTGTTAAGGATCGTTATCGAAACCGGATTATTTGTTTTGTTACGTTCATGGTGGTTAGGCCACCCCTCACGTTCCGGCTGCATGGCCGTTAAATAAATCTAGTTCTACCCGATTTCGCATTCTAGTTCATTTAAAACGTCCCTCGAACCCTGGTTACTCTCTGGCTACAGGCATTCGCGAAATCGGTCCGTTACATGGCGCCCGAACAGGGACCTGAGTTAAACTAGCAGTCAGTATCAACCAGCACGGAAATTACGACGTCTGAGGCCCGCCGTCGAACCGAAGTTCGCGCAGCGTAGGCGTCGCGACGCTCCGATAACGACGCGAGATAACGAGGCGATTCAGTGCGCGGTCCACCTTGTACACTAGTTCCGCACCTGGACGCGGGGAGACAAACCCGGACGCGACACCGAGGCCGGTCGGTGAAGCAAAAATTTTTTTTCTCTCTCTCGCTCCGCTTCTATTCCTCAGCGTTCTCGACCTCCAAGTGCTTGTCGTCCTGCCGTCACTACACGTTTACTCCCCAGTGCCCGGTTAAATTTTTTTTTTGCCGCGCAGTAGCGGCCGGACTGCTTTCCGTTAAAACTCGAAACGTGCGCTCACTAAAACCCCTCGGGGCCGCTCGTACACCATGGGAGTCTCTTGGGTTTACCGTCTCCGTAAGGAACAACTCGTCATGGAACTAGCTCATCGCGGCATCGGAACGGAGGGGACGCTGGTGCAACTACGTCAGCGGATGGTCTCCTACGTCCGACGAAACCCCGAGCTCTTCGCGGACAAACCCGAGGACGAACCCGGGTACAAGGAGGAAGCCGACCAGACTAAAGATCTGGTCGAGGTTCACGACGAACTCGTGGCCGGCATTCGTAACACCTCCACCCCGGTCACCCCGACCGCACCGACCCTACCGGCGGTAACAGGGGCCACGACGGCAACCACCCTCGACCAAATGAGGAAGTGGAATTGCCACTTCGACGGGCGCGACCCACACGGTTTCCTCGAGCGTGCCAACGAACTGCAAGGTGCATACCACCTGTCGGACCAACGGATGCTCGACGGCTTTCCCGAGCTGTTACGCGGAGACGCTCAGCTGTGGTACCGTTGCGTCGCCCCAACGGTCACTTCCTGGACAGACCTACAGGCACGCCTCCGGAAGTACTACTTGCCAGCAGACGAACAACGCCACTTGGAGCGACGAATCACTGACCGATATCAAGGTACAAACGAACCGATCCGCGCGTTCGTCACCGAAATGCTTACACTCCTACGGAGGCACGGAGGATACTCGCTCGAACGACAGCTTGACACGCTGTATTACCACATGAAGGACGAACTACAACTACAAATACGGAGGACGGAGGTCCAGAACGCGGACGAGTTAATTCAGCGCGTCGTGGCCGTCGAAGAGGTCCTGCAGCGGCTACGCCGCAAGGCCCCGGAACCCCAACCGGGAAGGAGGGAGCAATACTATCGGGCGGCGGCCGCTGCTCCGATTCCCACAGCCAGCGCCTACAACCGGAACACGCATTGCTGGCGTTGCAAGCGCCCGGGGCACTCACGGTTCGCCTGCCGAAATGAACCGGCACGATTCTGCTCCATGTGCGGGAAAGACGATGTCCTGACACGTGACTGCTGTTATCGGGCAGAACAGGGAAACGGGACACGGGCCGGGACAGCCTAAACTACGACCCGGCCACCGAGATCCCAGAAAACCGGATTTTCATCCCCATTACCATGGGGAAACACGAAACCAAGGCACTCGTAGATACCGGCTCGGTGTGTTCATACGTGAACGCACGGACAGCCGACCGATGCCTCCGGAATGGTTGGGAGGAGATCCCGGAAGAAAGCTCCGCCGCCATGGCCGACGGAACAGAAACGCCGCTCACCCGCAGCGTGTGGGGGACAAGCCTCGTGGACGGTAACCCCCTTGCCCACCAGTACTTCGTCATGGATACGATGGAACACGATGTACTGCTGGGGATGGACGCACTCATTAAGATGCGCCTTGGAGTAGCCATGAATAGGAAATGGTTACTCCCAAACATCAGGGAGACTCGACACGGCCTCTGTACCGCCCACACGCCGGTCGGACTCAACCACCTACGGCGGGACGAACAACAACAATTGGCCGACTTCATCAACCAAGAAGAAGAGAGATTCGCGGGGGTGCGCGGCACGACACCACTGACCGAACACGAAATCCGGCTTGAAGACCCGACCCCTATCAAGCAACGATACCGACCGCGAAATCCCGCGATGCAGGAGATAATTAATACCGAGATCGAAAAGATGCTGGAGGAAGGGGTGATCCAACCCTCCAGGAGCCCGTGGAGCTCTCCCATCGTGCTCGCCAAGAAAAAGGACGGAAAATACCGCTTTTGCGTCGACTTCCGACGATTAAATAAAGTGACGAAAAAGGACGCTTACCCGTTGCCACACATCAACGCAACGCTAGACAAACTCAGAGGAGCGAAATACCTGTCGACGATCGACTTAAAGAACGGGTACTGGCAAGTGCCACTCACGGCGGCCAGCCGACCCCTCACGGCATTCACGGTACCAGGGAAAGGATTGCTCGAATTCAGAGTGATGCCCTTCGGGCTTCACTCCGCGCCGTCCACCTTCCAGCGCCTACTAGACCGGGTGATATCACCGGACCTGGCACCGTCCGCCTTTGCATATCTAGACGATATTGTCATCGCCAGCAAGACCTTCCAGGAGCACCTAAACATACTCAAGGTAGTCTTCCAGCGGCTCCGCGCAGCGAACCTGCGGCCGAATTGGGAGAAATGCCATTTCGCGCGCGAACGACTAAAATATCTAGGACATGTAGTCGACCAAGACGGTCTGCGGACGGACCCGGAAAAGGTATCGGCCGTGACACAGTTAACGGCCCCAGCGAGCACGAAAGAATTACGACGATTCTTAGGCCTCCTCTCCTGGTACCGGCGGTTCCTACCGGACGTGTCAAGGATCGCAGCTCCGCTGACCAGTCTCCTGAAGAAAAAGAGCCAATGGAAATGGGGGGAACCCCAACGAAACGCGTTCAACCAGCTAAAGCAACGGCTCGCGGAAGCTCCGGTACTAGCCGTACCAGACTGGGACAAAACGTTCACCCTGCAAACCGATGCCAGTCGAGATGGGCTCGGTGCGGTCCTCACCCAGGAAGGAGACCAGGGGGAACGAGTGATTGCTTATGCCAGTCGAACGCTGAATCAGGCCGAACGAAACTACTCAGCGACGGAGCTCGAATGCCTTGCAGTCCGGTGGGGCATCTGGAAAATGCGACATTATCTGGAAGGGTACCATTTCGTCGTCTTAACCGACCATCAGTCCCTGAAGTGGCTGGAGAGAATGGACAACCCCTCCGGACGACTCGCCCGGTGGGCAATGGAACTCGGACAGTGGGACTTCGAAATCCGCTACCGTCGGGGCCCAGAGAATACGGTAGCCGATGCGCTCTCGCGACAGCCCGTGCCGGTCTACGAAACGCGACCAGCCAGGAAATGCCCGTGGTACCATCACCAATTGCAGGAAGTGAAGGACCGACCGGAAAACCACCCGGAATATTGCATCAAAGGGGGGCGCCTATTCCGGCATGTACTACACACACTGGATTTCGACGAACATCCGGCAGCCGACAGTTGGAAATTGTGCGTGGCCACAAAGGACCGACCACGCGTCCTCCACGAAGCACACGACGACCCAACCGCGGGCCACCTCGGGGTCGCGAAAACCTTGATCCGCCTCGGCCGACTTTACTACTGGCCAGGGATGCTCCGCGACGGAGCACGCCACGTCCGATCATGCGATAGCTGCCAGAAGTACAAGGCACAACAACAGGCACCCGCGGGGCTCATGCACGCGACGCGAGTCGACCAGCCATGGGAAATGGTTTCCGCCGATTTAGTGGGGCCATTGCCCCGATCCAGCGCGGGAAATACCATGCTGCTGGTGATGCAGGACCGGTACACCAAATGGATCGAATTACGCCCGTTGAGACGAGCCACAGGCGGCGCCATTGTACGAGCCATCCGGGAGCTCGTGGTCTTGAGGCACGGTTGTCCGAGAACCATGGTAACCGACAATGGAAAACAGTTCGTCGGGAAAGAAATCGAGAAAGCGTTCGACGAATGGGGCATCAAACATCGACGTACGCCACCTTACGCCCCACAATGCAACCCGGTGGAGCGAGTTAACCAAGTGGTCAAGACAATGATCGGGCAATATACAGGCCGGTCGCAGCGGAACTGGGATGTACTTTGTCCCGAGATCGCCTTCGCGTACAACACGGCGCAACATAGCGCCGTGGGATACTCGCCGGCATATTTAAATACCGGGAGGGAACTCGTCGCGCCGGGAACCCTACGATTCCAGTCCGGAAAAAGGCCGTCTGCCGCGTTAGAACATCGTTTACAACGATTACGGGAAGCACGAGAATTGGCGGAAAGCAATTCGGCGCGTAGTTTTCAAAATCAGAGTAGGCAATACGACAAGCACCGGCGAAAATGGGAACCACGCGTCGGCACCTACGTGCTCAAACGCAGTCATATTCTCTCTGATAAAGCAGAGTTCCGAAACGCGAAACTAGCGGAGAGATTTAGCGGCCCCTTTCAGGTGCGGAACAAAGTCTCGCCGGTCATCTTTGATCTCTGCGACAACGCGGGGCGCTGGGCGAAACACGTGCACGTGCGGGACATCAAACCGTACCGAACCGCAGAGGATGGACCAGATAACCCCCCACCCGTTACCCCCGGAGGACCAGGGGGAGAGAAAGCGGATGGGGACCAGCGATCACCAGAGGACCGGGATCAGTCAAAGCTAGACAATGTCGCAGGAAGGATCGTCCAGTCAAGAGCTCGACGCGTTCCTCGAGGAGCTGGAGGAGGAATACCGGAGGCACGGGGAGTACATACCTCCCCCAACGCCTCACCGCGGAGATTGCGGCCGCGACGACCAGTGGCCTCCTCAGGGCCAACGCCGACCAACGCAACCGAAGCGCGTGGTGCCTCCAATGCGGCTGCCATCGGCCGAGGCGATACGCGGCAGACGCTGGGAGGGCGTAGGAGTGCTTCGGGCCGGCCCGCCACGGAGCCAGCTCCTCGCAACCGCGATGGCCCAATCCGGCAGGACGGCGAGAATTACCTCACCCCACTGGATGAGACCCAGCGTACCGAAGTCCGCGACGCTAACGGCGGACACAGGGCGTGCCGCCCGAACGGCAAGAGAGACGGCGGCGAAGATCGCCGGACCGGCACCGGGACCGTCAGGAGTACCGGCGCCGAAACCGGAAACCGCACCGAGAACAGTGAACCGATCCCTCCCACTCCGGAAGGCCGGACCACCAGCGACACCAGCGATTCCGAAGCGGTTGACGCGGAGGCAAGGCGGGGCCCGCCGTACGGCGGAAGCAAGCGGCGAAGGAGGACACGACGCGGCCCAGCAATCGACGTCGGCGATCAACATCGGCCGGACAGCTCGAGTCATGTTACAACGGCTCGAGCTGGGGGAACCACGGACCATACCGCTCCCCCAATACCTGGAGCATCTGCCGAAAAGACGCCAGGTACTCCCCAACGGGCGCGAGTTCTGGGCACCGATTGGCGTCCGGCGATACCGGGTCATATGCGGAAACGAGAGATGGCCACTCCGACTGGACGAGGACACAGGCGAAATCCGCCACGTGGGAACGCCGATACCATGGGTAAGGCAATAACATCGGTCAACACCACGCTATCGGTAGTGGGGGCCGCCACTGCTACGTTATCATTTTCGGGGTAGTGCCCTCGGGGCAACGTACGCTTGTGCGCGGTCGTTTCCTCCCGCATGCGTCCGCTTCCGGAGGAAGGGGGGGGTGCGACGAGCCGTCCGTCGTCGACTCGTCGCGAATCGCATATGAGCGAAGCCGGCCGGATGGCACTTATATTTATAGACATTCGCGACACAAGCGCAAACCAATAGGCGAAGCGCAATCGCGCTTCCCCACCACGCGCCGCGGCGGAACACGCGTATATAAGGCGCGACGAAACGCCGCGAGCGCGGAGTTCGCCCGGAGCCGTCGAGCAACGATCACCGGACCTGCCAGCTCTTCTCAGAGTTAAACAGCTTTGCTGGGCACGAATCCGACCAGTGTAACGCAGACTGGGATCGCCGCTCCAGGGCGTACTCCAAACGTCCGAGCCGTGCGTACGGAGCCGACACGTCGTCGTCGCGTCGGAGGAGTTCGGTGTTGCGGATGGTGAGCACGAATCCCCTCAGGTGCCTCTGAGGCGCGTGCGTTCCTCGCTACGGTTTCTCAGGTGTCGCTGAGTCGTAGTGCGGCACCCTCCGCTCCATTGCTCAGCCGGCCCGGCGTCCGGCCGCCAGGAATTCCGGAACGACGGCTCTTCGGGCATCACGACCCGTACGTCCCTCGGGGCAACGGCGAGCACGAATCCCCTCAGGAGCTTCTGAGGCGCGTGCGTTTCGTAGTTCGAGCACAGGTGTTTCTGTGGAGGGCTACGACGCTACGTCACGACGGAGTTGCGGAACGTGAATCGCCCCGGGCTCACGAGGAGTCCGCCAACGCGGTCTAGTCGCCCGAACGCGACGCGCGATATCCGTGCGCGATTCTAGGTCGCGATCCACGCCACCGGCGAAACCGCGATAGGATTTAATTAGGATTAGTTTCCCTTACTTGTAATTTCCGCGCAGAGATATTTCTTTTGATCGTCCGCTCACTAATGATTAATTGCGCATAATTCTCTAGTTCTATACTGACTGCTAGTTCGGGGGGGGGGGATTCTGTTCTAGCCCGCTCCAGCTCGAGCGAAGACACCACCGAGACCGTGAACACCCACGCCCCGGCGGCGTCCAGTCTCCCGTCCGAGCGTACCGCTATTGTCCGCGGGATCACCCAATTGTTTCTTTTTTTTGTTTATAAAGTTTTATTGTTAAGGATCGTTATCGAAACCGGATTATTTGTTTTGTTACGTTCATGGTGGTTAGGCCACCCCTCACGTTCCGGCTGCATGGCCGTTAAATAAATCTAGTTCTACCCGATTTCGCATTCTAGTTCATTTAAAACGTCCCTCGAACCCTGGTTACTCTCTGGCTACAGGCATTCGCGAAATCGGTCCGTTACACACGCATTACTCATAACCCATAACGCATAACGCATAACGTATAACGCATAACGCATAACCCATAACGCATAACGCATAACGCATAACGCATAACGCATAACGCATAACGCATAACGCAAATCGCATAACGTATAACGCACAATGCATAACACATAACGCATAACGCATAACGCATAACGCATAACGCATAACGCATAACGCATAACGCATAACGCATATTGCATAACGCATAACGCATAACGCATAACGCATAACGCATAATGCATAACGCATAACGCATAACGCACAAGTCATAACGCATAACGCATAACGCAAAACTCATAACGCAAATCGCATAACGCATAACGCATAATGCATAAAGCATAACGCATAACGCATAACGCATAACCCATAACGGATCACGCATTACTCATAACGCATAACGCATAACGCATAACGTATAACGCATAACGCTTAATGCATAACGCATAACGCGTAACGGATCAAGCATTACTCATAACGCATAACGCATAACGGATCACGCAGTACTCATAACGCATAACGCATAACGGATCACGCATTACTCATAGCGCATAACGCATAACGCATAACGGATCACGCATTACTCATAACGCATAACGCATAACGGATCACGCATTTCTCATAACGCATAACGCATAACGCATAACGCATATTGCATAACGCATAACGCATAACGCATAACGCATAACGCATGACCCATAGCGCATAACGCATTACGCGTAACTCATAACGCATGAAGCATAACGTATAACGGATCACGCATTACTCATAACCCATAACGCATAACGCATAACGTATAACGCATAACGCATAACGCATAACGCATAACGCATAACGCATAACGCATAACCCATAACGCATAACGCATAACGCAAATCGCATAACGTATAACGCACAATGCATAACACATAACGCATAACGCATAACGCATAACGCATAACGCATAACGCATAACGCATATCGCATAACGCATAACGCATAACGCATAACGCATAACGCATAATGCATAACGCATAACGCATAACGCACAAGTCATAACGCATAACGCATAACGCAAAACTCATAACGCAAATCGCATAACGCATAACGCATAACGTATAACGCATAACGCTTAATGCATAACGCATAACGCGTAACGGATCAAGCATTACTCATAACGCATAACGCATAACGGATCACGCATTACTCATAACGCATAACGCATAACCCATAACGGATCACGCATTACTCATAACGCATAACGCATAACGCATAACGTATAACGCATAACGCTTAATGCATAACGCATAACGCGTAACGGATCAAGCATTACTCATAACGCATAACGCATAACGGATCACGCAGTACTCATAACGCATAACGCATAACGGATCACGCATTACTCATAGCGCATAACGCATAACGCATAACGGATCACGCATTACTCATAACGCATAACGCATAACGGATCACGCATTTCTCATAACGCATAACGCATAACGCATAACGCATATTGCATAACGCATAACGCATAACGCATAACGCATAACGCATGACCCATAGCGCATAACGCATTACGCGTAACTCATAACGCATGAAGCATAACGTATAACGGATCACGCATTACTCATAACCCATAACGCATAACGCATAACGTATAACGCATAACGCATAACCCATAACGCATAACGCATAACGCATAACGCATAACCCATAACGCATAACGCATAACGCAAATCGCATAACGTATAACGCACAATGCATAACACATAACGCATAACGCATAACGCATAACGCATAACGCATAACGCATAACGCATATTGCATAACGCATAACGCATAACGCATAACGCATAACGCATAATGCATAACGCATAACGCATAACGGATCACGCATTACTCATAACGCATAACGCATAACGCATAACGCATAACGCAAATCGCATAACGCATAACGCATAACGCATAAGGCATTACGCATAACGTATAACGCATAACGCATAACGCAAAACGCATAACGCATAGCGGATAACGCACAACGCATAACACATAACGCATAACGCATAACGCATGACTCATAACGCACAACCCATAACGCATATTGCATAACGCATAACGCATAACGCAAAACGCATAACCCATAACGCATAACGCATAACGCATAACGCATAACGCATAACGCATAACGCATAACGCAAATCGCATAACGTATAACGCACAACGCATAACACATAACGCATAACGCATAACGCATAACGCATAACGCATAACGCATAACGCATAACGCATATTGCATAACGCATAACGCATAACGCATAACGCATAACGCATCACGCATAACGCATAACGCATAACGCATAACGCATAACGCATAACGCACAACTCATAACGCATAACGCATAACGCAAAACTCATAACGCAAATCGCATAACGCATAACGCATAATGCATAAAGCATAACGCATAACGCATAACGCATAACGTATAACGTATAACGCATAACGCTTAATGCATAACGCATAACGCGTAACGGATCAAGCATTACTCATAACGCATAACGCATAACGGATCACGCATTACTCATAGCGCATAACGCATAACGCATGACGGATCACGCATTACTCATAACGCATAACGCATAACGCATAACGCATAACGCATAACGCATAACGGATCACGCATTACTCATAACGCATAACGCATAACGCATAACGCATAACGCATAACGCATAACGCATAACGCACAACGCATAACGCATAACGGATCACGCATCACTCATAACACATAACTCATAACGCATAACGCATAACGCATAACGCATAACGCATAACGCATAACGCATAACGCATAACGCATAACGCATAACGCATAACGCATAACGCATAACGCATAACGCATAACGCATAACGCATAACGCATAACGCATAACGCATAACGCACAACTCATAACGCATAACGCATAACGCAAAACGCATAACGGATAACGCATAACGGATAACACATAATGCATAACGCATAACGCATAACGCAATAACGCATAACGCATAACGCATAACGCATAACGCATAACCCATAACACATAACGCATAACGCATAACGCATAACGCATAACGCATAACGCAAAACGCATAACCCATAACACATAACGCATAACGCATAACGCATAACGCATAACGCATAACGCATAACGCATAACGCAAATCGCATAACGCATAACGCATAACGCATTACGCATAACGTATAACGCATAACGCATAACGCAAAACGCATAACGCATAGCGGATAACGCACAACGCATAACACATAACGCATAACGCATAACGCATGACTCATAACGCATAACGCATAACGCATAACGCATAAAGCATAACGTATAACGCATAACGCTTAATGCATAACGCATAACGCGTAACGGATCACGCATCACTCATAACACATAACTCATAACGCATAACGCATAACGCATAACGCATAACGCATAACGCATAACGCATAACGCATAACGCATAACGCATAACGCATAACGCATAACGCATAACGCATAACGCATAACGCATAACGCATAACGCATAACGCATAAAGCATAACGTATAACGCATAACGCTTAATGCATAACGCATAACGCGTAACGGATCAAGCATTACTCATAACGCATAACGCATAACGGATCACGCATTACTCATAGCGCATAACGCATAACACATAACGGATCACGCATTACTCATAACGCATAACGCATAACGCATAACGCATAACGCATAACGCATAACGCATAACGCATAACGCATAACGGATCACGCATTACTCATAACGCATAACGCATAACGCATAACGTATAACGCATAACGCTTAATGCATAACGCATAACGCGTAACGGATCAAGCATTACTCATAACGCATAACGCATAACGGATCACGCAGTACTCATAACGCATAACGCATAACGGATCACGCATTACTCATAGCGCATAACGCATAACGCATAACGGATCACGCATTACTCATAACGCATAACGTATAACAGATCACGCATTTCTCATAACGCATGACGCGTAACGCATAACGCATATTGCATAACGCATAACGCATAACGCATAACGCATAACGCATAACGCATGACCCATAGCGCATAACGCATTACGCGTAACTCATAACGCATGAAGCATAACGTATAACGGATCACGCATTACTCATAACCCATAACGCATAACGCATAACGCATAACGTATAACGCATAACGCATAACCCATAACGCATAACGCATAACGCATAACGCATAACGCATAACGCATAACGCAAATCGCATAACGTATAACGCACAATGCATAACACATAACGCATAACGCATAACGCATAACGCATAACGCATAACGCATAACGCATAACGCACAACGCATATTGCATAACGCATAACGCATAACGCATAACGCATAACGCATAACGCATAACGCATAACGCATAACGCACAAGTCATAACGCATAACGCATAACGCAAAACTCATAACGCAAATCGCATAACGCAGAACGCATAATGCATAAAGCATAACGCATAACGCATAACGCATAACGCATAACGTATAACGCATAACGCTTAATGCATAACGCATAACGCGTAACTTATCAAGCATTACTCATAACGCATAACGCATAACGGATCACGCATTACTCATAGCGCATAACGCATAACGCATAACGGATCACGCATTACTCATAACGCATAACGCATAACGCTTAACGCATAACGCATAACGCATAACGGATCACGCATTCCTCATAACGCATAACGCATAACGCATAACGTATAACGCATAACGCTTAATGCATAACGCATAACGCGTAACGGATCAAGCATTACTCATAACGCATAACGCATAACGGATCACGCAGTACTCATAACGCATAACGCATAACGGATCACGCATTACTCATAGCGCATAACGAATAACGCATAACGGATCACGCATTACTCATAACGCATAACGCATAACGGATCACGCATTTCTCATAACGCATAACGCATAACGCATAACGCATAACGCATAACGCATAACGCATAACGCAAAACGCATAACGGTTAGTGGATAACGCACAACGGATAACACATAACGCATAACGCATAACGCATAACGCATAACGCATAACGCATAACGCATAACGCATAACGCATAACGCATAACGCATAACGCATAACGCACAACTCATAACGCAGAACGCATAACGCAAATCGCATAACGCATAACGCATAACGCATAACGCATAACGCATAACGCATAACGCATAACCCATAACACATAACGCATAACGCATAACGCATAACGCATAACGCATAACGCATAACGCATAACGCATAACGCATAACCCATAACGCATAACGCATAACGCATAACGCATAACGCATAACGCATAACGCATAACGCATAACGCATAACGCAAATCGCATAACGCATAACGCATAACGCATAACGCATAACGCATTACGCATAACGTATAACGCATAACGCAAAACGCATAACGCATAGCAGATAACGCACAACGCATAACACATAACGCATAACGCATAGCAGATGACTCATAACGCACAACCCATAACGCATATTGCATAACGCATAACGCATAACGCATAACCCATAACGCATAACGCATAACGCATAACGCATAACGCATAACGCATAACGCATAACGCATAACGCAAGTCGCATAACGTATAACGCACAACGCATAACACATAACGCATAACGCATAACGCATAACGCATAACGCATAACGCATAACGCATAACGCATAACGCATAACGCATAACGCATAACGCATAACGCATAACGCATATTGCATAACGCATAACGCATAACGCATAACGCATAACGCATAACGCATAACGCATAACGCATAACGCATAACGCACAACTCATAACGCATAACGCATAACGCAAAACTCATAACGCAAATCGCATAACGCATAACGCATAATGCATAAAGCATAACGCATAACGCATAACGCATAACGCATAACGCATAACGCATAACGCATAACGCATAACGCATAACGCATAACGCATAACGCATATTGCATAACGCATAACGCATAACGCATAACGCATAACGCATAACGCATAACGCATAACGCATAACGCACAACTCATAACGCATAACGCATAACGCAAAACTCATAACGCAAATCGCATAACGCATAACGCATAATGCATAAAGCATAACGCATAACGCATAACGCATAACGCATAACGCATAACGCATGACCCATAGCGCATAACGCATTACGCGTAACTCATAACGCATGAAGCATAACGTATAACGGATCACGCATTACTCATAACCCATAACGCATAACCCATAACGCATAACGCATAACGCATAACGCATAACGCTTACCGCATGACCCATAGCGAATAACGCATTACGCGTAACTCATAACGCATAAAGCATAACGCATAACGGATCACGCATTACTCATAACCCATAACGCATAACGCATAACGCATAACGCATAACCCATAACGCATAACGCATAAAGCAAAACGCATAACGCATAACGCATGACTCATAACGCACAACCCATAACGCATAACGCATAACGCAAATCGCATAACGCATAACGCATAATGCATAAAGCATAACGCATAACGCATTATGCATAACGTATAACGCATAACGCAAAACGCATAACGCATAGCGGATAACGCACAACGCATAACACATAACGCATAACGCATAACGCATAACGCATAACGCATAACGCATAACGCATAACGCATAACGCATAACGCATAACGCATAACGCATAACGCATAACGCATAACGCATAACGCATAACGCACAACTCATAACGCATAACGCATAACGCAAAACTCATAACGCAAATCGCATAACGCATAACGCATAATGCATAACGCTTAACGCATGACCCATAGCGCATAACGCTTTACGCATAACGCATAACGCATAACGCATAACGCATAACGCATAACGCATAACGCATAACGCATAACGCATAACGCATAACGCATAACGCATAACGCAAATCGCATAACGCATAACGCATAACGCATTACGCATAACGCATAATGCATAAAGCATAACGCAAAACGCATAACGCATAACGCATAACGCATAACGCATAACGCATAATGCTTAATGCATAACGCATAACGCATAACGGATCACGCATTACTCATAACGCATAACGCATAACGGATCACGCATTACTCATAGCGCATAACGCATTACGCGTAACTCATAACGCATGAAGCATAACGCATAACGGATCACGCATTACTCATAACCCATAACGCATAACGCATAACGCATAACGCATAACCCATAACGCATAACGCATAACGCATAACGCATAACGCATAATGCATAAAGCATAACGCATAACGCATAACGCATAACGCATAACGCATAACGCTTAATGCATAACGCATAACGCATAACGGATCACGCATTACTCATAACGCATAACGCATAACGGATCACGCATTACTCATAGCGCATAACGCATTACGCGTAACTCATAACGCATGAAGCATAACGCATAACGGATCACGCATTACTCATAACCCATAACGCATAACGCATAACGCATAACGCATAACGCATAACCCATAACGCATAACGCATAAAGCAAAACGCATAACGCATAACGCATGACTCATAACGCACAATCCACAACGCATAACGCATAACGCAAATCGCATAACGCATAACGCATAATGCATAAAGCGTAACGCATAACGCATAACGCATAACGCATAACCCATAACGCATAACGCATAACGCAAATCGCATAACGCATAACGCATAATGCATAAAGCATAACGCATAACGCATAACGCATAACGCATAACGTATAACGCATAACGCTTAATGCATAACGCATAACGCATAAAGCAAAACGCATAACGCATAACGCATGACTCATAACGCACAATCCACAACGCATAACGCATAACGCAAATCGCATAACGCATAACGCATAACGCATTACGCATAACGTATAACGCATAACGCATAGCGGATAACGCACAACGCATAACACATTACGCATAACCCATAACGCATAACGCATAACGCATAACGCATAACGCATAACGCATAACGCATAACGCATAACGCATAACGCATAACGCATTACGCATAACGTATAACGCATAACGCATAACGCAAAACGCATAACGCATAGCGGATAACGCACAACGCATAACACATAACGCATAACGCATAACGCATAACGCATAACGCATAACGGATCACGCATTACTCATAACGCATAACGCATAACGCATAACGCATAACGCATAACGCATAACGCATAACGCATAACGCATAACGCATAACGCATAACGCATAACGCATAACGCATAACGCATAACGCATTACGCATAACGTATAACGCATAACGCATAACGCAAAACGCATAACGCATAGCGGATAACGCACAACGCATAACACATAACGCATAACGCATAACGCATAACGCATAACGCATAACGGATCACGCATTACTCATAACGCATAACGCATAACGCATAACGCATAACGCATAACGCATAACGCATAACGCATAACGCATAACGCATAACGCATAACGCATAACGCATAACGCATAACGCATAACGCATAACGCATAACGCATTACGCATAACGTATAACGCATAACGCATAACGCAAAACGCATAACGCATAGCGGATAACGCACAACGCATAACACATAACGCATAACGCATAACGCATAACGCATAACGCATAACGGATCACGCATTACTCATAACGCATAACGCATAACGCATAACGCATAACGCATAACGGATCACGCATTACTCATAACGCATAACGCATAACGCATAACGCATAACGCATAACGCATAACGGATCACGGACTACTCATAACGCATAACGCATAACGCATAACGCATAAAGCATAACGCATAACGCATAACGCATAACCCATAACACATAACGCATAACGCATAACGCATAACACATAACGCATAACGCATAACGCAAATCGCATAACGCATAACGCATAACGCATTACGCATAACGTATAACGCATAACGCATAACGCAAAACGCATAACGCATAGCGGATAACGCACAACGCATAACACATAACGCATAACGCATAACGCATAACGCATAACGCATAACGCATAACGCATAACGCATAACGCATAACGCATAACGCATAACGCATAACGCATAACGCATAACGCATAACGCATAACGCATAACGCATAACGCATAACGCATAACGCATAACGCATAATGCATAACCCATAACACATATCGCATAACGCATAACGCATAACGGATCACGCATTACTCATAACGTATAACGCATAACGCATAACGCATAACGCGTAACGCATAACGGATCACGCATTACTCATAACGCATAACGCATAACGCATAACGCATAACGGATCACGCATTACTCATAACGCATAACGCATAACGCATAACGCATAACGCATAACGCATAACGCATAACGCATAACGCATAACGCATAACGCATAACGCATAACGCATAACGCATAACGCATAACGCATAACGCATAACGCATAACGCATAACGCATAACGCATAACGCATAATGCATAACCCATAACACATATCGCATAACGCATAACGCATAACGGATCACGCATTACTCATAACGCATAACGCATAACGCATAACGCATAACGCATAACGCATAACGGATCACGCATTACTCATAACGCATAACGCATAACGCATAACGCATAACGGATCACGCATTACTCATAACGCATAACGCATAACGCATAACGCATAACGCATAACGCATAACGCATAACGCATAACGCATAACCCATAACACATAACGCATAACGCATAACGCATAACGCATAACGCATAACGCATAACGCATAACGCATAGCGGATAACGCACAACGCATAACACATAACGCATAACGCATAACGCATAACGCATAACGCATAACGCATAACGGATCACGCATTACTCATAACGCATAACGCATAACGCATAACGCATAACGCATAACGGATCACGCATTACTCATAACGCATAACGCATAACGCATAACGCATAACGCATAACGCATAACGCATAACGCATAACGCATAACGGATCAGGGATTACTCATAACGCATAACGCATAACGCATAACGCATAACGCATAACGCATAACGCATAACGCATAACGAATAACGCATAACGCATAACGCATAACCCATAACACATAACGCATAACGCATAACGCATAACACATAACGCATAACGCATAACGCAAATCGCATAACGCATAACGCATAACGCATTACGCATAACGTATAACGCATAACGCATAACGCAAAACGCATAACGCATAGCGGATAACGCACAACGCATAACACATAACGCATAACGCATAACGCATAACGCATAACGCATAACGCATAACGCATAACGCATAACGCATAACGCATAACGCATAACGCATAACGCATAACGCATAACGCATAACGCATAACGCAATAACGCATAACGCATAACGCATAACGCATAACGCATAACGCATAACGCATAACGCATAACGCATAACGTATAACGCATAACACATAACGCATAACGCATAACGCATAACGCATAACGCATAACGGATCACGCATTACTCATAACGCATAACGCATAACGCATAACGGATCACGCATAACGGATCACGCATTACTCATAACGCATAACGCATAACGCATAACGCATAACGCATAACGCATAACGCATAACGGATCACGGATTACTCATAACGCATAACGCATAACGCATAACGCATAACGCATAACGCATAACGCATAACGCATAACGCATAACGCATAACGCATAACCCATAACACATAACGCATAACGCATAACGCATAACACATAACGCATAACGCATAACGCAAATCGCATAACGCATAACGCATAACGCATTACGCATAACGTATATCGCATAACGCATAACGCATAACGCATAACGCATAACGCATAACGCATAACGCATAACGCATAACGCATAACGCATAACGCATAACGCATAACGCATAACACATAATGCATAACCCATAACACATATCGCATAACGCATAACGCATAACGGATCACGCATTACTCATAACGCATAACGCATAACGCATAACGCATAACGCGTAACGCATAACGGATCACGCATTACTCATAACGCATAACGCATAACGCATAACGCATAACGGATCACGCATTACTCATAACGCATAACGCATAACGCATAACGCATAACGCATAACGCATAACGCATAACGCATAACGCATAACGCATAACGCATAACGCATAACGCATAACGCATAACCCATAACACATAACGCATAACGCATAACGCATAACGCATAACGCATAACGCATAACGCATAACGCATAACGCATAGCGGATAACGCACAACGCATAACACATAACGCATAACGCATAACGCATAACGCATAACGCATAACGCATAACGGATCACGCATTACTCATAACGCATAACGCATAACGCATAACGCATAACGGATCACGCATTACTCATAACGCATAACGCATAACGCATAACGCATAACGCATAACGCATAACGCATAACGCATAACGGATCAGGGATTACTCATAACGCATAACGCATAACGCATAACGCATAACGCATAACGCATAACGCATAACGCATAACGCATAACGAATAACGCATAACGCATAACGCATAACCCATAACACATAACGCATAACGCATAACGCATAACACATAACGCATAACGCATAACGCAAATCGCATAACGCATAACGCATAACGCATAACGCATAACGCATAACGCATAACGCATAACGCATAACGCATAACGCATAACGCATAACGCATAACGCATAACGCATAACGCATAACGCATAACGCATAACGCATAACGCATAACGCATAACGCATAACGCATAACGCATAACGCATTACGCATAACGTATAACGCATAACGCATAACGCAAAACGCATAACGCATAGCGGATAACGCACAACGCATAACACATAACGCATAACGCATAACGCATAACGCATAACGCATAACGGATCACGCATTACTCATAACGCATAACGCATAACGCATAACGCATAACGCATAACGGATCACGCATTACTCATAACGCATAACGCATAACGCATAACGCATAACGCATAACGCATAACGGATCACGGACTACTCATAACGCATAACGCATAACGCATAACGCATAAAGCATAACGCATAACGCATAACGCATAACCCATAACACATAACGCATAACGCATAACGCATAACACATAACGCATAACGCATAACGCAAATCGCATAACGCATAACGCATAACGCATAACGCATAACGTATAACGCATAACGCATAACGCAAAACGCATAACGCATAGCGGATAACGCACAACGCATAACACATAACGCATAACGCATAACGCATAACGCATAACGCATAACGCATAACGCATAACGCATAACGCATAACGCATAACGCATAACGCATAACGCATAACGCATAACGCATAACGCATAACGCATAACGCATAACGCATAACGCATAACGCATAACGCATAACGCATAACGCATAACGCATAACGCATAACGCATAACGCATAACGCATAACGCATAACGCATAACGCATAATGCATAACCCATAACACATATCGCATAACGCATAACGCATAACGGATCACGCATTACTCATAACGCATAACGCATAACGCATAACGCATAACGCGTAACGCATAACGGATCACGCATTACTCATAACGCATAACGCATAACGCATAACGCATAACGCATAACGGATCACGCATTACTCATAACGCATAACGCATAACGCATAACGCATAACGCATAACGCATAACGCATAACGCATAACGCATAACGCATAACGCATAACGCATAACGCATAACGCATAACGCATAACGCATAACGCATAACGCATAACGCATAACGCATAACGCATAATGCATAACCCATAACACATATCGCATAACGCATAACGCTTAACGGATCACGCATTACTCATAACGCATAACGCATAACGCATAACGCATAACGCATAACGCATAACGGATCACGCATTACTCATAACGCATAACGCATAACGCATAACGCATAACGGATCACGCATTACTCATAACGCATAACGCATAACGCATAACGCATAACGCATAACGCATAACGCATAACGCATAACGCATAACCCATAACACATAACGCATAACGCATAACGCATAACGCATAACGCATAACGCATAACGCATAACGCATAGCGGATAACGCACAACGCATAACACATAACGCATAACGCATAACGCATAACGCATAACGCATAACGCATAACGGATCACGCATTACTCATAACGCATAACGCATAACGCATAACGCATAACGGATCACGCATTACTCATAACGCATAACGCATAACGCATAACGCATAACGCATAACGCATAACGCATAACGCATAACGGATCAGGGATTACTCATAACGCATAACGCATAACGCATAACGCATAACGCATAACGCATAACGCATAACGCATAACGCATAACGCATAACGAATAACGCATAACGCATAACGCATAACCCATAACACTTAACGCATAACGCATAACGCATAACACATAACGCATAACGCATAACGCAAATCGCATAACGCATAACGCATAACGCATTACGCATAACGTATAACGCATAACGCATAACGCAAAACGCATAACGCATAGCGGATAACGCACAACGCATAACACATAACGCATAACGCATATCGCATAACGCATAACGCATAACGCATAACGCATAACGCATAACGCATAACGCATAACGCATAACGCATAACGCATAACGCATAACGCAATAACGCATAACGCATAACGCATAACGCATAACGCATAACGCATAACGCATAACGCATAACGCATAACGCATAACGTATAACGCATAACACATAACGCATAACGCATAACGCATAACGCATAACGCATAACGGATCACGCATTACTCATAACGCATAACGCATAACGCATAACGCATAACGCATAACGGATCACGCATTACTCATAACGCATAACGCATAACGCATAACGCATAACGCATAACGCATAACGCATAACGGATCACGGATTACTCATAACGCATAACGCATAACGCATAACGCATAACGCATAACGCATAACGCATAACGCATAACGCATAACGCATAACGCATAACGCATAACCCATAACACATAACGCATAACGCATAACGCATAACACATAACGCATAACGCATAACGCAAATCGCATAACGCATAACGCATAACGCATTACGCATAACGTATATCGCATAACGCATAACGCATAACGCATAACGCATAACGCATAACGCATAACGCATAACGCATAACGCATAACGCATAACGCATAACGCATAATGCATAACCCATAACACATATCGCATAACGCATAACGCATAACGGATCACGCATTACTCATAACGCATAACGCATAACGCATAACGCATAACGCGTAACGCATAACGGATCACGCATTACTCATAACGCATAACGCATAACGCATAACGCATAACGGATCACGCATTACTCATAACGCATAACGCATAACGCATAACGCATAACGCATAACGCATAACGCATAACGCATAACGCATAACGCATAACGCATAACGCATAACGCATAACGCATAATGCATAACCCATAACACATATCGCATAACGCATAACGCATAACGGATCACGCATTACTCATAACGCATAACGCATAACGCATAACGCATAACGCATAACGCATAACGGATCACGCATTACTCATAACGCATAACGCATAACGCATAACGCATAACGGATCACGCATTACTCATAACGCATAACGCAAAACGCATAACGCATAACGCATAACGCATAACGCATAACGCATAACGCATAACCCATAACACATAACGCATAACGCATAACGCATAACGCATAACGCATAACGCATAACGCATAACGCATAGCGGATAACGCACAACGCATAACACATAACGCATAACGCATAACGCATAACGCATAACGCATGACGCATAACGGATCACGCATTACTCATAACGCATAACGCATAACGCATAACGCATAACGCATAACGGATCACGCATTACTCATAACGCATAACGCATAACGCATAACGCATAACGCATAACGCATAACGCATAACGCATAACGGATCAGGGATTACTCATAACGCATAACGCATAACGCATAACGCATAACGCATAACGCATAACGCATAACGCATAACGCATAACGCATAACGAATAACGCATAACGCATAACGCATAACCCATAACACATAACGCATAACGCATAACGCATAACACATAACGCATAACGCATAACGCAAATCGCATAACGCATAACGCATAACGCATTACGCATAACGTATAACGCATAACGCATAACGCAAAACGCATAACGCATAGCGGATAACGCACAACGCATAACACATAACGCATAACGCATAACGCATAACGCATAACGCATAACGCATAACGCATAACGCATAACGCATAACGCATAACGCATAACGCATAACGCATAACGCATAACGCATAACGCAATAACGCATAACGCATAACGCATAACGCATAACGCATAACGCATAACGCATAACGCATAACGCATAACGCATAACGTATAACGCATAACACATAACGCATAACGCATAACGCATAACGCATAACGCATAACGGATCACGCATTACTCATAACGCATAACGCATAACGCATAACGCATAACGCATAACGGATCACGCATTACTCATAACGCATAACGCATAACGCATAACGCATAACGCATAACGCATAACGCATAACGGATCACGGATTACTCATAACGCATAACGCATAACGCATAACGCATAACGCATAACGCATAACGCATAACGCATAACGCATAACGCATAACGCATAACGCATAACGCATAACGCATAACGCATAACCCATAACACATAACGCATAACGCATAACGCATAACACATAACGCATAACGCATAACGCAAATCGCATAACGCATAACGCATAACGCATTACGCATAACGTATATCGCATAACGCATAACGCAAAACGCATAACGCATAGCGGATAACGCACAACGCATAACACATAACGCATAACGCATAACGCATAACGCATAACGCATAACGCATAACGCATAACGCATAACGCATAACGCATAACGCATAACGCATAACGCATAACGCATAACGCATAACGCATAACGCATAACGCATAACGCATAACGCATTACTCATAACGCATAACGCATAACGCATAACGCATAACGCATAACGCATAACGCATAACGCATAACGCATAACGCATAACGCATAACGCATAACGCATAACGCATAACGCATAACGCATAACGCATAACGCATAGCGCATAACGCATAACGCATAACGCATAACGCATAACCCATAACACATAACGCATAACGCATAACGCATAACGCATAACGCATAACGCATAACGCAAATCGCATAATGCATAACGCATAACGCATTACGCATAACGTATAACGCATAACGCATAACGCAAAACGCATAACGCATAGCGGATAACGCACAACGCATAACACATAACGCATAACGCATAACGCATAACGCATAACGCATAACGCATAACGCATAACGCATAACGCATAACGCATAACGCATAACGCAAAACGCATAATGCATAACGCATAACGCATAACGCATAACGCATAACGCATAACGCATAACGCATAACGCATAACGCATAACGCAAATCGCATAATGCATAACGCATAACGCATTACGCATAACGTATAACGCATAACGCATAACGCAAAACGCATAACACATAGCGGATAACGCACAACGCATAACACATAACGCATAACGCATAACGCATAACGCATAACGCATAACGCATAACGCATAACGCATAATGCATAACGCATAACGCATAACGCATAACGCATAACGCATAACGCATAACCCATAACGCATAACGCATAAAGCAAAACGCATAACGCATTACGCATGACTCATAACGCACAACCCATAACGCATAACGCATAACATAAATCGCATAACGCATAACGCATAACGCATAACGCATAACGCATAACGCATAACGCATAAAGCATAACGCTTAATGCATAACGCATAACATATAACGGATCACGCATTACTCATAACGCATAACGCATAACGGATCACGCATTACTCATAGCGCATAACGCATTACGCGTAACTCATAACGCATGAAGCATAACGCATAACGGATCACGCATTACTCATAACCCATAACGCATAACGCATAACGCATAACGCATAACCCATAACGCATAACGCATAAAGCAAAACGCATAACGCATAACGCATGACTCATAACGCACAACCCACAACGCATAACGCATAACGCAAATCGCATAACGCATAACGCATAATGCATAAAGCATAACGCATAACGCATAACGCATAACGCATAACCCATAACGCATAACGCGTAACGCATAACACATAACCCATAACACATAACGCATAACGCATAACGCATAACGCATAACGCATAACGCATAACGCATAACGCACAACGCATAACACATAACGCATAACGCATAACGCATAACGCATAACGCATAACGGATCACGCATTACTCATAACGCATAACGCATAACGCATAACGCATAACGGATCACGCATTACTCATAACGCATAACGCATAACGCATAACGCATAACGCATAACGCATAACGCATAACGGATCACGGACTACTCATAACGCATAACGCATAACGCATAACGCATAAAGCATAACGCATAACGCATAACGCATAACCCATAACACATAACGCATAACGCATAACGCATAACACATAACGCATAACGCATAACGCAAATCGCATAACGCATAACGCATAACGCATTACGCATAACGAATAACGCATAACGCATAACGCAAAACGCATAACGCATAGCGGATAACGCACAACGCATAACACATAACGCATAACGCATAACGCATAACGCATAACGCATAACGCATAACGCATAACGCATAACGCATAACGCATAACGCATAACGCATAACGCATAACGGATCACGCATTACTCATAACGCATAACGCATAACGCATAACGCATAACGCATAACGCATAACGCATAACGGATCACGGACTACTCATAACGCATAACGCATAACGCATAACG
Source organism: Lasioglossum morio (assembly GCA_916610235.2). Lineage (NCBI taxonomy): Eukaryota > Metazoa > Arthropoda > Insecta > Hymenoptera > Halictidae > Lasioglossum > Lasioglossum morio. The sequence goes on from CAKAJA020000389.1 coordinate 888,633, forward strand.
CATAACGCATAACGCATAACGCATAACGCATAACGCATAACGCATAACGCATAACGCATAACGCATAACGCATAACGCATAACGCATAACGCATAACGCATAACGTATAACGCATAACGCTTAATGCATAACGCATAACGCGTAACGGATCAAGCATTACTCATAACGCATAACGCATAACGCATAACGCATAACGGATCACGCATTACTCATAACGCATAACGCATAACGCATAACGCATAACGCATAACGCATAACGCATAACGCATAACGCATAACGCATAACGCATAACGCATAACGCATAACGCATAACGCATAACGCATAACGCATAACGCATAACGCATAACGCATAACGCATAACGCATAACGCATAACGCATAACGCATAACGCATAACGCATAACGCATAACGCATAACGCATAACGCATAGCGGATAACGCACAACGCATAACACATAACGCATAACGCATAACGCATAACGCATAACGCATAACGGATCACGCATTACTCATAACGCATAACGCATAACGCATAACGCATAACGCATAACGGATCACGCATTACTCATAACGCATAACGCATAACGCATAACGCATAACGCATAACGCATAACGCATAACGGATCAGGGATTACTCATAACGCATAACGCGTAACGCATAACGCATAACGCATAACGCATAACGCATAACGCATAACGAATAACGCATAACGCATAACGCATAACCCATAACACATAACGCATAACGCATAACGCGTAACACATAACGCATAACGCATAACGCAAATCGCATAACGCATAACGCATAACGCATTACGCATAACGTATAACGCATAACGCATAACGCAAAACGCATAACGCATAGCGGATAACGCACAACGCATAACACATAACGCATAACGCATAACGCATAACGCATAACGCATAACGCATAACGCATAACGCATAACGCATAACGCATAACGCATAACGCATAACGCATAACGTATAACGCATAACACATAACGCATAACGCATAACGCATAACGCATAACCCATAACACATAACGCATAACGCATAACGCATAACGCATAACGCATAACGCATAACGCAAAACGCATAACGCATAGCGGATAACGCACAACGCATAACACATAACGCATAACGCATAACGCATAACGCATAACGCATAACGCATAACGCATAACGCATAACGCATAACGCATAATGCATAAAGCATAACGCATAACGCATAACGCATAACGCATAACCCATAACGCATAACGCATAACGCAAATCGCATAACGCATAACGCATAATGCATAATGCATAACGCATAACGCATAACGCATAACGCATAACGCATAACGCATAACGCATAACGCATAACGCATAACGCATAACGCATAACGCATAACGGATTACGCATTACTCATAACGCATAACGCATAACGCATAACGCATAACGGATCACGGATTACTCATAACGCATAACGCATAACGCATAACGCATAACGCATAACGCATAACGCATAACGCATAACGCATAACGCATAACGCATAACGCATAACGCATAACGCATAACGCATAACGCATAACCCATAACACATAACGCATAACGCATAACGCATAACGCATAACGCATAACGCATAACGCATAACGCAAATCGCATAACGCATAACGCATAGCGGATAACGCACAACGCATAACACATAACGCATAACGCATAACGCATAACGCATAACGCATAACGCATAACGCATAACGCATAACGCATAATGCATAAAGCATAACGCATAACGCATAACGCATAACGCATAACCCATAACGCATAACGCATAAAGCAAAACGCATAACGCATAACGCATGACTCATAACGCACAACCCACAACGCATAACGCATAACGCAAATCGCATAACGCATAACGCATAATGCATAAAGCATAACGCATAACGCATAACGCATAACGCATAACCCATAACGCATAACGCGTAACGCATAACACATAACCCATAACACATAACGCATAACGCATAACGCATAACGCATAACGCATAACGCATAACGCATAACGCACAACGCATAACACATAACGCATAACGCATAACGCATAACGCATAACGCATAACGGATCACGCATTACTCATAACGCATAACGCATAACGCATAACGCATAACGCATAACGGATCACGCATTACTCATAACGCATAACGCATAACGCATAACGCATAACGCATAACGCATAACGCATAACGGATCACGGACTACTCATAACGCATAACGCATAACGCATAACGCATAAAGCATAACGCATAACGCATAACGCATAACCCATAACACATAACGCATAACGCATAACGCATAACACATAACGCATAACGCATAACGCAAATCGCATAACGCATAACGCATAACGCATTACGCATAACGTATAACGCATAACGCATAACGCAAAACGCATAACGCATAGCGGATAACGCACAACGCATAACACATAACGCATAACGCATAACGCATAACGCATAACGCATAACGCATAACGCATAACGCATAACGCATAACGCATAACGCATAACGCATAACGCATAACGCATAACGCATAACGCATAACGCATAACGCATAACGCATAACGCATAACGCATAACGCATAACGCATAACGCATAACGCATAACGCATAACGCATAACGCATAACGCATAACGTATAACGCATAACGCTTAATGCATAACGCATAACGCGTAACGGATCAAGCATTACTCATAACGCATAACGCATAACGCATAACGCATAACGGATCACGCATTACTCATAACGCATAACGCATAACGTATAACGCATAACGCATAACGCATAACGCATAACGCATAACGCATAACGCATAACGCATAACGCATAACGCATAACGCATAACGCATAACGCATAACGCATAACGCATAACGCATAACGCATAACGCATAACGCATAACGCATAACGCATAACGCATAACGCATAACGCATAACGCATAACGCATAACGTATAACGCATAACGCTTAATGCATAACGCATAACGCGTAACGGATCAAGCATTACTCATAACGCATAACGCATAACGCATAACGCATAACGGATCACGCATTACTCATAACGCATAACGCATAACGTATAACGCATAACGCATAACGCATAACGCATAACGCATAACGCATAACGCATAACGCATAACGCATAACGCATAACGCATAACGCATAACGCATAACGCATAACGCATAACGCATAACGCATAACGCATAACGCATAACGCATAACGCATAACGCATAACGCATAACGCATAACGCATAACGCATAACGCATAGCGGATAACGCACAACGCATAACACATAACGCATAACGCATAACGCATAACGCATAACGCATAACGGATCACGCATTACTCATAACGCATAACGCATAACGCATAACGCATAACGCATAACGGATCACGCATTACTCATAACGCATAACGCATAACGCATAACGCATAACGCATAACGCATAACGCATAACGGATCAGGGATTACTCATAACGCATAACGCATAACGCATAACGCATAACGCATAACGCATAACGCATAACGCATAACGAATAACGCATAACGCATAACGCATAACCCATAACACATAACGCATAACGCATAACGTGTAACACATAACGCATAACGCATAACGCAAATCGCATAACGCATTACGCATAACGCATTACGCATAACGTATAACGCATAACGCATAACGCAAAACGCATAACGCATAGCGGATAACGCACAACGCATAACACATAACGCATAACGCATAACGCATAACGCATAACGCATAACGCATAACGCATAACGCATAACGCATAACGCATAACGCATAACGCATAACGTATAACGCATAACACATAACGCATAACGCATAACGCATAACGCATAACCCATAACACATAACGCATAACGCATTACTCATAACGCATAACGCATAACGCATAACGCATAACGCATAACGCATAACGCATAACGCATAACGCATAACGCATAACGCATAACGCATAACGCATAACGCATAACGCATAACGCATAACGCATAACGCATAACGCATAACGCATAACGCATAACGCATAACGCATAACGCATAACGCATAACGCATAACGCATAACGCATAACGCATAACGCATAACGCATAGCGGATAACGCAAACGCATAACACATAACGCATAACGCATAACGCATAACGCATAACGCATAACGGATCACGCATTACTCATAACGCATAACGCATAACGCATAACGCATAACGCATAACGGATCACGCATTACTCATAACGCATAACGCATAACGCATAACGCATAACGCATAACGCATAACGCATAACGGATCAGGGATTACTCATAACGCATAACGCATAACGCATAACGCATAACGCATAACGCATAACGCATAACGCATAACGAATAACGCATAACGCATAACGCATAACCCATAACACATAACGCATAACGCATAACGCGTAACACATAACGCATAACGCATAACGCAAATCGCATAACGCATTACGCATAACGCATTACGCATAACGTATAACGCATAACGCATAACGCAAAACGCATAACGCATAGCGGATAACGCACAACGCATAACACATAACGCATAACGCATAACGCATAACGCATAACGCATAACGCATAACGCATAACGCATAACGCATAACGCATAACGCATAACGCATAACGTATAACGCATAACACATAACGCATAACGCATAACGCATAACGCATAACCCATAACACATAACGCATAACGCATAACGCATAACGCATAACGCATAACGCATAACGCAAAACGCATAACGCATAGCGGATAACGCACAACGCATAACACATAACGCATAACGCATAACGCATAACGCATAACGCATAACGCATAACGCATAACGCATAACGCATAATGCATAAAGCATAACGCATAACGCATAACGCATAACGCATAACCCATAACGCATAACGCATAACGCAAATCGCATAACGCATAACGCATAATGCATAATGCATAACGCATAACGCATAACGCATAACGCATAACGCATAACGCATAACGTATAACGCATAACGCTTAATGCATAACGCATAACGCATAACGGATTACGCATTACTCATAACGCATAACGCATAACGCATAACGCATAACGGATCACGGATTACTCATAACGCATAACGCATAACGCATAACGCATAACGCATAACGCATAACGCATAACGCATAACGCATAACGCATAACGGATCACGGATTACTCATAACGCATAACGCATAACGCATAACGCATAACGCATAACGCATAACGCATAACGCATAACGCATAACGCATAACGCATAACGCATAACGCATAACGCATAACGTATAACGCATAACGCTTAATGCATAACGCATAACGCATAACGGATTACGCATTACTCATAACGCATAACGCATAACGCATAACGCATAACGGATCACGGATTACTCATAACGCATAACGCATAACGCATAACGCATAACGCATAACGCATAACGCATAACGCATAACGCATAACGCATAACGCATAACGCATAACGCATAACGCATAACGCATAACGCATAACCCATAACACATAACGCATAACGCATAACGCATAACGCATAACGCATAACGCATAACGCATAACGCAAATCGCATAACGCATAACGCATTACGCATAACGTATAACGCATAACGCATAGCGGATAACGCACAACGCATAACACATAACGCATAACCCATAACGCATAACCCATAACGTATAACGCATAACGCATAACGCTTAATGCATAACGCATAACGCGTAACGGATCAAGCATTACTCATAACGCATAACGCATAACGGATCACGCATTACTCATAACGCATAACGCATAACGCATAACGCATAACGGATCACGCATTACTCATAACGCATAACGCATAACGCATAACGCATAACGGATCACGCATTACTCATAACGCATAACGCATAACGCATAACGCATAACGCATAACGCATAACGCATAACGCATAACGCATAACGCATAACGCATAACGCATAACGCATAACGCATAACGCATAACGCATAACGCATAACGCATAACGCATAACGCATAACGCATAACGCATAACGCATAACCCATAACACATAACGCATAACGCATAACGCATAACGCATAACGCATAACGCAAATCGCATAACGCATAACGCATAACGCATTACGCATAACGTATAACGCATAACGCATAACGCATAACGCATAACGCATAACGCATAACGCATAACGCATAATGCATAAAGCATAACGCATAACGCATAACGCATAACGCATAACCCATAACGCATAACGCATAACGCAAATCGCATAACGCATAACGCATAATGCATAATGCATAACGAATAACGCATAACGCATAACGCATAACGTATAACGCATAACGCTTAATGCATAACGCATAACGCGTAACGGATCAAGCATTACTCATAACGCATAACGCATAACGGATCACGCATTACTCATAGCGCATAACGCATAACGCATAACGGATCACGCATTACTCATAACGCATAACGCATAACGCATAACGCATAACGCATAACGCATAACGCATAACGCATAACGCATAACGCATAACGCATAACGCATAACGCATAACGCTTACGCATAACGCATAACGCATAACGCACAACTCATAACGCATAACGCATAACGCAAAACTCTAAACGGATAACGCATAACGGATAACCCATAACGCATAACGCATAACGCATAACGCATAACGCATAACGCATAACGCATAACGCATAACGCATAACGTATAACGCATAACGCATAACGCATAACGCATAACGCATAACGCATGACGCATAACGCATAACGCATAACGCAAATCGCATAACGCATAACGCATAATGCATAAAGCATAACGCATAACGCATAACGCATAACGCATAACGTATAACGCATAACGCTTAATGCATAACGCATAACGCGTAACGGATCAAGCATTACTCATAACGCATAACGCATAACGGATCACGCATTACTCATAGCGCATAACGCATAACGCATAACGGATCACGCATTACTCATAACGCATAACGCATAACGCATAACGCATAACGCATAACGCATAACGCATAACGCATAACGGATCACGGATTAATCATAACGCATAAGGCATAACGCATAACGCATAACGCAAATCGCATAACGCATAACGCATAACGCATTACGCATAAAGTATAACGCATAACGCATAGCGGATAACGCACAACGCATAACACATAACGCATAACCCATAACGCATAACCCATAACGCATAACGCATGACTCATAACGCACAACCCATAACGCATAACGCATAACGCAAATCGCATAACGCATATCGCATAATGCATAAAGCATAACGCATAACGCATAACGCATAACGCATAACGCAAATCGCATAACGCATAACGCATAACGCATAACGCATAACGGATCACGCATAACGCATAACGCATAACGCATGACGCATAACGCATGACGCATAACGCATAACGCATAACGCATAACGCATAACGCATAACACATAACGCATAACCCATAACGCATAACGCATAACGGATCACGCATTACTCATAACGCATAACGCATAACGCATAACGCATAACGCATAATGCATAAAGCATAACGCATAACGCATAACGCATAACGCATAACGCATAACGCATAACGTATAACGCATAACGCATAACGCATAACACATAACGGATCACGCATTACTCATAACGCATAACGCATAACGCATAACGCATAACGCATAACGCATAACGCATAAGGCATAACGCAAAACGCATAACGCATAACGCATAACGCATAACGCATAACGCATAACACATAACGGATCACGCATTACTCATAACGCATAACGCATAAAGCATAACGCATAACGCATAACGCATAACGCATAACGCATAACGCACAACTCATAACGCATAACGCATAACGCAAAACGCATAACGGATAACGCATAACGGATAACACATAATGCATAACGCATAACGCATAACGCATAACGCATGACGCATAACGCATGACGCATAACGCATAACGCATAACGCATAACGCATAACGCATAACGCATAACGCATAACGCATAACGCATAACGCATAACGCATAACGCATAACGCATAACGCATAACGCATAACGCATAACGCACAACTCATAACGCATAACGCATAACGCAAAACTCATAACGGATAACGCATAACGGATAACCCATAACGCATAACGCATAACGCATAACGCATAACGCATAACGCATAACGCATAACGCATAACGCATAACGCATAACGCATAACGCATAACGCATAACGCATAACGCATAACGCATAACGCATAACACATAACGCATAACCCATAACGCATAACGCATAAAGCATAACGCTTAACGCATGACCCATAGCGCATAACGCATTACGCGTAACTCATAACGCATAACGTATAACGGATCACGCATTACTCATAACCCATAACGCATAACCCATAACGCATAACGCATAACGCATAACGCATAACGCTTAACGCATGACCCATTGCTCATAACGCATTACGCGTAACTCATAACGCATAAAGCATAACGCATAACGGATCACGCATTACTCATAACCCATAACGCATAACGCATAACGCATAACGCATAACGCATAACCCATAACGCATAACGCATAAAGCAAAACGCATAACGCATAACGCATGACTCATAACGCACAACCCATAACGCATAACGCATAACGCAAATCGCATAACGCATAACGCATAATGCATAAAGCATAACGCATAACGCATAACGCATAACGCATAACGCATAACGTATAACGCATAACGCTAAATGCATAACGCATAACGCGTAACGGATCAAGCATTACTCATGACGCATAACGCATAACGGATCACGCATTACTCATAGCGCATAACGCAAAACGCATAACGGATCACGCATTACTCATAACGCATAACGCATAACGCATAACGCATAACGCATAACGCATAACGCATAACGGATCACGCATTACTCATAACGCATAACGCATAACGCAAAACGCATAACGCATAGCGGATAACGCACAACGCATAACACATATCGCATAACCCATAACGCATAACCCATAACGCATAACGCTTAACGCATGACCCATAGCGCATAACGCATTACGCGTAACTCATAACGCATAAAGCATAACGCATAACGGATCACGCATTACTCATAACCCATAACGCATAACGCATAACGCATAACGCATAACCCTTCACGCATAACGCATAAAGCAAAACGCATAACGCATAAGGCATGACTCATAACGCACAACCCATAACGCATAACGCAAATCGCATAACGCATAACGCATAATGCATAAAGCATAACGCATAACGCATAACGCATAACCCATAACGCATAACGCATTACGCAAATCGCATAACGCATAACGCATAATGCATAAAGCATAACGCATAACGCATAACGCATAACGCATAACGTATAACGCATAACGCTTAATGCATAACGCATAACGCGTAACGGATCAAGCATTTCTCATAACGCATAACGCATAACGGATCACGCATTACTCATAGCGCATAACGCATAACGCATAACGGATCACGCATTACTCATAACGCATAACGCATAACGCATAACGCATAACGCATAACGCATAACGGATCACGCATTACTCATAACGCATAACGCATAACGCATAACGGATCACGGATTACTCATAACGCATAACGCATAAAGCATAACGCATAACGCATAACGCATAACGCATAACGCATAACGCATAACGCATAACGCATAACGCATAACGCATAACGCATAACGCATAACGCATTACGCATAACGTATAACGCATAACGCATAACGCATAACGCTTAACGCATGACCCATAGCGCATAACGCATTACGCGTAACTCATAACGCATAAAGCATAACGCATAACGGATCACGCATTACTCATAACCCATAACGCATAACGCATAACGCATAACGCATAACGCATAACCCATAACGCATAACGCATAAAGCAAAACGCATAACGCATAACGCATGACTCATAGCGCACAACCCATAACGCATAACGCATAACGCAAATCGCATAACGCATAACGCATAACGCATAATGCATAAAGCATAACGCATAACCCATAACGCATAACGCATAACGCATAACGCATAACGCATAACGTATAACGCATAACGCTTAATGCATAACGCATAACGCGTAACGGATCAAGCATTACTCATAACGCATAACGGATCACGCATTTCTCATAACGCATAACGCATAACGCATAACGCATAACGCATAACGCATAACGCATAACGCATAACGCATAACGCATAACGCATAACGCATAACGCATAACGCATAACGCATAACGCATAACGCATAACGCATAACGCATAACGCATAACGCATAACCCATAACACATAACGCATAACGCATAACGCATCACGCATAACGCATAACGCATAACGCATAACGCATAACGCATAACGCATAACGCATAACGCATAACGCATAACGCATAACGCATAACGCATAACGCATAACGCATAACGCATAACGCATAACGCATAACGTATAACGCATAACGCATAACGCATAACGCATAACGGATCACGCATAACGCATAACGCATAACGCATGACGCATAACGCATGACACCTAACGCATAACGCATAACGCATAACGCATAACACATAACGTTTAACCCATAACGCATAACGCATAACGGATCACGCATTACTCATAACGCATAACGCATAACGCATAACGCATAACGCATAATGCATAAAGCATAACGCATAACGCATAACGCATAACGCATAACGCATAACGCATAACGCATAACGCATAACGCATAACGCATAACGCATAACGCATAACCCATAACACATAACGCATAACGCATAACGCATAACGCATAACGCATAACGCATAACGCATAACGCATAACGCATAACGCATAACGCATAACGCATAACGCATAACGCATAACGCATAACGCATAACGCATAACGCATAACGCATAACGCATAACGCATAACTCATAACGCATAACGCATAACGCATAACGCATAACGCATAACGCATAACGTATAACGCATAACGCATAACGCATAACGCATAACGGATCACGCATAACGCATAACGCATAACGCATGACGCATAACGCATGACGCCTAACGCATAACGCATAACGCATAACGCATAACGCATAACGCATAACACATAACGCATAACCCATAACGCATAACGCATAACGGATCACGCATTACTCATAACGCATAACGCATAACGCATAACGCATAACGCATAATGCATAAAGCATAACGCATAACGCATAACGCATAACGCATAACGCATAACGCATAACGCATAACGCATAACGCATAACGCATAACGTATAACGCATAACGCATAACGCATAACACATAACGGATCACGCATTACTCATAACGCATAACGCATAACGCATAACGCATAACGCATAACGCATAACGCATAAGGCATAACGCAAAACGCATAACGCATAACGCATAACGCATAACGCATAACGTATAACGCATAACGCATAACGCATAACACATAACGGATCACGCATTACTCATAACGCATAACGCATAACGCATAACGCATAACGTATAACGCATAACGCATAACGCATAACGCATAACGGATCACGCATAACGCATAACGCATAACGCATGACGCATAACGCATGACGCCTAACGCATAACGCATAACGCATAACGCATAACGCATAACGCATAACACATAACGCATAACCCATAACGCATAACGCATAACGGATCACGCATTACTCATAACGCATAACGCATAACGCATAACGCATAACGCATAATGCATAAAGCATAACGCATAACGCATAACGCATAACGCATAACGCATAACGCATAACGCATAACGCATAACGCATAACGCATAACGTATAACGCATAACGCATAACGCATAACACATAACGGATCACGCATTACTCATAACGCATAACGCATAACGCATAACGCATAACGCATAACGCATAACGCATAAGGCATAACGCAAAACGCATAACGCATAACGCATAACGCATAACGCATAACACATAACGGATCACGCATTACTCATAACGCATAACGCATAACGCATAACGGATCACGGATTAATCATAACGCATAAGGCATAACGCATAACGCATAACGCAAATCGCATAACGCATAACGCATAACGCATTACGCATAAAGTATAACGCATAACGCATAGCGGATAACGCACAACGCATAACACATAACGCATAACCCATAACGCATAACCCATAACGCATAACGCATGACTCATAACGCACAACCCATAACGCATAACGCATAACGCAAATCGCATAACGCATATCGCATAATGCATAAAGCATAACGCATAACGCATAACGCATAACGCATAACGCAAATCGCATAACGCATAACGCATAATGCATAAAGCATAACGCATAACGCATAACGCATAACGCATAACGCATAACGCATAACGGATCACGCATAACGCATAACGCATAACGCATGACGCATAACGCATGACGCATAACGCATAACGCATAACGCATAACGCATAACGCATAACACATAACGCATAACCCATAACGCATAACGCATAACGGATCACGCATTACTCATAACGCATAACGCATAACGCATAACGCATAACGCATAATGCATAAAGCATAACGCATAACGCATAACGCATAACGCATAACGCATAACGCATAACGCATAACGTATAACGCATAACGCATAACGCATAACACATAACGGATCACGCATTACTCATAACGCATAACGCATAACGCATAACGCATAACGCATAACGCATAACGCATAACGCATAAGGCATAACGCAAAACGCATAACGCATAACGCATAACGCATAACGCATAACGCATAACACATAACGGATCACGCATTACTCATAACGCATAACGCATAAAGCATAACGCATAACGCATAACGCATAACGCATAACGCATAACGCACAACTCATAACGCATAACGCATAACGCAAAACGCATAACGGATAACGCATAACGGATAACACATAATGCATAACGCATAACGCATAACGCATAACGCATGACGCATAACGCATGACGCATAACGCATAACGCATAACGCATAACGCATAACGCATAACGCATAACGCATAACGCATAACGCATAACGCATAACGCATAACGCATAACGCATAACGCATAACGCATAACGCATAACGCATAACGCATAACGCATAACGCACAACTCATAACGCATAACGCATAACGCAAAACTCATAACGGATAACGCATAACGGATAACCCATAACGCATAACGCATAACGCATAACGCATAACGCATAACGCATAACGCATAACGCATAACGCATAACGCATAACGCATAACGCATAACGCATAACGCATAACGCATAACGCATAACGCATAACACATAACGCATAACCCATAACGCATAACGCATAAAGCATAACGCTTAACGCATGACCCATAGCGCATAACGCATTACGCGTAACTCATAACGCATAACGTATAACGGATCACGCATTACTCATAACCCATAACGCATAACCCATAACGCATAACGCATAACGCATAACGCATAACGCTTAACGCATGACCCATTGCTCATAACGCATTACGCGTAACTCATAACGCATAAAGCATAACGCATAACGGATCACGCATTACTCATAACCCATAACGCATAACGCATAACGCATAACGCATAACGCATGACTCATAACGCACAACCCATAACGCATAACGCATAACGCAAATCGCATAACGCATAACGCATAATGCATAAAGCATAACGCATAACGCATAACGCATAACGCATAACGCATAACGTATAACGCATAACGCTTAATGCATAACGCATAACGCGTAACGGATCAAGCATTACTCATAACGCATAACGCATAACGGATCACGCATTACTCATAGCGCATAACGCAAAACGCATAACGGATCACGCATTACTCATAACGCATAACGCATAACGCATAACGCATAACGCATAACGGATCACGCATTACTCATAACGCATAACGCATAACGCAAAACGCATAACGCATAGCGGATAACGCACAACGCATAACACATATCGCATAACCCATAACGCATAACCCATAACGCATAACGCTTAACGCATGACCCATAGCGCATAACGCATTACGCGTAACTCATAACGCATAAAGCATAACGCATAACGGATCACGCATTACTCATAACCCATAACGCATAACGCATAACGCATAACGCATAACCCTTAACGCATAACGCATAAAGCAAAACGCATAACGCATAAGGCATGACTCATAACGCACAACCCATAACGCATAACGCATAACGCAAATCGCATAACGCATAACGCATAATGCATAAAGCATAACGCATAACGCATAACGCATAACCCATAACGCATAACGCATTACGCAAATCGCATAACGCATTACGCGTAACTCATAACGCATAAAGCATAACGCATAACGGATCACGCATTACTCATAACCCATAACGCATAACGCATAACGCATAACGCATAACGCATAACCCATAACGCATAACGCATAAAGCAAAACGCATAACGCATAACGCATGACTCATAGCGCACAACCCATAACGCATAACGCATAACGCAAATCGCATAACGCATAACGCATAACGCATAATGCATAAAGCATAACGCATAACCCATAACGCATAACGCATAACGCATAACGCATAACGTATAACGCATAACGCTTAATGCATAACGCATAACGCGTAACGGATCAAGCATTACTCATAACGCATAACGGATCACGCATTTCTCATAACGCATAACGCATAACGCATAACGCATAACGCATAACGCATAACGCATAACGCATAACGCATAACGCATAACGCATAACGCATAACGCATAACGCATAACGCATAACGCATAACGCATAACGCATAACGCATAACGCATAACGCATAACGCATAACGCATCACGCATAACGCATAACGCATAACGCATAACGCATAACGCATAACGCATAACGCATAACGCATAACGCATAACGCATAACGCATAACGCATAACGCATAACGCATAACGCATAACGCATAACGCATAACGTATAACGCATAACGCATAACGCATAACGCATAACGGATCACGCATAACGCATAACGCATAACGCATGACGCATAACGCATGACACCTAACGCATAACGCATAACGCATAACGCATAACGCATAACACATAACGTTTAACCCATAACGCATAACGCATAACGGATCACGCATTACTCATAACGCATAACGCATAACGCATAACGCATAACGCATAATGCATAAAGCATAACGCATAACGCATAACGCATAACGCATAACGCATAACGCATAACGCATAACGCATAACGTATAACGCATAACGCATAACGCATAACGCATAACGGATCACGCATAACGCATAACGCATAACGCATGACGCATAACGCATGACGCCTAACGCATAACGCATAACGCATAACGCATAACCCATAACGCATAACACATAACGCATAACCCATAACGCATAACGCATAACGGATCACGCATTACTCATAACGCATAACGCATAACGCATAACGCATAACGCATAACGTATAACGCATAACGCATAACGCATAACACATAACGGATCACGCATTACTCATAACGCATAACGCATAACGCATAACGCATAACGCATAACGCATAACGCATAAGGCATAACGCAAAACGCATAACGCATAACGCATAACGCATAACGCATAACACATAACGGATCACGCATTACTCATAACGCATAACGCATAACGCATAACGCATAACGCAAATCGCATAACGCATAACGCATAATGCATAAAGCATAACGCATAACGCATAACGCATAACGCATAAAGTATAACGGATCACGCATAACGCATAACGCATAACGCATGACGCATAACGCATGACGCCTAACGCATAACGCATAACGCATAACGCATAACGCATAACGCATAACACATAACGCCTAACCCATAACGCATAACGCATAACGGATCACGCATTACTCATAACGCATAACGCATAACGCATAACGCATAACGCATAACGCATAATGCATAAAGCATAACGCATAACGCATAACGCATAACGCATAACGCATAACGCATAACGCATAACGCATAACGCATAACGCATAACGCATAACGTATAACGCATAACGCATAACGCATAACACATAACGGATCACGCATTACTCATAACGCATAACGCATAACGCATAACGCATAACGCATAACGCATAACGCATAAGGCATAACGCAAAACGCATAACGCATAACGCATAACGCATAACACATAACGGATCACGCATTACTCATAACGCATAACGCATAACGCATAACGCATAACGCAAATCGCATAACGCATAACGCATAATGCATAAAGCATAACGCATAACGCATAACGCATAACGCATAAAGTATAACGCATAACGCTTAATGCATAAATCATAACGCGTAACGGATCAAGCATTACTCATAACGCATAACGCATAACGGATCACGCATTACTCATAACGCATAACGCATAACGCATAACGCATAACGCATAACGCATAACGCATAACGCATAACGCATAACGGATCACGCATAACGCATAACGCATAACGCATGACGCATAACGCATGACGCATAACGCATAACGCATAACGCATAACGCATAACACATAACGCATAACCCATAACGCATAACGCATAACGGATCACGCATTACTCATAACGCATAACGCATAACGCATAAGGCATAACGCATAATGCATAAAGCATAACGCATAACGCATAACGCATTACGCATAACGCATAACGCATAACGTATAACGCATAACGCATAACGCATAACACATAACGGATCACGCATTACTCATAACGCATAACGCATAACGCATAACGCATAACGCATAACGCATAACGCATAAGGCATAACGCATAACGCATAACGCATAACGCATAACACATAACGGATCACGCATTACGCATAACGCATAACGCATAAAGCATAACGCATAACGCATAACGCATAACGCATAACGCATAACGCATAACGCATAACGCACAACTCATAACGCATAACGCATAACGCAAAACGCATAACGGATAACGCATGACTCATAGCGCATAACGCATAACGCATAACGCATAACGCATAACACATAACGCATAACCCATAACGCATAACGCATAACGGATCACGCATTACTCATAACGCATAACGCATAACGCATAACGCATAACGTATAACGCATAACGCTTAATGCATAACGCATAACGCGTAACGGATCAAGCATTACTCATAACGCATAACGGATCACGCATTTCTCATAACGCATAACGCATAACGCATAACGCATAACGCATAACGCATAACGCATAACGCATAACGCATAACGCATAACGCATAACGCATAACGCATAACGCATAACGCATAACGCATAACGCATAACGCATAACGCATAACGCATAACCCATAACACATAACGCATAACGCATAACGCATCACGCATAACGCATGACGCATAACGCATGACACCTAACGCATAACGCATAACGCATAACGCATAACGCATAACACATAACGCATAACGCATAATGCATAAAGCATAACGCATAACGCATAACGCATAACGCATAACGCATAACGCATAACGCATAACGCATAACGCATAACGCATAACCCATAACACATAACGCATAACGCATAACGCATAACGCATAACGCATAACGCATAACGCATAACGCATAACGCATAACGCATAACGCATAACGCATAACGCATAACGCATAACGCATAACGCATAACGCATAACGCATAACGCATAACGCATAACGCATAACGCATAACGCATAACGTATAACGCATAACGCATAACGCATAACGCATAACGGATCACGCATAACGCATAACGCATAACGCATGACGCATAACGCATGACGCCTAACGCATAACGCATAACGCATAACGCATAACGCATAACGCATAACACATAACGCATAACCCATAACGCATAACGCATAACGGATCACGCATTACTCATAACGCATAACGCATAACGCATAACGCATAACGCATAATGCATAAAGCATAACGCATAACGCATAACGCATAACGCATAACGCATAACGCATAACGCATAACGCATAACGCATAACGCATAACGCATAACGTATAACGCATAACGCATAACGCATAACACATAACGGATCACGCATTACTCATAACGCATAACGCATAACGCATAACGCATAACGCATAAGGCATAACGCAAAACGCATAACGCATAACGCATAACGCATAACACATAACGGATCACGCATTACTCATAACGCATAACGCATAACGCATAACGCATAACGCAAATCGCATAACGCATAACGCATAATGCATAAAGCATAACGCATAACGCATAACGCATAACGCATAAAGTATAACGCATAACGCTTAATGCATAAATCATAACGCGTAACGGATCAAGCATTACTCATAACGCATAACGCATAACGGATCACGCATTACTCATAACGCATAACGCATAACGCATAACGCATAACGCATAACGCATAACGCATAACGCATAACGGATCACGCATAACGCATAACGCATAACGCATGACGCATAACGCATGACGCATAACGCATAACGCATAACGCATAACGCATAACGCATAACACATAACGCATAACCCATAACGCATAACGCATAACGGATCACGCATTACTCATAACGCATAACGCATAACGCATAAGGCATAACGCAAAATGCATAAAGCATAACGCATAACGCATAACGCATTACGCATAACGCATAACGCATAACGTATAACGCATAACGCATAACGCATAACACATAACGGATCACGCATTACTCATAACGCATAACGCATAACGCATAACGCATAACGCATAACGCATAACGCATAAGGCATAACGCAAAACGCATAACGCATAACGCATAACGCATAACACATAACGGATCACGCATTACGCATAACGCATAACGCATAAAGCATAACGCATAACGCATAACGCATAACGCATAACGCATAACGCATAACGCACAACTCATAACGCATAACGCATAACGCAAAACGCATAACGGATAACGCATAACGGATAACACATAATGCATAACGCATAACGCATAACGCATGACGCATAACGCATGACGCATAACGCATGACGCATAACGCATAACGCATAACGCATAACGCGTAACTCATAACGCATAAAGCATAACGTATAACGGATCACGCATTACTCATAACCCATAACGCATAACCCATAACGCATAACGCATAACGCATAACGCATAACGCTTAACGCATGACCCATTGCGCATAACCCATTACGCGTAACTCATAACGCATAAAGCATAACGCATAACGGATCACGCATTACTCATAACCCATAACGCATAACGCATAACGCATAACGCATAACCCATAACGCATAACGCATAAAGCAAAACGCATAACGCATAACGCATGACTCATAACGCACAACCCATAACGCATAACGCATAACGCAAATCGCATAACGCATAACGCATAATGCATAAAGCATAACGCATAACGCATAACCCATAACGCATAACGCATAACGTATAACGCATAACGCTTAATGCATAACGCATAACGCGTAACGGATCAAGCATTACTCATAACGCATAACGCATAACGGATCACGCATTACTCATAGCGCATAACGCAAAACGCATAACGGATCACGCATTACTCATAACGCATAACGCATAACGCATAACGCATAACGCATAACGCATAACGCATAACGGATCACGCATTACTCATAACGCATAACGCATAACGCATAACGCAAAACGCATAACGCATAGCGGATAACGCACAACGCATAACACATATCGCATAACCCATAACGCATAACCCATAACGCATAACGCATAACGCATAACGCATAATGCTTAACGCATAACGCATAACGGATCACGCATTACTCATAACGCATAACGCATAACGCATAACGCATAACGCATAACGCATAACGCATAACGCATAACGCATAAGGCATAACGCAAAACGCATAACGCATAACGCATAACACATAACGGATCACGCATTACTCATAACGCATAACGCATAAAGCATAACGCATAACGCATAACGCATAACGCATAACGCATAACGCACAACTCATAACGCATAACGCATAACGCAAAACGCATAACGGATAACGCATAACGGATAACACATAATGCATAACGCATAACGCATAACGCATAACGCATGACGCATAACGCATAACGCATAACGCATAACGCGTAAAGCATAACGCATAACGGATCACGCATTACTCATAACCCATAACGCATAACGCATAACGCATAACGCATAACCCATAACGCATAACGCATAAAGCAAAACGCATAACGCATAACACATAACGCATAACGCATAACGCATAACGCATAACGCATAACGCATAACGCATAACGCATAACGCATAATGCATAAAGCATAACGCATAACGCATAACGCATAACCCATAACGCATAACGCATAACGCAAATCGCATAACGCATAACGCATAATGCAGAATGCATAACGCATAACGCATAACGCATAACGCATAACGCATAACGCATAACGCATAACGTATAACGCATAACGCTTAATGCATAACGCATAACGCGTAACGGATCAAGCATTACTCATAACGCATAACGCATAACGGATCACGCATTACTCATACCGCATAATGCATAACGCATAACGGATCACGCATTACTCATAACGCATAACGCATAACGCATAACGCATAACGCATAACGCATAACGCATAACGCATAACGCATAACGCATAATGCATAAAGCATAACGCATAACGCATAACGCATAACGCATAACCCATAACGCATAACGCATAACGCAAATCGCATAACGCATAACGCATAATGCATAACGCATAACGCATAACGCATAACGCATAACGCTTACGCATAACGCATAACGCATAACGCACAACTCATAACGCATAACGCATAACGCAAAACTCTAAACGGATAACGCATAACGGATAACCCATAACGCATAACGCATAACGCATAACGCATAACGCATAACGCATAACGCATAACGCATAACGCATAACGCATAACGCATAACGCATAACGCATAACGCATAACCCATAACGCATAACGCATAAAGCAAAACGCATAACGCATTGCGCATGACTCATAACGCACAACCCATAACGCATAACGCATAACATAAATCGCATAACGCATAACGCATAATGCATAAAGCATAACGCGTAACTCATAACGCATAAAGCATAACGCATAACGGATCACGCATTACTCATAACCCATAACGCATAACGCATAACGCATAACGCATAACCCATATCGCATAACGCATAAAGCAAAACGCATAACGCATAACGCATGACTCATAACGCACAACCCACAACGCATAACGCATAACGCAAATCGCATAACGCATAACGCATAATGCATAAAGCATAACGCATAACGCATAACGCACAACTCATAACGCATAACGCATAACGCAAAACTCTAAACGGATAACGCATAACGGATAACCCATAACGCATAACGCATAACGCAAATCGCATAACGCATAACGCTTAATGCATAACGCATAACGCGTAACGGATCAAGCATAACGCATAACGCATAACACATAACGGATCACGCATTACTAATAACGCATAACGCATAACGCATAACGCATAACGCATAACGCATAACGCATAACGCATAACGCATAACGCATAAGGCATAACGCATAACGCATAACGCATAACGCATAACGCTTACGCATAACGCATAACGCATAACGCACAACTCATAACGCATAACGCATAACGCAAAACTCTAAACGGATAACGCATAACGGATAACCCATAACGCATAACGCATAACGCATAACGCATAACGCATAACGCATAACGCATAACGCATAACGCATAACGCATAACGCATAACGCATAACCCATAACGCATAACGCATAAAGCAAAACGCATAACGCATTGCGCATGACTCATAACGCACAACCCATAACGCATAACGCATAACATAAATCGCATAACGCATAACGCATAATGCATAAAGCATAACGCGTAACTCATAACGCATAAAGCATAACGCATAACGGATCACGCATTACTCATAACCCATAACGCATAACGCATAACGCATAACGCATAACCCATATCGCATAACGCATAAAGCAAAACGCATAACGCATAACGCATGACTCATAACGCACAACCCACAACGCATAACGCATAACGCAAATCGCATAACGCATAACGCATAATGCATAAAGCATAACGCATAACGCATAACGCACAACTCATAACGCATAACGCATAACGCAAAACTCTAAACGGATAACGCATAACGGATAACCCATAACGCATAACGCATAACGCAAATCGCATAACGCATAACGCTTAATGCATAACGCATAACGCGTAACGGATCAAGCATAACGCATAACGCATAACACATAACGGATCACGCATTACTAATAACGCATAACGCATAACGCATAACGCATAACGCATAACGCATAACGCATAACGCATAACGCATAACGCATAAGGCATAACGCAAAACGCATAACGCATAACGCATAACACATAACGGATCACGCATTACTCATAACGCATAACGCATAAAGCATAACGCATAACGCATAACGCATAACGCATAACGCATAACGCAGAACTCATAACGCATAACGCATAACGCAAAACGCATAACGGATAACGCATAACGGATAACACATAATGCATAACGCATAACGCATAACGCATAACGCATGACGCATAACGCATGACGCATAACGCATAACGCATAACGCATAACGCGTAAAGCATAACGCATAACGGATCACGCATTACTCATAACCCATAACGCATAACGCATAACGCATAACGCATAACCCATAACGCATAACGCATAAAGCAAAACGCATAACGCATAACACATAACGCATAACGCATAACGCATAACGCATAACGCATAACGCATAACGCATAACGCATAACGCATAACGCATAACGCATAACGCATAACGCATAACGCATAACCCATAACGCATAACGCATAAAGCAAAACGCATAACGCATTACGCATAACGCATAACGCATAACGCATAACGCATAACGCATAACGCATAACGCATAACGCATAACGCATAACGCATAACGCATAACGCATAATCCATAACGCATAACGCATAAAGCAAAACGCATAACGCATTACGCATGACTCATAACGCACAACCCATAACGCATAACGCATAACATAAATCGCATAACGCATAACGCATAATGCATAAAGCATAACGCGTAACTCATAACGCATAAAGCATAACGCATAACGGATCACGCATTACTCATAACCCATAACGCATAACGCATAACGCATAACGCATAACCCATAACGCATAACGCATAAAGCAAAACGCATAACGCATAACGCATGACTCATAACGCACAACCCACAACGCATAACGCATAACGCAAATCGCATACCGCATAACGCATAATGCATAAAGCATAACGCATAACGCATAACGCACAACTCATAACGCATAACGCATAACGCAAAACTCTAAACGGATAACGCATAACGGATAACCCATAACGCATAACGCATAACGCATAACGCATAACGCATAACGCATAACGCATAACGCATAACGCATAACGCATAACGCATAACGCATAACGCATAACGCATAACGCATAACGCATAACGCATAACCCATAACGCATAACGCATAAAGCAAAACGCATAACGCATTACGCATGACTCATAACGCACAACCCATATCGCATAACGCATAACATAAATCGCATAACGCATAACGCATAATGCATAAAGCATAACGCGTAACTCATAACGCATAAAGCATAACGCATAACGGATCACGCATTACTCATAACCCATAACGCATAACGCATAACGCATAACGCATAACCCATAACGCATAACGCATAAAGCAAAACGCATAACGCATAACGCATGACTCATAACGCACAACCCACAACGCATAACGCATAACGCAAATCGCATAACGCATAACGCATAATGCATAAAGCATAACGCATAACGCATAACGCATAACGCATAACGCATAACGTATAAGGCATAACGCTTAATGCATAACGCATAACGCGTAACGGATCAAGCATTACTCATAACGCATAACGCATAACGGATCACGCATTACTCATAGCGCATAACGCATAACGCATAACGGATCACGCATTACTCATAACGCATAACGCATAACGCATAACGCATAACGCATAACGCATAACGGATCACGCATTACTCATAACGCATAACGCATAACGCATAACGCATAACGGATCACGGATTAATCATAACGCATAACGCATAACGCATAACGCATAACGCATAACGCATAACGCATAACGCATAACGCATAACGCATAACGCATAACGCATAACGCATAACGCATAACGCATAACGCATAACGCATAACGCATAACGCATAACGCATATCCCATAACACATAACGCATAACGCATAACGCATTACGCATAACGCATAACGCATAACGCATAACGCAAATCGCATAACGCATAACGCATAACGCATTACGCATAACGTATAACGCATAACGCATAGCGGATAATGCACAACGCATAACACATAACGCATAACCCATAACGCATAACCCATAACGCATAACGCATAACGCTTAACGCATGACCCATAGCGCATAACGCATTACGCGTAACTCATAACGCATAAAGCATAACGCATAACGGATCACGCATTACTCATAACCCATAACGCATAACGCATAACGCATAACCCATAACGCATAACGCATAAAGCAAAACGCATAACCCATAACCCATAACGCATAACGCATAACGCATAACCCATAACGCATAACGCATAAAGCAAAACGCATAACGCATAACACACAACGCATAACGCATAACGCATAACGCATAACGCATTACTCATAACGCAAAACGCATAACGCATAACGCATAACGCATAACGGATCACGCATTACTCATAACGCATAACGCATAACGCATAACGCATAACGGATCACGGATTAATCATAACGCATAACGCATAACGCATAACGCATAACGCATAACGCATAACGCATAACGCATAACGCATAACGCATAACGCATAACGCATAACGCATAACGCATATCCCATAACACATAACGCATAACGCATAACACATAACGCATAACGCATAACGCATAACGCATAACGCATAACGCATAACGCATAACGCAAATCGCATAACGCATAACGCATAACGCATTACGCATAACGTATAACGCAAAACGCATAGCGGATACTACACAACGCATAACACATAACGCATAACCCATAACGCATAACCCATAACGCATAACGCATAACGCATAACGCATAACGCTCAACGCATGACCCATAGCGCATAACGCATTACGCGTAACTCATAACGCATAAAGCATAACGCATAACGGATCACGCATTACTCATAACCCATAACGCATAACGCATAACGCATAACCCATAACGCATAACGCATTACGCATGACTCATAACGCACAACCCATAACGCATAACGCATAACATAAATCGCATAACGCATAACGCATAATGCATAAAGCATAACGCGTAACTCATAACGCATAAAGCATAACGCATAACGGATCACGCATTACTCATAACCCATAACGCATAACGCATAACGCATAACCCATAACGCATAACGCATAAAGCAAAACGCATAACGCATAACGCAAATCGCATAACGCATAACGCATAATGCATAAAGCATAACGCATAACGCATAACGCACAACTCATAACGCATAACGCATAACGCAAAACTCTAAACGGATAACGCATAACGGATAACCCATAACGCATAACGCATAACGCATAACGCATAACGCATAACGCATAACGCATAACGCATAACGCATAACGCATAACGCATAACGCATAACGCATAACGCATAACGCATAACCCATAACGCATAACGCATAACGCATTACGCATGACTCATAACGCACAACCCATATCGCATAACGCATAACATAAATCGCATAACGCATAACGCATAATGCATAAAGCATAACGCGTAACTCATAACGCATAAAGCATAACGCATAACGGATCACGCATTACTCA
Organism: Lasioglossum morio; assembly: GCA_916610235.2. Taxonomy (NCBI): domain Eukaryota; kingdom Metazoa; phylum Arthropoda; class Insecta; order Hymenoptera; family Halictidae; genus Lasioglossum; species Lasioglossum morio. Next base: position 914,979 of record CAKAJA020000389.1, read on the forward strand.
TAACCCATAACGCATAACGCATAACGCATAACGCATAACCCATAACGCATAACGCATAAAGCAAAACGCATAACGCATAACGCATGACTCATAACGCACAACCCACAACGCATAACGCATAACGCAAATCGCATAACGCATAACGCATAATGCATAAAGCATAACGCATAACGCATAACGCATAACGCATAACGCATAACGCATAACGTATAAGGCATAACGCTTAATGCATAACGCATAACGCGTAACGGATCAAGCATTACTCATAACGCATAACGCATAACGGATCACGCATTACTCATAGCGCATAACGCATAACGCATAACGGATCACGCATTACTCATAACGCATAACGCATAACGCATAACGCATAACGCATAACGCATAACGGATCACGCATTACTCATAACGCATAACGCATAACGCATAACGCATAACGGATCACGGATTAATCATAACGCATAACGCATAACGCATAACGCATAACGCATAACCCATAACGCATAACGCATAAAGCAAAACGCATAACGCATAACGCATGACTCATAACGCACAACCCACAACGCATAACGCATAACGCAAATCGCATAACGCATAACGCATAATGCATAAAGCATAACGCATAACGCATAACTCACAACTCATAACGCATAACGCATAACGCAAAACTCTAAACGGATATCGCATAACGGATAACCCATAACGCATAACGCATAACGCATAACGCATAACGCATAACGCATAACGCATAACGCATAACGCATAACGCATAACGCATAACGCATAACGCATAACGCATAACGCATAACGCATAACGCATAACGCATAACCCATAACGCATAACGCATAAAGCAAAACGCATAACGCATTACGCATGACTCATAATGCACAACCCATATCGCATAACGCATAACATAAATCGCATAACGCATAACGCATAATGCATAAAGCATAACGCGTAACTCATAACGCATAAAGCAAAACGCATAACGCATAATGCATGACTCATAACGCACAACCCACAACGCATAACGCATAACGCAAATCGCATCACGCATAACGCATAATGCATAAAGCATAACGCATAACGCATAACGCATAACGCATAACGTATAAGGCATAACGCTTAATGCATAACGCATAACGCGTAACGGATCAAGCATTACTCATAACGCATAACGCATAACGGATCACGCATTACTCATAGCGCATAACGCATAACGCATAACGGATCACGCATTACTCATAACGCATAACGCATAACGCATAACGCATAACCCATAACGCATAACGCATAACGGATCACGCATTACTCATAACGCATAACGCATAACGCATAACGCATAACGGATCACGGATTAATCATAACGCATAACGCATAACGCATAACGCATAACGCATATCCCATAACACATAACGCATAACGCATGACTCATAACGCACAACCCATAACGCATAACGCATAACGCAAATCGCATAACGCATAACGCATAATGCATAAAGCATAACGCATAACGCATAACCCATAACGCATAACGCATAACGTATAACGCATAACGCTTAATGCATAACGCATAACGCGTAACGGATCAAGCATTACTCATAACGCATAACGCATAACGGATCACGCATTACTCATAGCGCATAACCCATAACGCATAACGCATAACGCATAACGCATAACGCATAACGCATAACGCATAACGCTTAACGCATAACGCATAACGGATCACGCATTACTCATAACGCATAACGCATAACCCATAACGCATAACGCATAAAGCAAAACGCATAACGCATAACACACAACGCATAACGCATAACGCATAACGCATAACGCATTACTCATAACGCATAACGCATAACGCATAACGCATAACGCATAACGCATAACGGATCACGCATTACTCATAACGCATAACGCATAACGCATAACGCATAACGGATCACGGATTAATCATAACGCATAACGCATAACGCATAACGCATAACGCATAACGCATAACGCATAACGCATAACGCATAACGCATAACGCATAACGCATAACGCATATCCCATAACACATAACGCATAACGCATAACGCATAACGCATAACGCATAACGCATAACGCAAATCGCATAACGCATAACGCATTACGCATAACGTATAACGCAAAACGCATAGCGGATAATGCACAACGCATAACACATAACGCATAACCCATAACGCATAACCCATAACGCATAACGCATAACGCATAACGCTTAACGCCTGACCCATAGCGCATAACGCATTACGCGTAACTCATAACGCATAAAGCATAACGCATAACGGATCACGCATTACTCATAACCCATAACGCATAACGCATAACGCATAACCCATAACGCAAACGCATAAAGCAAAACGCATAACGCATAACGCATGACTCATAACGCACAACCCATAACGCATAACGCATAACGCAAATCGCATAACGCATAACGCATAATGCATAAAGCATAACGCATAACGCATAACGCATAACGCATAAAGTATAACGCATAACGCTTAATGCATAAATCATAACGCGTAACGGATCAAGCATTACTCATAACGCATAACGCATAACGGATCACGCATTACTCATAACGCATAACGCATAACGCACAACTCATAACGCATAACGCATAACGCAAAACTCTAAACGGATAACGCATAACGGATAACCCATAGCGCATAACGCATAACGCATAACGGATCACGCATTACTCATAACGCATAACGCATAACGCATAACGCATAAAGTATAACGCATAACGCTTAATGCATAAATCATAACGCGTAACGGATCAAGCATTACTCATAACGCATAACGCATAACGTATCACGCATTACTCATAACGCATAGCGCATAACGCATAACGCATAACGCATAACGCATAACGCATAACGCATAACGCATAACGGATCACGCATAACGCATAACGCATAACGCATGACGCATAACGCATGACGCATAACGCATAACGCATAACGCATAACGCATAACGCATAACACATAACGCATAACCCATAACGCATAACGCATAACGGATCACGCATTACTCATAACGCATAACGCATAACGCATAACGCATAACGCATAACGCATAACGCATAACGCATAACGCATAACGCATTACTCATAACCCATAACGCATAACCCATAACGCATAACGCATAACGCATAACGCATAACGCTTAACGCATGACCCATTGCGCATAACGCGTTACGCGTAACTCATAACGCATAAAGCATAACGCATAACGGATCACGCATTACTCATAACCCATAACGCATAACGCATAACGCATAACGCATAACCCATAACGCATAACGCATAAAGCAAAACGCATAACGCATAACGCATGACTCATAACGCACAACCCATAACGCATAACGCATAACGCAAATCGCATAACGCATAACGCATAATGCATAAAGCATAACGCATAACGCATAACCCATAACGCATAACGCATAACGTATAACGCATAACGCTTAATGCATAACGCATAACGCGTAACGGATCAAGCATTACTCATAACGCATAACGCATAACGGATCACGCATTACTCATAGCGCATAACCCATAACGCATAACGCATAACGCATAACGCATAACGCATAACGCATAACGCTTAACGCATAACGCATAACGGATCACGCATTACTCATAACGCATAACGCATAACGCATAACGCATAACGCATAACGCATAACGCATAATGCATAAAGCATAACGCATAACGCATAACGCATAACGCATAACGCATAACGCATAACGTATAACGCATAACGCATAACGCATAACACATAACGGATCACGCATTACTCATAACGCATAACGCATAACGCATAACGCATAACGCATAACGCATAACGCATAACGCATAACGCATAAGGCATAACGCAAAACGCACAACGCATAACGCATAACACATAACGGATCACGCATTACTCATAACGCATAACGCATAAAGCATAACGCATAACGCATAACGCATAACGCATAACGCATAACGCACAACTCATAACGCATAACGCATAACGCAAAACGCATAACGGATAACGCATAACGGATAACACATAATGCATAACGCATAACGCATAACGCATAACGCATAACGCATGACGCATAACGCATGACGCATAACGCATAACGCATAACGCATAACGCATAACGCGTAAAGCATAACGCATAACGGATCACGCATTACTCATAACCCATAACGCATAACGCATAACGCATAACGCATAACCCATAACGCATAACGCATAAAGCAAAACGCATAACGCATAACACATAACGCATAACGCATAACGCATAACGCATAACGCATAACGCATAACGCATAACGCATAATGCATAAAGCATAACGCATAACGCATAACGCATAACCCATAACGCATAACGCATAACGCAAATCGCATAACGCATAACGCATAATGCAGAATGCATAACGCATAACGCATAACGCATAACGCATAACGCATAACGCATAACGCATAACGCACAACTCATAACGCATAACGCAAAACTCTAAACGGATAACGCATAACGGATAACCCATAACGCATAACGCATAACGCATAACGCATAACGCATAACGCATAACGCATAACGCATAACGCATAACGCATAACGCATAACGCATAACGCATAACGCATAACGCATAACGCATAACGCATAACCCATAACGCATAACGCATAAAGCAAAACGCATAACGCATTACGCATGACTCATAACGCACAACCCATAACGCATAACGCATAACATAAATCGCATAACGCATAACGCATAATGCACAAAGCATAACGCGTAACTCATAACGCATAAAGCATAACGCATAACGGATCACGCATTACTCATAACCCATAACGCATAACGCATAACGCATAACGCATAACCCATAACGCATAACGCATAAAGCAAAACGCATAACGCATAACGCATGACTCATAACGCACAACCCACAACGCATAACGCATAACGCAAATCGCATAACGCATAACGCATAATGCATAAAGCATAACGCATAACGCATAACGCACAACTCATAACGCATAACGCATAACGCAAAACTCTAAACGGATAACGCATAACGGATAACCCATAACGCATAACGCATAACGCATAACGCATAACGCATAACGCATAACGCATAACGCATAACGCATAACGCATAACGCATAACCCATAACGCATAACGCATAAAGCAAAACGCATAACGCATTACGCATGACTCATAACGCACAACCCATAACGCATAACGCATAACATAAATCGCATAACGCATAACGCATAATGCATAAAGCATAACGCGTAACTCATAACGCATAAAGCATAACGCATAACGGATCACGCATTACTCATAACCCATAACGCATAACGCATAACGCATAACGCATAACCCATAACGCATAACGCATAAAGCAAAACGCATAACGCATAACGCATGACTCATAACGCACAACCCACAACGCATAACGCATAACGCAAATCGCATAACGCATAACGCATAATGCATAAAGCATAACGCATAACGAATAACGCATAACGCATAACGCATAACGTATAAGGCATAACGCTTAATGCATAACGCATAACGCGTAACGGATCAAGCATTACTCATAACGCATAACGCATAACGGATCACGCATTACTCATAGCGCATAACGCATAACGCATAACGGATCACGCATTACTCATAACGCATAACGCATAACGCATAACGCATAACGCATAACGCATAACGGATCACGCATTACTCATAACGCATAACGCATAACGCATAACGCATAACGGATCACGGATTAATCATAACGCATAACGCATAACGCATAACGCATAACGCATAACGCATAACGCATAACGCATAACGCATAACGCATAACGCATAACGCATAACGCATAACGCATAACGCATAACGCATAACGCATAACGCATAACGCATATCCCATAACACATAACGCATAACGCATAACGCATTACGCATAACGCATAACGCATAACGCATAACGCAAATCGCATAACGCATAACGCATAACGCATTACGCATAACGTATAACGCATAACGCATAGCGGATAATGCACAACGCATAACACATAACGCATAACCCATAACGCATAACCCATAACGCATAACGCATAACGCATAACGCTTAACGCATGACCCATAGCGCATAACGCATTACGCGTAACTCATAACGCATAAAGCATAACGCATAACGGATCACGCATTACTCATAACCCATAACGCATAACGCATAACGCATAACCCATAACGCATAACGCATAAAGCAAAACGCATAACGCATAACGCATGACTCATAACGCACAACCCATAACGCATAACGCATAACGCAAATCGCATAACGCATAACGCATAATGCATAAAGCATAACGCATAACGCATAACGCATAACGCATAAAGTATAACGCATAACGCTTAATGCATAAATCATAACGCGTAACGGATCAAGCATTACTCATAACGCATAACGCATAACGGATCACGCATTACTCATAACGCATAACGCATAACGCACAACTCATAACGCATAACGCATAACGCAAAACTCTAAACGGATAACGCATAACGGATAACCCATAGCGCATAACGCATAACGCATAACGGATCACGCATTACTCATAACGCATAACGCATAACGCATAACGCATAACGCATAAAGTATAACGCATAACGCTTAATGCATAAATCATAACGCGTAACGGATCAAGCATTACTCATAACGCATAACGCATAACGGATCACGCATTACTCATAACGCATAACGCATAACGCATAACGCATAACGCATAACGCATAACGCATAACGGATCACGCATAACGCATAACGCATAACGCATGACGCATAACGCATGACGCATAACGCATAACGCATAACGCATAACGCATAACGCATAACGCATAACACATAACGCATAACCCATAACGCATAACGCATAACGGATCACGCATTACTCATAACGCATAACGCATAACGCATAACGCATAACGCATAATGCATAAAGCATAACGCATAACGCATAACGCATTACGCATAACGCATAACGCATAACGTATAACGCATAACGCATAACGCATAACACATAACGGATCACGCATTACTCATAACCCATAACGCATAACGCATAACGCATAACGCATAACCCATAACGCATTACGCATAAAGCAAAACGCATAACGCATAACGCATGACTCATAACGCACAACCCATAACGCATAACGCATAACGCAAATCGCATAACGCATAACGCATAATGCATAAAGCATAACGCATAACGCATAACGCATAAAGTATAACGCATAACGCTTAATGCATAAATCCTAACGCGTAACGGATCAAGCATTACTCATAACGCATAACGCATAACGGATCACGCATTACTCATAACGCATAACGCATAACGCATAACGCATAACGCATAACGCATAACGCATAACGGATCACGCATAACGCATAACGCATAACGCATGACGCATAACGCATGACGCATAACGCATAACGCATAACGCATAACGCATAACGCATAACGCATAACACATAACGCATAACCCATAACGCATAACGCATAACGCATAACGCATAACGTATAACGCATAACGCATAACGCATAACACATAACGGATCACGCATTACTCATAACGCATAACGCATAACGCATAACGCATAACGCATAACGCATAAGGCATAACGCAAAACGCATAACGCATAACGCATAAAGCATAACGCATAACGGATCACGCATTACTCATAACCCATAACGCATAACGCATAACGCATAACGCATAACCCATAACGCATAACGCATAAAGCAAAACGCATAACGCATAACGCATGACTCATAACGCACAACCCATAACGCATAACGCATAACGCAAATCGCATAACGCATAACGCATAATGCATAAAGCATAACGCATAACGCATAACGCATAACGCATAACGTATAACGCATAACGCTTAATGCATAACGCATAACGCGTATCGGATCAAGCATTACTCATAACGCATAACGCATAACGGATCACGCATTACTCATAGCGCATAACGCAAAACGCATAACGGATCACGCATTACTCATAACGCATAACGCATAACGCATAACGCATAACGCATAACGGATCACGCATTACTCATAACGCATAACGCATAACGCATAACGCAAAACGCATAACGCATAGCGGATAACGCACAACGCATAACACATATCGCATAACCCATAACGCATAACCCATAACGCATAACGCATAACGCATAACGCATAACGCTTAACGCATGACCCATTGCGCATAACGCATTACGCGTAACTCATAACGCATAAAGCATAACGCATAACGGATCACGCATTACTCATAACCCATAACGCATAACGCATAACGCATAACGCATAACCCATAACGCATAACGCATAAAGCAAAACGCATAACGCATAACGCATGACTCATAACGCACAACCCATAACGCATAACGCATAACGCAAATCGCATAACGCATAACGCATAATGCATAAAGCATAACGCATAACGCATAACGCATAACGCATAACGCATAACGCATAACGCATAACCCATAACGCATAACGCATTACGCAAATCGCATAACGCATAACGCATAATGCATAAAGCATAACGCATAACGCATGACGCATAACGCATAACGCATAACGCATAACGCATAACGTATAACGCATAACGCTTAATGCATAACGCATAACGCGTAACGGATCAAGCATTTCTCATAACGCATAACGCATAACGGATCACGCATTACTCATAACGCATAACGCATAACGCATAACGCATAACGGATCACGGATTACTCATAACGCATAACGCATAAAGCATAACGCATAACGCATAACGCATAACGCATAACGCATAACGCATAACGCATAACGCATAACGCATAACGCATAACGCATAACCCATAACACATAACGCATAACGCATAACGCATAACGCATAACGCATAACGCATAACGCAAATCGCATAACGCATAACGCATAACGCATTACGCATAACGTATAACGCATACCGCATAACGCATAACGCATAACGCTTAACGCATGACCCATAGCGCATAACGCATTACGCGTAACTCATAACGCATAAAGAATAACGCATAACGGATCACGCATTACTCATAACCCATAACGCATAACGCATAACGCATAACGCATAACGCATAACGCATAACCCATAACGCATAACGCATAAAGCAAAACGCATAACGCATAACGCATGACTCATAACGCACAACCCATAACGCATAACGCATAACGCAAATCGCATAACGCATAACGCATAACGCATAATGCATAAAGCATAACGCATAACCCATAACGCATAACGCATTACGCAAATCGCATAACGCATAACGCATAATCCATAAAGCATAACGCATAACGCATAACGCATAACGCATAACGCATAACGTATAACGCATAACGCTTAATGCATAACGCATAACGCGTAACGGATCAAGCATTTCTCATAACGCATAACGCATAACGGATCACGCATTACTCATAACGCATAACGCATAACGCATAACGCATAACGGATCACGGATTACTCATAACGCATAACGCATAACGCATAACGCATAACGCATAACCCATAACGCATAACGCATTACGCAAATCGCATAACGCATAACGCATAATGCATAAAGCATAACGCATAACGCATAACGCATAACGCATAACGCATAACGTATAACGCATAACGCTTAATGCATAACGCATAACGCGTAACGGATCACGCATTACTCATAACCCATAACGCATAACGCATAACGCATAACGCATAACCCATAACGCATAACGCATAAAGCAAAACGCATAACGCATAACGCATGACTCATAACGCACAACCCATAACGCATAACGCATAACGCAAATCGCATAACGCATAACGCATAATGCATAAAGCATAACGCATAACGCATAACGCATAACGCATAACGCATAACGTATAACGCATAACGCTTAATGCATAACGCATAACGCGTAACGGATCAAGCATTACTCATAACGCATAACGCATAACGGATCACGCATTACTCATAGCGCATAACGCAAAACGCATAACGGATCACGCATTACTCATAACGCATAACGCATAACGCATAACGCATGACGCATAACGGATCACGCATTACTCATAACGCATAACGCATAACGCATAACGCAAAACGCATAACGCATAGCGGATAACGCACAACGCATAACACATATCGCATAACCCATAACGCATAACCCATAACGCATAACGCATAACGCATAACGCTTAACGCATGACCCATAGCGCATAACGCATTACGCGTAACTCATAACGCATAAAGCATAACGCATAACGGATCACGCATTACTCATAACCCATAACGCATAACGCATAACGCATAACGCATAACCCATAACGCATAACGCATAAAGCAAAACGCATAACGCATAACGCATGACTCATAACGCACAACCCATAACGCATAACGCATAACGCAAATCGCATAACGCATAACGCATAATGCATAAAGCATAACGCATAACGCATAACGCATAACGCATAACGCATAACCCATAACGCATAACGCATTACGCAAATCGCATAACGCATAACGCATAATGCATAAAGCATAACACATAACGCATAACGCATAACGCATAACGCATAACGCATAACGCATAACGTATAACGCATAACGCTTAATGCATAACGTATAACGCGTAACGGATCAAGCATTTCTCATAACGCATAACGGATCACGGATTACTCATAACGCATAACGCATAAAGCATAACGCATAACGCATAACGCATAACGCATAACGCATAACGCATAACACATAACGCATAACGCATAACGCATAACGCATAACGCATAACGCATAACGCATAACGCATAACCCATAACACATAACGCATAACGCATAACGCATAACGCATAACGCATAACGCATAACGCATAACGCAAATCGCATAACGCATAACGCATAACGCATTACGCATAACGTATAACGCATAACGCATAACGCATAACGCTTAACGCATGACCCATAGCGCATAACGCATTACGCGTAACTCATAACGCATAAAGCATAACGCATAACGGATCACGCATTACTCATAACCCATAACGCATAACGCATAACGCATAACGCATAACGCATAACGCATAACCCATAACGCATAACGCATAAAGCAAAACGCATAACGCATAACGCATGACTCATAACGCACAACCCATAACGCATAACGCATAACGCAAATCGCATAACGCATAACGCATAACGCATAATGCATAAAGCATAACGCATAACCCATAACGCATAACGCATAACGCATAACGTATAACGCATAACGCTTAATGCATAACGCATAACGCGTAACGGATCAAGCATTACTCATAACGCATAACGCATAACGGATCACGCATTTCTCATAACGCATAACGCATAACGCATAACGCATAACGCATAACGCATAACGCATAACGCATAACGCATAACGCATAACGCATTACGCATAACGCATAACGCATAACGCATAACGCATAACGCATAACGCATAACGCATAACGCATAACGCATAACGCATAACGCATAACGCATAACGCATAACGCATAACGCATAACGCATAACGCATAACGCATAACGCATAACCCATAACACATAACGCATCACGCATAACGCATAACACATAACGCATAACGCATAACGCATAACGCATAACGCATAACGCATAACGCATAACGCATAACGCATAACGTATAACGCATAACGCATAACGCAAAACGCATAACGCATAGCGGATAACGCACAACACATAACACATAACGCATAACGCATAACGCATAACGCATAACGCATAACGCATAACGCATAACGCATAACGCATAACGCATAACGCATAACGCATAACGCATAACGCATAACGCATAACGTATAACGCATAAGGCTTAATGCATAACGCATAACGCGTAACGGATCAAGCATTACTCATAACGCATAACGCATAACGGATCACGCATTACTCATAACGCATAACGCATAACGCATAACGCATAACGCATAACGGATCACGCATTACTCATAACGCATAACGCATAACGCATAACGCATAACGCATAACGCATAACGCATAACGCATAACGCATAACGCATAACGCATAACGCATAACGCATAACGCATAACGCATAACGCGTAACTCATAACGCATAACGCATAACGCATAACGCATAACACATAACGCATAACGCATAACGCATAACGGATCACGCATTACTCATAACGCATAACGCATAACGCATAACGCATAACGCATAACGCATAACGCATGACGCATAACGCATAACGCATAACGCATAACGCGTAACTCATAACGCATAACGCATAACGCATAACGCATAACACATAACGCATAACCCATAACGCATAACGCATAACGGATCACGCATTACTCATAACGCATAACGCATAACGCATAACGCATAACGCATAATGCATAAAGCATAACGCATAACGCATAACGCATTACGCATAACGCATAACGCATAACGTATAACGCATAACGCATAACGCATAACACATAACGGATCACGCATTACTCATAACGCATAACGCATAACGTATAACGCATAACGCATAACGCATAACGCATAAGGCATAACGCAAAACGCATAACGCATAACGCATAAAGCATAACGCATAACGGATCACGCATTACTCATAACCCATAACGCATAACGCATAACGCATAACGCATAACCCATAACGCATAACGCATAACGCTTAACGCATGACCCATAGCGCATAACGCATTACGCGTAACTCATAACGCATAAAGCATAACGCATAACGGATCACGCATTACTCATAACCCATAACGCATAACGCATAACGCATAACGCATAACCCATAACGCATAACGCATAAAGCAAAACGCATAACGCATAACGCATGACTCATAACGCACAACCCATAACGCATAACGCATAACGCAAATCGCATAACGCATAACACATAATGCATAAAGCATAACGCATAACGCATAACGCATAACGCATAACGCATAACCCATAACGCATAACGCATTACGCAAATCGCATAACGCATAACGCATAATGCATAAAGCATAACGCATAACGCATAACGCATAACGCATAACGCATAACGCATAACGTATAACGCATAACGCTTAATGCATAACGCATAACGCGTAACGGATCAAGCATTTCTCATAACGCATAACGCATAACGGATCACGCATTACTCATAACGCATAACGCATAACGCATAACGCATAACGGATCACGGATTACTCATAACGCATAACGCATAAAGCATAACGCATAACGCATAACGCATAACGCATAACGCATAACGCATAACGCATAACGCATAACCCATAACACATAACGCATAACGCATAACGCATAACGCATAACGCATAACGCATAACGCAAATCGCATAACGCATAACGCATAACGCATTACGCATAACGTATAACGCATAACGCATAACGCATAACGCTTAACGCATGACCCATAGCGCATAACGCATTACGCGTAACTCATAACGCATAAAGAATAACGCATAACGGATCACGCATTACTCATAACCCATAACGCATAACGCATAACGCATAACGCATAACGCATAACGCATAACCCATAACGCATAACGCATAAAGCAAAACGCATAACGCATAACGCATGACTCATAACGCACAACCCATAACGCATAACGCATAACGCAAATCGCATAACGCATAACGCATAACGCATAACGCATAATGCATAAAGCATAACGCATAACCCATAACGCATAACGCATTACGCAAATCGCATAACGCATAACGCATAATGCATAAAGCATAACGCATAACGCATAACGCATAACGCATAACGCATAACGTATAACGCATAACGCTTAATGCATAACGCATAACGCGTAACGGATCAAGCATTTCTCATAACGCATAACGCATAACGGATCACGCATTACTCATAACGCATAACGCATAACGCATAACGCATAACGGATCACGGATTACTCATAACGCATAACGCATAACGCATAACGCATAACGCATAACCCATAACGCATAACGCATTACGCAAATCGCATAACGCATAACGCATAATGCATAAAGCATAACGCATAACGCATAACGCATAACGCATAACGCATAACGCATAACGTATAACGCATAACGCTTAATGCATAACGCATAACGCGTAACGGATCAAGCATTTCTCATAACGCATAACGCATAACGGATTACGCATTACTCATAACGCATAACGCATAACGCATAACGCATAACGCATAACGCATAACGCATAACGCATAACGCATAACGCATAACGCATAACGCATAACGCATAACGCATAACGCATAACGCATAACGCATAACGTATAACGCATAACGCTTAATGCATAACGCATAACGCGTAACGGATCAAGCATTACTCATAACGCATAACGCATAACGGATCACGCATTACTCATAACGCATAACGCATAACGCATAACGCATAACGCATAACGGATCACGCATTACTCATAACGCATAACGCATAACGCATAACGCATAACGGATCACGCATCACTCATAACGCATAACGCATAACGCATAACGCATAACGCATAACGCATAACGCATAACGCATAACGCATAACGCATAACGCATAACGCATAACGCATAACGCATAACGCAAATCGCATAACGCATAACGCATAACGCATTACGCATAACGTATAACGCATAACGCATAACGCAAAACGCATATCGCATAGCGGATAACGCACAACGCATAACACATAACGCATAACGCATAACGCATAACGCATAACGCATAACGCATAACGCATAACGCATAACGCATAACACATAACGCATAACGCATAACGCATAACGCATAACGCATAACGCATAACGCATAACGCATGACGCATAACGCATAACGCATAACGCATAACGCGTAACTCATAACGCATAACGCATAACGCATAACGCATAACGCATAAGGCATAACGCAAAACGCATAACGCGTAACGCATAAAGCATAACGCATAACGGATCACGCATTACTCATAACCCATAACGCATAACGCATAACGCATAACGCATAACCCATAACGCATAACGCATAAAGCAAAACGCATAACGCATAACGCATGACTCATAACGCACAACCCATAACGCATAACGCATAACGCAAATCGCATAACGCATAACGCATAATGCATAAAGCATAACGCATAACGCATAACGCATAACGCATAACGCATAACGTATAACGCATAACGCTTAATGCATAACGCATAACGCGTAACGGATCAAGCATTACTCATAACGCATAACGCATAACGGATCACGCATTACTCATAGCGCATAACGCAAAACGCATAACGGATCACGCATTACTCATAACGCATAACGCATAACGCATAACGCATGACGCATAACGGATCACGCATTACTCATAACGCATAACGCATAACGCATAACGCATAACGCAAAACGCATAACGCATAGCGGATAACGCACAACGCATAACACATATCGCATAACCCATAACGCATAACCCATAACGCATAACGCATAACGCATAACGCATAACGCTTAACGCATGACCCATAGCGCATAACGCATTACGCGTAACTCATAACGCATAAAGCATAACGCATAACGGATCACGCATTACTCATAACCCATAACGCATAACGCATAACGCATAACGCATAACCCATAACGCATAACGCATAAAGCAAAACGCATAACGCATAACGCATGACTCATAACGCACAACCCATAACGCATAACGCATAACGCAAATCGCATAACGCATAACGCATAATGCATAAAGCATAACGCATAACGCATAACGCATAACGCATAACCCATAACGCATAACGCATTACGCAAATCGCATAACGCATAACGCATAATGCATAAAGCATAACACATAACGCATAACGCATAACGCATAACGCATAACGCATAACGTATAACGCATAACGCATAACCCATAACGCATAACGCATAAAGCAAAACGCATAACGCATAACGCATGACTCATAACGCACAACCCATAACGCATAACGCATAACGCAAATCGCATAACGCATAACGCATAACGCATAACGCATAAAGCATAACGCATAACCCATAACGCATAACGCATAACGCATAACGTATAACGCATAACGCTTAATGCATAACGCATAACGCGTAACGGATCAAGCATTACTCATAACGCATAACGCATAACGGATCACGCATTTCTCATAACGCATAACGCATAACGCATAACGCATAACGCATAACGCATAACGCATAACGCATAACGCATAACGCATAACGCATAACGCATAACGCATAACGCATAACGCATAACGCATAACGCATAACGCATAACGCATAACGCATAACGCATAACGCATAACGCATAACGCATAACCCATAACACATAACGCATCACGCATAACGCATAACACATAACGCATAACGCATAACGCATAACGCAAATCGCATAACGCATAACGCATAACGCATTACGCATAACGTATAACGCATAACGCATAACGCAAAACGCATAACGCATAGCGGATAACGCACAACGCATAACACATAACGCATAACGCATAACGCATAACGCATAACGCATAACGCATAACGCATAACGCATAACGCATAACGCATAACGCATAACGCATAACGCATAACGCATAACGCATAACGCATAACGCATAACGCATAACGTATAACGCATAACGCTTAATGCATAACGCATAACGCGTAACGGATCAAGCATTACTCATAACGCATAACGCATAACGGATCACGCATTACTCATAACGCATAACGCATAACGCATAACGCATAACGCATAACGGATCACGCATTACTCATAACGCATAACGCATAACGCATAACGCATAACGCATAACGCATAACGCATAACGCATAACGCATAACGCATAACGCATAACGCATAACGCATAACCCATAACGCATAACGCATAACGGATCACGCATTACTCATAACGCATAACGCATAACGCATAACGCATAACGCATAATGCATAAAGCATAACGCATAACGCATAACGCATGACTCATAACGCATAACGCATAACGCATAACGCATAACGCATAACGCATAACACATAACGGATCACGCATTACTCATAACGCATAACGCATAACGTATAACGCATAACGCATAACGCATAACGCATAAGGCATAACGCAAAACGCATAACGCATAACGCATAAAGCATAACGCATAACGGATCACGCATTACTCATAACCCATAACGCATAACGCATAACGCAAATCGCATAACGCATAACGCATAATGCATAAAGCATAACGCATAACGCATAACGCATAACGCATAACGCATAACGCATAACGTATAACGCATAACGCTTAATGCATAGCGCATAACGCGTAACGGATCAAGCATTACTCATAACGCATAACGCATAACGGATCACGCATTACTCATAGCGCATAACGCAAAACGCATAACGGATCACGCATTACTCATAACGCATAACGCATAACGCATAACGCAAAACGCATAACGGATCACGCATTACTCATAACGCATAACGCATAACGCATAACGCAAAACGCATAACGCATAGCGGATAACGCACAACGCATAACACATATCGCATAACCCATAACGCATAACCCATAACGCATAACGCATAACGCATAACGCATAACGCTTAACGCATGACCCATAGCGCATAACGCATTACGCGTAACTCATAACGCATAAAGCATAACGCATAACGGATCACGCATTACTCATAACCCATAACGCATAACGCATAACGCATAACGCATAACCCATAACGCATAACGCATAACGCATAACGCATAACGCATAACGCATAACGCATAACGCATAACGTATAACGCATAACGCTTAATGCATAACGCATAACGCATAACGCATAACGCATAACGCATAACGCATAACGCATAACGTATAACGCATAACGCTTAATGCATAACGCATAACGCGTAACGGATCAAGCATTTCTCATAACGCATAACGCATAACGGATCACGGATTACTCATAACGCATAACGCATAAAGCATAACGCATAACGCATAACGCATAACGCATAACGCATAACGCATAACGCATAACGCATAACGCATAACGCATAACGCATAACGCATAACCCATAACACATAACGCATAACGCATAACGCATAACGCATAACGCATAACGCATAACGCAAATCGCATAACGCATAACGCATAACGCATAACGCATTACGCATAACGTATAACGCATAACGCATAACGCATAACGCTTAAGGCATGACCCATAGCGCATAACGCATTACGCGTAACTCATAACGCATAAAGCATAACGCATAACGGATCACGCATTACTCATAACCCATAACGCATAACGCATAACGCATAACGCATAACGCATAACGCATAACGCATAACGCATAACCCATAACGCATAACGCATAAAGCAAAACGCATAACGCATAACGCATGACTCATAACGCACAACCCATAACGCATAACGCATAACGCAAATCGCATAACGCATAACGCATAACGCATAATGCATAAAGCATAACGCATAACCCATAACGCATAACGCATAACGTACAACGCATAACGCTTAATGCATAACGCATAACGCGTAACGGATCAAGCATTACTCATAACGCATAACGCATAACGGATCACGCATTTCTCATAACGCATAACGCATAACGCATAACGCATAACGCATAACGCATAACGCATAACGCATAACGCATAACGCAAAACGCATAACGCATAACGCATAACGCATAACGCATAACGCATAACGCATAACGCATAACGCATAACGCATAACGCATAACGCATAACGCATAACCCATAACACATAACGCATCACGCATAACGCATAACACATAACGCATAACGCATAACGCATAACGCAAATCGCATAACGCATAACGCATTACGCATAACGTATAACGCATAACGCATAACGCAAAACGCATAACGCATAGCGGATAACGCACAACGCATAACACATAACGCATAACGCATAACGCATAACGCATAACGCATAACGCATAACGCATAACGCATAACGCATAACGCATAACGCATAACGCATAACGCATAACGCATAACGCATAACCCATAACGTATAACGCATAACGCATAACGCATAACGCTTAACGCATGACCCATAGCGCATAACGCATTACGCGTAACTCATAACGCATAAAGCATAACGCATAACGGATCACGCATTACTCATAACCCATAACGCATAACGCATAACGCATAACGCATAACGCATAACGCATAACCCATAACGCATAACGCATAAAGCAAAACGCATAACGCATAACGCATGACTCATAACGCACAACCCATAACGCATAACGCATAACGCAAATCGCATAACGCATAACGCATAACGCATAAAGCATAAAGCATAACGCATAACCCATAACGCATAACGCATAACGCATAACGTATAACGCATAACGCTTAATGCATAACGCATAACGCGTAACGGATCAAGCATTACTCATAACGCATAACGCATAACGGATCACGCATTTCTCATAACGCATAACGCATAACGCATAACGCATAACGCATAACGCATAACGCATAACGCATAACGCATAACGCATAACGCATAACGCATAACGCATTACGCATAACGCATAACGCATAACGCATAACGCATAACGCATAACGCATAACGCATAACGCATAACGCATAACGCATAACGCATAACGCATAACGCATAACGCATAACGCATAACGCATAACGCATAACCCATAACACATAACGCATCACGCATAACGCATAACACATAACGCATAACGCATAACGCATAACGCAAATCGCATAACGCATAACGCATAACGCATTACGCATAACGTATAACGCATAACGCATAACGCAAAACGCATAACGCATAGCGGATAACGCACAACACATAACACATAACGCATAACGCATAACGCATAACGCATAACGCATAACGCATAACGCATAACGCATAACGCATAACGCATAACGCATAACGCATAACGCATAACGCATAACGCATAACGCATAACGCATAACGTATAACGCATAAGGCTTAATGCATAACGCATAACGCGTAACGGATCAAGCATTACTCATAACGCATAACGCATAACGGATCACGCATTACTCATAACGCATAACGCATAACGCATAACGCATAACGCATAACGGATCACGCATTACTCATAACGCATAACGCATAACGCATAACGCATAACGCATAACGCATAACGCATAACGCATAACGCATAACGCATAACGCATAACGCATAACGCATAACGCATAACGCATAACGCGTAACTCATAACGCATAACGCATAACGCATAACGCATAACACATAACGCATAACGCATAACGCATAACGGATCACGCATTACTCATAACGCATAACGCATAACGCATAACGCATAACGCATAACGCATAACGCATAACGCATAACGCATAACGCATAACGCATAACGCGTAACTCATAACGCATAACGCATAACGCATAACGCATAACACATAACGCATAACCCATAACGCATAACGCATAACGGATCACGCATTACTCATAACGCATAACGCATAACGCATAACGCATAACGCATAATGCATAAAGCATAACGCATAACGCATAACGCATTACGCATAACGCATAACGCATAACGTATAACGCATAACGCATAACGCATAACACATAACGGATCACGCATTACTCATAACGCATAACGCATAACGTATAACGCATAACGCATAACGCATAACGCATAAGGCATAACGCAAAACGCATAACGCATAACGCATAAAGCATAACGCATAACGGATCACGCATTACTCATAACCCATAACGCATAACGCATAACGCATAACGCATAACCCATAACGCATAACGCATAACGCTTAACGCATGACCCATAGCGCATAACGCATTACGCGTAACTCATAACGCATAAAGCATAACGCATAACGGATCACGCATTACTCATAACCCATAACGCATAACGCATAACGCATAACGCATAACCCATAACGCATAACGCATAAAGCAAAACGCATAACGCATAACGCATGACTCATAACGCACAACCCATAACGCATAACGCATAACGCAAATCGCATAACGCATAACACATAATGCATAAAGCATAACGCATAACGCATAACGCATAACGCATAACGCATAACGCATAACCCATAACGCATAACGCATTACGCAAATCGCATAACGCATAACGCATAATGCATAAAGCATAACGCATAACGCATAACGCATAACGCATAACGCATAACGCATAACGTATAACGCATAACGCTTAATGCATAACGCATAACGCGTAACGGATCAAGCATTTCTCATAACGCATAACGCATAACGGATCACGCATTACTCATAACGCATAACGCATAACGCATAACGCATAACGGATCACGGATTACTCATAACGCATAACGCATAAAGCATAACGCATAACGCATAACGCATAACGCATAACGCATAACGCATAACGCATAACGCATAACCCATAACACATAACGCATAACGCATAACGCATAACGCATAACGCATAACGCATAACGCAAATCGCATAACGCATAACGCATAACGCATTACGCATAACGTATAACGCATAACGCATAACGCATAACGCTTAACGCATGACCCATAGCGCATAACGCATTACGCGTAACTCATAACGCATAAAGAATAACGCATAACGGATCACGCATTTCTCATAACCCATAACGCATAACGCATAACGCATAACGCATAACGCATAACGCATAACCCATAACGCATAACGCATAAAGCAAAACGCATAACGCATAACGCATGACTCATAACGCACAACCCATAACGCATAACGCATAACGCAAATCGCATAACGCATAACGCATAACGCATAATGCATAAAGCATAACGCATAACCCATAACGCATAACGCATTACGCAAATCGCATAACGCATAACGCATAATGCATAAAGCATAACGCATAACGCATAACGCATAACGCATAACGCATAACGTATAACGCATAACGCTTAATGCATAACGCATAACGCGTAACGGATCAAGCATTTCTCATAACGCATAACGCATAACGGATCACGCATTACTCATAACGCATAACGCATAACGCATAACGCATAACGGATCACGGATTACTCATAACGCATAACGCATAACGCATAACGCATAACGCATAACCCATAACGCATAACGCATTACGCAAATCGCATAACGCATAACGCATAATGCATAAAGCATAACGCATAACGCATAACGCATAACGCATAACGCATAACGCATAACGCATAACGTATAACGCATAACGCTTAATGCATAACGCATAACGCGTAACGGATCAAGCATTTCTCATAACGCATAACGCATAACGGATTACGCATTACTCATAACGCATAACGCATAACGCATAACGCATAACGCATAACGCATAACGCATAACGCATAACGCATAACGCATAACGCATAACGCATAACGCATAACGCATAACGTATAACGCATAACGCTTAATGCATAACGCATAACGCGTAACGGATCAAGCATTACTCATAACGCATAACGCATAACGGATCACGCATTACTCATAACGCATAACGCATAACGCATAACGCATAACGCATAACGGATCACGCATTACTCATAACGCATAACGCATAACGCATAACGCATAACGGATCACGCATCACTCATAACGCATAACGCATAACGCATAACGCATAACGCATAACGCATAACGCATATCGCATAACGCATAACGCATAACGCATAACGCATAACGCATAACGCATAACGCAAATCGCATAACGCATAACGCATAACGCATTACGCATAACGTATAACGCATAACGCATAACGCAAAACGCATATCGCATAGCGGATAACGCACAACGCATAACACATAACGCATAACGCATAACGCATAACGCATAACGCATAACGCATAACGCATAACGCATAACGCATAACACATAACGCATAACGCATAACGCATAACGCATAACGCATAACGCATAACGCATAACGCATGACGCATAACGCATAACGCATAACGCATAACGCGTAACTCATAACGCATAACGCATAACGCATAACGCATAACGCATAAGGCATAACGCAAAACGCATAACGCGTAACGCATAAAGCATAACGCATAACGGATCACGCATTACTCATAACCCATAACGCATAACGCATAACGCATAACGCATAACCCATAACGCATAACGCATAAAGCAAAACGCATAACGCATAACGCATGACTCATAACGCACAACCCATAACGCATAACGCATAACGCAAATCGCATAACGCATAACGCATAATGCATAAAGCATAACGCATAACGCATAACGCATAACGCATAACGCATAACGCATAACGGATCACGCATTACTCATAGCGCATAACGCAAAACGCATAACGGATCACGCATTACTCATAACGCATAACGCATAACGCATAACGCATGACGCATAACGGATCACGCATTACTCATAACGCATAACGCATAACGCATAACGCATAACGCAAAACGCATAACGCATAGCGGATAACGCACAACGCATAACACATATCGCATAACCCATAACGCATAACCCATAACGCATAACGCATAACGCATAACGCATAACGCTTAACGCATGACCCATAGCGCATAACGCATTACGCGTAACTCATAACGCATAAAGCATAACGCATAACGGATCACGCATTACTCATAACCCATAACGCATAACGCATAACGCATAACGCATAACCCATAACGCATAACGCATAAAGCAAAACGCATAACGCATAACGCATGACTCATAACGCACAACCCATAACGCATAACGCATAACGCAAATCGCATAACGCATAACGCATAATGCATAAAGCACAACGCATAACGCATAACGCATAACGCATAACCCATAACGCATAACGCATTACGCAAATCGCATAACGCATAACGCATAATGCATAAAGCATAACACATAACGCATAACGCATAACGCATAACGCATAACGCATAACGTATAACGCATAACGCATAACCCATAACGCATAACGCATAAAGCAAAACGCATAACGCATAACGCATGACTCATAACGCACAACCCATAACGCATAACGCATAACGCAAATCGCATAACGCATAACGCATAACGCATAATGCATAAAGCATAACGCATAACCCATAACGCATAACGCATAACGCATAACGTATAACGCATAACGCTTAATGCATAACGCATAACGCGTAACGGATCAAGCATTACTCATAACGCATAACGCATAACGGATCACGCATTTCTCATAACGCATAACGCATAACGCATAACGCATAACGCATAACGCATAACGCATAACGCATAACGCATAACGCATAACGCATAACGCATAACGCATAACGCATAACGCATAACGCATAACGCATAACGCATAACGCATAACGCATAACGCATAACGCATAACGCATAACGCATAACCCATAACACATAACGCATCACGCATAACGCATAACACATAACGCATAACGCATAACGCATAACGCAAATCGCATAACGCATAACGAATAACGCATTACGCATAACGAATAACGCATAACGCATAACGCAAAACGCATAACGCATAGCGGATAACGCACAACGCATAACACATAACGCATAACGCATAACGCATAACGCATAACGCATAACGCATAACGCATAACGCATAACGCATAACGCATAACGCATAACGCATAACGCATAACGCATAACGCATAACGCATAACGCATAACGCATAACGTATAACGCATAACGCTTAATGCATAACGCATAACGCGTAACGGATCAAGCATTACTCATAACGCATAACGCATAACGGATCACGCATTACTCATAACGCATAACGCATAACGCATAACGCATAACGCATAACGGATCACGCATTACTCATAACGCATAACGCATAACGCATAACGCATAACGCATAACGCATAACGCATAACGCATAACGCATAACGCATAACGCATAACGCATAACGCATAACCCATAACGCATAACGCATAACGGATCACGCATTACTCATAACGCATAACGCATAACGCATAACGCATAACGCATAATGCATAAAGCATAACGCATAACGCATAACGCATTACGCATAACGCATAACGCATAACGTATAACGCATAACGCATAACGCATAACACATAACGGATCACGCATTACTCATAACGCATAACGCATAACGTATAACGCATAACGCATAACGCATAACGCATAACGCATAACGCAAAACGCATAACGCATAACGCATAAAGCATAACGCATAACGGATCACGCATTACTCATAACCCATAACGCATAACGCATAACGCAAATCGCATAACGCATAACGCATAATGCATAAAGCATAACGCATAACGCATAACGCATAACGCATAACGCATAACGCATAACGTATAACGCATAACGCTTAATGCATAGCGCATAACGCGTAACGGATCAAGCATTACTCATAACGCATAACGCATAACGGATCACGCATTACTCATAGCGCATAACGCAAAACGCATAACGGATCACGCATTACTCATAACGCATAACGCATAACGCATAACGCAAAACGCATAACGGATCACGCATTACTCATAACGCATAACGCATAACGCATAACGCAAAACGCATAACGCATAGCGGATAACGCACAACGCATAACACATATCGCATAACCCATAACGCATAACGCATAAAGCATAACGCATAACGGATCACGCATTACTCATAACCCATAACGCATAACGCATAACCCAAATCGCATAACGCATAACGCATAACGCATAACGCTTAACGCATGACCCATAGCGCATAACGCATTACGCGTAACTCATAACGCATAAAGCATAACGCATAACGGATCACGCATTACTCATAACCCATAACGAATAACGCATAACGCATAACGCATAACCCATAACGCATAACGCATAACGCATAACGCATAACGCATAACGCATAACGCATAACGTATAACGCATAACGCTTAATGCATAACGCATAACGCATAACGCATAACGCATAACGCATAACGCATAACGCATAACGTATAACGCATAACGCTTAATGCATAACGCATAACGCGTAACGGATCAAGCATTTCTCATAACGCATAACGCATAACGGATCACGGATTACTCATAACGCATAACGCATAAAGCATAACGCATAACGCATAACGCATAACGCATAACGCATAACGCATAACGCATAACGCATAACGCATAACGCATAACGCATAACGCATAACGCATAACCCATAACACATAACGCATAACGCATAACGCATAACGCATAACGCATAACGCATAACGCAAATCGCATAACGCATAACGCATAACGCATAACGCATTACGCATAACGTATAACGCATAACGCATAACGCATAACGCTTAAGGCATGACCCATAGCGCATAACGCATTACGCGTAACTCATAACGCATAAAGCATAACGCATAACGGATCACGCATTACTCATAACCCATAACGCATAACGCATAACGCATAACGCATAACGCATAACGCATAACGCATAACCCATAACGCATAACGCATAAAGCAAAACGCATAACGCATAACGCATGACTCATAACGCACAACCCATAACGCATAACGCATAACGCAAATCGCATAACGCATAACGCATAACGCATAATGCATAAAGCATAACGCATAACCCATAACGCATAACGCATAACGCATAACGTACAACGCATAACGCTTAATGCATAACGCATAACGCGTAACGGATCAAGCATTACTCATAACGCATAACGCATAACGGATCACGCATTTCTCATAACGCATAACGCATAACGCATAACGCATAACGCATAACGCATAACG
Organism: Lasioglossum morio; assembly: GCA_916610235.2. Classification (NCBI taxonomy): domain Eukaryota; kingdom Metazoa; phylum Arthropoda; class Insecta; order Hymenoptera; family Halictidae; genus Lasioglossum; species Lasioglossum morio. The sequence continues at coordinate 942,017 of CAKAJA020000389.1, forward strand.
CATAACGCATAACGCATAACGCATAACGCAAAACGCATAACGCATAACGCATAACGCATAACGCATAACGCATAACGCATAACGCATAACGCATAACGCATAACGCATAACGCATAACGCATAACCCATAACACATAACGCATCACGCATAACGCATAACACATAACGCATAACGCATAACGCATAACGCAAATCGCATAACGCATAACGCATAACGCATTACGCATAACGTATAACGCATAACGCATAACGCAAAACGCATAACGCATAGCGGATAACGCACAACGCATAACACATAACGCATAACGCATAACGCATAACGCATAACGCATAACGCATAACGCATAACGCATAACGCATAACGCATAACGCATAACGCATAACGCATAACGCATAACCCATAACGTATAACGCATAACGCTTAATGCATAACGCATAACGCGTAACGGATCAAGCATTACTCATAACGCATAACGCATAACGGATCACGCATTACTCATAACGCATAACGCATAACGCATAACGCATAACGCATAACGGATCACGCATTACTCATAACGCATAACGCATAACGCATAACGCATAACGGATCACGCATCACTCATAACGCATAACGCATAACGCATAACGCATAACGCATAACGCATAACGCATAACGCATAACGCATAACGCATAACGCATAACGCATAACGCATAACGCATAACGTATAACGCATAACGCTTCATGCATAACGCATAACGCGTAACGGATCAAGCATTACTCATAACGCATAACGCATAACGGATCACGCATTACTCATAACGCATAACGCATAACGCATAACGCATAACGCTTAACGCATAACGGATCACGCATTACTCATAACGCATAACGCATAACGCATAACGCATAACGCTTAACGCATAACGGATCACGCATTACTCATAACGCATAACGTATAACGCATAACGCATAACGCAAAACGCATATCGCATAGCGGATAACGCACAACGCATAACACATAACGCATAACGCATAACGCATAACGCATAACGCATAACGCATAACGCATAACGCATAACGCATAACGCATAACGCATAACGCATAACGCATAACGCATAACGCATAACGCATAACGCATAACGCATAACGCATAACGCATAACGTATAACGCATAACGCTTAATGCATAACGCATAACGCGTAACGGATCAAGCATTACTCATAACGCATAACGCATAACGGATCACGCATTACTCATAACGCATAACGCATAACGCATAACGCATAACGCATAACGCATAACGCATAACGCATAACGCATAACGCATAACGCATAACGCATAACGCATAACGCATAACGCAAATCGCATAACGTATATCGCACAACGCATAACACATAACGCATAACGCATAACGCATAACGCATAACGCATAACGTATATCGCACAACGCATAACGCATAACGCATAAAGCATAACGCATAACGCATAACGCATAACGCATAACCCATAACACATAACGCATAACGCATAACGCATAACGCATAACGCATAACGCATAACGCAAATCGCATAACGCATAACGCATAACGCATAACGGATCACGCATTACTCATAACGCATAACGCATAACGCATAACGCATAACGGATCACGCATCACTCATAACGCATAACGCATAACGCATAACGCATAACGCATAACGCATAACGCATAACGCATAAGGCATAACGCATAACGCATAACGCATAACGCATAACGCATAACGTATAACGCATAACGCTTAATGCATAACGCATAACGCGTAACGGATCAAGCATTACTCATAACGCATAACGCATAACGGATCACGCATTACTCATAACGCATAACGCATAACGCATAACGCATAACGCTTAACGCATAACGGATCACGCATTACTCATAACGCATAACGCATAACGCATAACGCATAACGCTTAACGCATAACGGATCACGCATTACTCATAACGCATAACGTATAACGCATAACGCATAACGCAAAACGCATATCGCATAGCGGATAACGCACAACGCATAACACATAACGCATAACGCATAACGCATAACGCATAACGCATAACGCATAACGCATAACGCATAACGCATAACGCATAACGCATAACGCATAACGCATAACGCATAACGCATAACGCATAACGCATAACGCATAACGCATAACGCATAACGTATAACGCATAACGCTTAATGCATAACGCATAACGCGTAACGGATCAAGCATTACTCATAACGCATAACGCATAACGGATCACGCATTACTCATAACGCATAACGCATAACGCATAACGCATAACGCATAACGCATAACGCATAACGCATAACGCATAACGCATAACGCATAACGCATAACGCATAACGCATAACGCATAACGCATAACGCAAATCGCATAACGTATATCGCACAACGCATAACACATAACGCATAACGCATAACGCATAACGCATAACGTATATCGCACAACGCATAACGCATAACGCATAAAGCATAACGCATAACGCATAACGCATAACGCATAACCCATAACACATAACGCATAACGCATAACGCATAACGCATAACGCATAACGCATAACGCAAATCGCATAACGCATAACGCATAACGCATTACGCATAACGTATAACGCATAACGCATAACGCATAACGCAAATCGCATAACGTATATCGCACAACGCATAACACATAACGCATAACGCATAACGCATAACGCATAACGCATAACGTATATCGCACAACGCATAACGCATAACGCATAAAGCATAACGCATAACGCATAACGCATAACGCATAACGCATAACGCATAACGCATAACGCATAACGCATAACGCATAACGCATAACGCATAACGCATAACGCATAACGCATAACGCATAACGTATAACGCATAACGCTTAATGCATAACGCATAACGCGTAACGGATCAAGCATTACTCATAACGCATAACGCATAACGGATCACGCATTACTCATAACGCATAACGCATAACGCATAACGCATAACGCATAACGCATAACGCCTAACGCATAACGCATAACGCATAACGCATAACGCATAACGCATAACGCAAATCGCATAACGTATATCGCACAACACATAACACATAACGCATAACGCATAACGCATAACGCATAACGCATAACGTATATCGCACAACGCATAACGCATAACGCATAAAGCATAACGCATAACGCATAACGCATAACGCATAACCCATAACACATAACGCATAACGCATAACGCATAACGCATAACGCATAACGCAAATCGCATAACGCATAACGCATAACGCATTACGCATAACGTATAACGCATAACGCATAACGCATAACGCAAATCGCATAACGTATATCGCACAACGCATAACACATAACGCATAACGCATAACGCATAACGCATAACGCATAACGTATATCGCACAACGCATAACGCATAACGCATAAAGCATAACGCATAACGCATAACGCATAACGCATAACCCATAACACATAACGCATAACGCATAACGCATAACGCATAACGCATAACGCATAACGCAAATCGCATAACGCATAACGCATAACGCATTACGCATAACGAATAACGCATAACGCATAACGCAAAACGCATAACGCATAGCGGATAACGCACAACGCATAACACATAACGCATAACGCATAACGCATAACGCATAACGCATAACGCATAACGCATAACGCATAACGCATAACGCATAACGCATAACGCATAACGCATAACGCATAACGCATAACGCATAACGCATAACGCATAACGTATAACGCATAACGCTTAATGCATAACGCATAACGCGTAACGGATCAAGCATTACTCATAACGCATAACGCATAACGGATCACGCATTACTCATAACGCATAACGCGTAACGCATAACGCATAACGGATCACGGATTAATCATAACGCATAACGCATAACGCATAACGCATAACGCATAACGCATAACGCATAACGCATAACGCATAACGCATAACGCATAACGCATAACGCATAACGCATAACGCATAACGCATAACGCATAACGCATAACGCATAACGCATAACGCATAACGCATATCCCATAACACATAACGCATAACGCATAACGCATTACGCATAACGCATAACGCATAACGCATAACGCAAATCGCATAACGCATAACGCATAACGCATTACGCATAACGTATAACGCATAACGCATAGCGGATAATGCACAACGCATAACACATAACGCATAACCCATAACGCATAACGCATAACGCATAACGCATAACGCATAACGCATAACGCAAATCGCATAACGTATATCGCACAACGCATAACACATAACGCATAACGCATAACGCATAACGCATAACGCATAACGTATATCGCACAACGTATAACGCATAACGCATAAAGCATAACGCATAACGCATAACGCATAACGCATAACCCATAACACATAACGCATAACGCATTACGCATAACGAATAACGCATAACGCATAACGCAAAACGCATAACGCATAGCGGATAACGCACAACGCATAACACATAACGCATAACGCATAACGCATAACGCATAACGCATAACGCATAACGCATAACGCATAACGCATAACGCATAACGCATAACGCATAACGCATAACGCATAACGCATAACGCATAACGCATAACGTATAACGCATAACGCTTAATGCATAACGCATAACGCGTAACGGATCAAGCATTACTCATAACGCATAACGCATAACGGATCACACATTACTCATAACGCATAACGCATAACGCATAACGCATAACGGATCACGGATTAATCACAACGCATAACGCATAACGCATAACGCATAACGCATAACGCATAACGCATAACGCATAACGCATAACGCATAACGCATAACGCATAACGCATATCCCATGACACATAACGCATAACGCATAACGCATTACGCATAACGCATAACGCATAACGCAAATCGCATAACGCATAACGCATAACGCATTACGCATAACGTATAACGCATAACGCATAGCGGATAATGCACAACGCATAACACATAACGCATAACCCATAACGCATAACCCATAATGCATAACGCATAACGCATAACGCTTAACGCATGACCCATAGCGCATAACGCATTACGCGTAACTCATAACGCATAAAGCATAACGCATAACGGATCACGCATTACTCATAACCCATAACGCATAACGCATAACGCATAACCCATAACGCATAACGCATAAAGCAAAACGCATAACCCATAACCCATAACGCATAACGCATAACGCATAACCCATAACGCATAACGCATAAAGCAAAACGCATAACGCATAACACACAACGCATAACGCATAACGCATAACGCATAACGCATTACTCATAACGCATAACGCATAACGCATAACGCATAACGCATAACGGATCACGCATTACTCATAACGCATAACGCATAACGCATAACGCATAACGCATAACGCATAACGCATAACGCATAACGCATAACGCATAACGCATAACGCATAACGCATAACGCATAACGCATAACGCATAACGCATAACGCATAACGCATAACGCATAACGCATAACGCATAACGCATAACGCATAACGCATAACGCATAACGCATAACGCATAACGCATATCCCATAACACATAACGCATAACGCATAACGCATAACGCATAACGCATAACGCATAACGCATAACGCATAACGCATAACGCAAATCGCATAACGCATAACGCATAACGCATTACGCATAACGTATAACGCAAAACGCATAGCGGATAATGCACAACGCATAACACATAACGCATAACCCATAACGCATAACCCATAACGCATAACGCATAACGCATAACGCTTAACGCATGACCCATAGCGCATAACGCATTACGCGTAACTCATAACGCATAAAGCATAACGCATAACAGATCACGCATTACTCATAACCCATAACGCATAACGCATAACGCATAACCCATAACGCATAACGCATAAAGCAAAACGCATAACGCATAACGCATGACTCATAACGCACAACCCATAACGCATAACGCATAACGCAAATCGCATAACGCATAACGCATAATGCATAAAGCATAACGCATAACGCATAACGCATAACGCATAAAGTATAACGCATAACGCTTAATGCATAAATCATAACGCGTAACGGATCAAGCATTACTCATAACGCATAACGCATAACGGATCACGCATTACTCATAACGCATAACGCATAACGCACAACTCATAACGCATAACGCATAAGGCAAAACTCTAAACGGATAACGCATAACGGATAACCCATAGCGCATAACGCATAACGCATAACGGATCACGCATTACTCATAACGCATAACGCATAACGCATAACGCATAAAGTATAACGCATAACGCTTAATGCATAAATCATAACGCGTAACGGATCAAGCATTACTCATAACGCATAACGCATAACGGATCACGCATTACTCATAACGCATAGCGCATAACGCATAACGCATAACGCATAACGCATAACGCATAACGCATAACGCATAACGGATCACGCATAACGCATAACGCATAACGCATGACGCATAACGCATGACGCATAACGCATAACGCATAACGCATAACGCATAACGCATAACGCATAACACATAACGCATAACCCATAACGCATAACGCATAACGGATCACGCATTACTCATAACGCATAACGCATAACGCATAACGCATAACGCATAACGCATAATGCATAAAGCATAACGCATAACGCATAACGCATTACTCATAACCCATAACGCATAACCCATAACGCATAACGCATAACGCATAACGCATAACGCTTAACGCATGACCCATTGCGCATAACGCGTTACGCGTAACTCATAACGCATAAAGCATAACGCATAACGGATCACGCATTACTCATAACGCATAACGCATAACGCCTAACGCATAACCCATAACGCATAACGCATAACGCATAAAGCAAAACGCATAACGCATAACGCATGACTCATAACGCACAACCCATAACGCATAACGCATAACGCAAATCGCATAACGCATAACGCATAATGCATAAAGCATAACGCATAACGCATAACCCATAACGCATAACGCATAACGTATAACGCATAACGCTTAATGCATAACGCATAACGCGTAACGGATCAAGCATTACTCATAACGCATAACGCATAACGGATCACGCATTACTCATAGCGCATAACCCATAACGCATAACGCATAACGCATAACGCATAACGCATAACGCATAACGCTTAACGCATAACGCATAACGGATCACGCATTACTCATAACGCATAACGCATAACGCATAACGCATAACGCATAACGCATAATGCATAAAGCATAACGCATAACGCATAACGCATAACGCATAACGCATAACGCATAACGCATAACGTATAACGCATAACGCATAACGCATAACACATAACGGATCACGCATTACTCATAACGCATAACGCATAACGCATAACGCATAACGCATAACGCATAACGCATAACGCATAACGCATAAGGCATAACGCAAAACGCATAACGCATAACGCATAACACATAACGGATCACGCATTACTCATAACGCATAACGCATAAAGCATAACGCATAACGCATAACGCATAACGCATAACGCACAACTCATAACGCATAACGCATAACGCAAAACGCATAACGGATAACGCATAACGGATAACACATAATGCATAACGCATAATGCATAACGCATAACGCATGACGCATAACGCATGACGCATAACGCATAACGCATAACGCATAACTCGTAAAGCATAACGCATAACGGATCACGCATTACTCATAACCCATAACGCATAACGCATAACGCATAACGCATAACCCATAACGCATAACGCATAAAGCAAAACGCATAACGCATAACACATAACGCATAACGCATAACGCATAACGCATAACGCATAACGCATAACGCATAACGCATAACGCATAATGCATAAAGCATAACGCATAACGCATAACGCATAACCCATAACGCATAACGCATAACGCAAATCGCATAACGCATAACGCATAATGCAGAATGCATAACGCATAACGCATAACGCATAACGCATAACGCATAACGCATAACGTATAACGCATAACGCTTAATGCATAACGCATAACGCGTAACGGATCAAGCATTACTCATAACGCATAACGCATAACGGATCACGCATTACTCATAGCGCATAATGCATAACGCATAACGGATCACGCATTACTCATAACGCATAACGCATAACGCATAACGCATAACGCATAACGCATAACGCATAATGCATAAAGCATAACGCATAACGCATAACGCATAACGCATAACCCATAACGCATAACGCATAACGCATAACGCATAACGCATAACGCATAACGCATAACGAATAAAGCATAACGCATAACGCATAACGCATAACCCATAACGCATAACGCAAATCGCATAACGCATAACGCATAATGCAGAATGCATAACGCATAACGCATAACGCATAACGCATAACGCATAACGCATAACGTATAACGCATAACGCTTAATGCATAACGCATAACGCGTAACGGATCAAGCATTACTCATAACGCATAACGCATAACGGATCACGCATTACTCATAGCGCATAATGCATAACGCATAACGGATCACGCATTACTCATAACGCATAACGCATAACGCATAACGCATAACGCATAACGCATAACGCATAATGCATAAAGCATAACGCATAACGCATAACGCATAACGCATAACCCATAACGCATAACGCAAAACGCAAGTCGCATAACGCATAACGCATAATGCATAACGCATAACGCATAACGCATATCGCTTACGCATAACGCATAACGCATAACGCACAACTCATAACGCATAACGCATAACGCAAAACTCTAAACGGATAACGCATAACGGATAACCCATAACGCATAACGCATAACGCATAACGCATAACGCATAACGCATAACGCATAACGCATAACGCATAACGCATAACGCATAACGCATAACGCATAACGCATAACGCATGACGCATAACGCATAACGCATAACCCATAACGCATAACGCATAAAGCAAAACGCATAACGCATTACGCATAACGCATAACGCATAACGCATAACGCATAACGCATAACGCATAACGCATAACGCATAACGCATAACGCATAACCCATAACGCATAACACATAAAGCAAAACGCATAACGCATTACGCATGACTCATAAAGCAAAACGCATAACGCATAACGCATGACTCATAACGCACAACCCACAACGCATAACGCATAACGCAAATCGCATAACGCATAACGCATAATGCATAAAGCATAACGCATAACGCATAACGCACAACTCATAACGCATAACGCATAACGCAAAACTCTAAACGGATAACGCATAACGGATAACCCATAACGCATAACGCATAACGCATAACGCATAACGCATAACGCATAACGCATAACGCATAACGCATAACGCATAACGCATAACGCATAACCCATAACGCATAACGCATAAAGCAAAACGCATAACGCATTACGCATGACTCATAACGCACAACCCATATCGCATAACGCATAACATAATTCGCATAACGCATAACGCATAATGCATAAAGCATAACGCGTAACTCATAACGCATAAAGCATAACGCATAACGGATCACGCATTACTCATAACCCATAACGCATAACGCATAACGCATAACGCATAACTCATAACGCATAACGCATAAAGCAAAACGCATAACGCATAACGCATGACTCATAACGCACAACCCACAACGCATAACGCATAACGCAAATCGCATAACGCATAACGCATAATGCATAAAGCATAACGCATAACGCATAACGCATAACGCATAACGCATAACGTATAAGGCATAACGCTTAATGCATAACGCATAACGCGTAACGGATCAAGCATTACTCATAACGCATAACGCATAACGGATCACGCATTACTCATAGCGCATAACGCATAACGCATAACGGATCACGCATTACTCATAACGCATAACGCATAACGCATAACGCATAACGCATAACGGATCACGCATTACTCATAACGCATAACGCATAACGGATCACGGATTAATCATAACGCATAACGCATAACGCATAACGCATAACGCATAACGCATAACGCATAACGCATAACGCATAACGCATAACGCATAACGCATAACGCATAACGCATAACGCATAACGCATAACGCATATCCCATAACACATAACGCATAACGCATAACGCATTACGCATAACGCATAACGCATAACGCATAACGCAAATCGCATAACGCATAACGCATAACGCATTACGCATTACTCATAACGCATTACTCATAACGCATAACGCATAACGCATAACGCATAACGCATAACGCATAACGGATCACGCATTACTCATAACGCATAACGCATAACGCATAACGCATAACGGATCACGGATTGATCATAACGCATAACGCATAACGCATAACGCATAACGCATAACGCATAACGCATAACGCATAACGCATAACGCATAACGCATAACGCATATCCCATAACACATAACGCATAACGCATAACGCATAACGCATAACGCATAACGCAAATCGCATAACGCATAACGCATAACGCATAACGCATAACGCATTACTCATAACGCATAACGCATAACGCATAACGCATAACGCATAACGCATAACGGATCACGCATTACTCATAACGCATAACGCATAACGCATAACGCATAACGGATCACGGATTAATCATAACGCATAACGCATAACGCATAACGCATAACGCATAACGCATAACGCATAACGCATAACGCATAACGCATAACCCATAACGCATATCCCATAACACATAACGCATAACGCATAACGCATAACGCATAACGCATAACGCATAACGCAAATCGCATAACGCATAACGCATAACGCATTACGCATAACGTATAACGCAAAACGCATAGCGGATAATGCACAACGCATAACACATAACGCATAACCCATAACGCATAACCTATAACGCATAACGCATAACGCTTAACGCATGACCCATAGCGCATAACGCATTACGCGTAACTCATAACGCATAAAGCATAACGCATAACGGATCACGCATTACTCATAACCCATAACGCATAACGCATAACGCATAACCCATAACGCATAACGCATTACGCATGACTCATAACGCACAACCCATAACGCATAACGCATAACATAAATCGCATAACGCATAACGCATAATGCATAAAGCATAACGCGTAACTCATAACGCATAAAGCATAACGCATAACGGATCACGCATTACTCATAACCCATAACGCATAACGCATAACGCATAACGCATAACCCATAACGCATAACGCATAAAGCAAAACGCATAACGCATAACGCATGACTCATAACGCACAACCCACAACGCATAACGCATAACGCAAATCGCATAACGCATAACGCATAATGCATAAAGCATAACGCATAACGCATAACGCACAACTCATAACGCATAACGCATAACGCAAAACTCTAAACGGATAACGCATAACGGATAACCCATAACGCATAACGCATAACGCATAACGCATAACGCATAACGCATAACGCATAACGCATAACGCATAACGCATAACGCATAACGCATAACGCATAACGCATAACGCATAACGCATAACGCATAACGCATAACGCATAACGCATAACGCATAACGCATAACGCATAACGCATAACGCATAACGCATAACGCATAACGCATAACGCATAACGCATAACGCATAACGCATAACGCATTACGCATGACTCATAACGCACAACCCATATCGCATAACGCATAACATAAATCGCATAACGCATAACGCATAATGCATAAAGCATAACGCGTAACTCATAACGCATAAAGCATAACGCATAACGGATCACGCATTACTCATAACCCATAACGCATAACGCATAACGCATAACGCATAACCCATAACGCATAACGCATAAAGCAAAACGCATAACGCATAACGCATGACTCATAACGCACAACCCACAACGCATAACGCATAACGCAAATCGCATAACGCATAACGCATAATGCATAAAGCATAACGCATAACGCATAACGCATAACGCATAACGCATAACGTATAAGGCATAACGCTTAATGCATAACGCATAACGCGTAACGGATCAAGCATTACTCATAACGCATAACGCATAACGGATCACGCATTACTCATAGCGCATAACGCATAACGCATAACGGATCATGCATTACTCATAACGCATAACCCATAACGCATATCCCATAACACATAACGCATAACGCATAACGCATAACGCATAACGCATAACGCATAACGCATAACGCATAACGCATAACGCATAATGCATAAAGCATAACGCGTAACTCATAACGCATAAAGCATAACGCATAACGGATCACGCATTACTCATAACCCATAACGCATAACGCATAACGCATAACGCATAACCCATAACGCATAACGCATAAAGCAAAACGCATAACGCATAACGCATGACTCATAACGCACAACCCATATCGCATAACGCATAACATAAATCGCATAACGCATAACGCATAAAGCAAAACGCATAACGCATAACGCATGACTCATAACGCACAACCCACAACGCATAACGCATAACGCAAATCGCATAACGCATAACGCATAATGCATAAAGCATAACGCATAACGCATAACGCACAACTCATAACGCATAACGCATAACGCAAAACTCTAAACGGATAACGCATAACGGATAACCCATAACGCATAACGCATAACGCATAACGCATAACGCATAACGCATAACGCATAACGCATTACTCATAAAGCATAACGCATAACGCATAACGCATAACGCATAACGCATAACGGATCACGCATTACTCATAACGCATAACGCATAACGCATAACGCATAACGGATCACGGATTAATCATAACGCATAACGCATAACGCATAACGCATAACGCATAACGCATAACGCATAACGCATAACGCATAACGCATAACGCATAACGCATAACGCATAACGCATAACGCATAACGCATAACGCATAACGCATAACGCATAACCCATAACGCATATCCCATAACACATAACGCATAACGCATAACGCATAACGCATAACGCATAACGCATAACGCATAACGCAAATCGCATAACGCATAACGCATAACGCATTACGCATTACGCATAACGTATAACGCAAAACGCATAGCGGATAATGCACAACGCATAACACATAACGCATAACCCATAACGCATAACCCATAACGCATAACGCATAACGCATAACGCTTAACGCATGACCCATAGCGCATAACGCATTACGCGTAACTCATAACGCATAAAGCATAACGCATAACGGATCACGCATTACTCATAACCCATAACGCATAACGCATAACGCATAACCCATAACGCATAACGCATTACGCATGACTCATAACGCACAACCCATAACGCATAACGCATAACATAAATCGCATAACGCATAACGCATAATGCATAAAGCATAACGCGTAACTCATAACGCATAAAGCATAACGCATAACGGATCACGCATTACTCATAACCCATAACGCATAACGCATAACGCATAACGCATAACGCATAACCCATAACGCATAACGCATAAAGCAAAACGCATAACGCATAACGCATGACTCATAACGCACAACCCACAACGCATAACGCATAACGCAAATCGCATAACGCATAACGCATAATGCATAAAGCATAACGCATAACGCATAACGCACAACTCATAACGCATAACACATAACGCAAAACTCTAAACGGATAACGCATAACGGATAACCCATAACGCATAACGCATAACGCATAACGCATAACGCATAACGCATAACGCATAACGCATAACGCATAACGCATAACGCATAACGCATAACGCATAACGCATAACGCATAACGCATAACGCATAACGCATAACGCATAACGCATAACGCATAACGCATAACGCATAACGCATAACCCATAACGCATAAAGCATAAAGCAAAACGCATAACGCATTACGCATGACTCATAACGCACAACCCATATCGCATAACGCATAACATAAATCGCATAACGCATAACGCATAATGCATAAAGCATAACGCGTAACTCATAACGCATAAAGCATAACGCATAACGGATCACGCATTACTCATAACCCATAACGCATAACGCATAACGCATAACGCATAACCCATAACGCATAACGCATAAAGCAAAACGCATAACGCATAACGCATGACTCATAACGCACAACCCACAACGCATAACGCATAACGCAAATCGCATAACGCATAACGCATAATGCATAAAGCATAACGCATAACGCATAACGCATAACGCATAACGCATAACGTATAAGGCATAACGCTTAATGCATAACGCATAACGCGTAACGGATCAAGCATTACTCATAACGCATAACGCATAACGGATCACGCATTACTCATAGCGCATAACGCATAACGCATAACGGATCACGCATTACTCATAACGCATAACGCATAACACATAACGCATATCCCATAACACATAACGCATAACGCATAACGCATAACGCATAACGCATAACGCATAACGCATAACGCAAATCGCATAACGCATAACGCATAACGCATTACGCATAACGTATAACGCAAAACGCATAGCGGATAATGCACAACGCATAACACATAACGCATAACCCATAACGCATAACCCATAACGCATAACGCATAACGCTTAACGCATGACCCATAGCGCATAACGCATTACGCGTAACTCATAACGCATAAAGCATAACGCATAACGGATCACGCATTACTCATAACCCATAACGCATAACGCATAACGCATAACCCAAAACGCATAACGCATTACGCATGACTCATAACGCACAACCCATAACGCATAACGCATAACATAAATCGCATAACGCATAACGCATAATGCATAAAGCATAACGCGTAACTCATAACGCATAAAGCATAACGCATAACGGATCACGCATTACTCATAACCCATAACGCATAACGCATAACGCATAACGCATAACCCATAACGCATAACGCATAAAGCAAAACGCATAACGCATAACGCATGACTCATAACGCACAACCCACAACGCATAACGCATAACGCAAATCGCATAACGCATAACGCATAACGCATAACGCATAACGCACAACTCATAACGCATAACGCATAACGCAAAACTCTAAACGGATAACGCATAACGGATAACCCATAACGCATAACGCATAACGCATAACGCATAACGCATAACGCATAACGCATAACGCATAACGCATAACGCATAACGCATAACGCATAACGCATAACGCATAACGCATAACGCATAACGCATAACGCATAACGCATAACCCATAACGCATAACGCATAAAGCAAAACGCATAACGCATTACGCATGACTCATAACGCACAACCCATATCGCATAACGCATAACATAAATCGCATAACGCATAACGCATAATGCATAAAGCATAACGCGTAACTCATAACGCATAAAGCATAACGCATAACGGATCACGCATTACTCATAACCCATAACGCATAACGCATAACGCATAACGCATAACCCATAACGCATAACGCATAAAGCAAAACGCATAACGCATAACGCATGACTCATAACGCACAACCCACAACGCATAACGCATAACGCAAATCGCATAACGCATAACGCATAATGCATAAAGCATAACGCATAACGCATAACGCATAACGCATAACGCATAACGCATAACGTATAAGGCATAACGCTTAATGCATAACGCATAACGCGTAACGGATCAAGCATTACTCATAACGCATAACGCATAACGGATCACGCATTACTCATAGCGCATAACGCATAACGCATAACGGATCACGCATTACTCATAACGCATAACGCATAACGCATAACGCATAACGCATAACGCATAACGGATCACGCATTACTCATAACGCATAACGCATAACGCATAACGCATAACGGATCACGGATTAATCATAACGCATAACGCATAACGCATAACGCATAACTCATAACGCATAACGCATAACGCATAACGCATAACGCATAACGCATAACGCATAACGCATAACGCATAACGCATAACGCATAACGCATAACGCATATCCCATAACACATATCGCATAACGCATAACGCATTACGCATAACGCATAACGCATAACGCATAACGCAAATCGCATAACGCATAACGCATAACGCATTTCGCATAACGTATAACGCATAACGCATAGCGGATAATGCACAACGCATAACACATAACGCATAACCCATAACGCATAACCCATAACGCATAACGCATAACGCATAACGCTTAACGCATGACCCATAGCGCATAACGCATTACGCGTAACTCATAACGCATAAAGCATAACGCATAACGAATCACGCATTACTCATAACCCATAACGCATAACGCATAACGCATAACCCATAACGCATAACGCATAAAGCAAAACGCATAACCCATAACCCATAACGCATAACGCATAACGCATAACCCATAACGCATAACGCATAAAGCAAAACGCATAACGCATAACGCATAACGGATCACGCATTACTCATAACGCATAACGCATAACGCATAACGCATAACGGATCACGGATTGATCATAACGCATAACGCATAACGCATAACGCATAACGCATAACGCATAACGCATAACGCATAACGCATAACGCATAACGCATAACGCATAACGCATAACGCATATCCCATAACACATAACGCATAACGCATAACGCATAACGCATAACGCATAACGCAAATCGCATAACGCATAACGCATAACGCATAACGCATAACGCATTACTCATAACGCATAACGCATAACGCATAACGCATAACGCATAACGCATAACGGATCACGCATTACTCATAACGCATAACGCATAACGCATAACGCATAACGGATCACGGATTAATCATAACGCATAACGCATAACGCATAACGCATAACGCATAACGCATAACGCATAACGCATAACGCATAACGCATAACGCATAACCCATAACGCATATCCCATAACACATAACGCATAACGCATAACGCATAACGCATAACGCATAACGCATAACGCAAATCGCATAACGCATAACGCATAACGCATTACGCATAACGTATAACGCAAAACGCATAGCGGATAATGCACAACGCATAACACATAACGCATAACCCATAACGCATAACCTATAACGCATAACGCATAACGCTTAACGCATGACCCATAGCGCATAACGCATTACGCGTAACTCATAACGCATAAAGCATAACGCATAACGGATCACGCATTACTCATAACCCATAACGCATAACGCATAACGCATAACCCATAACGCATAACGCATTACGCATGACTCATAACGCACAACCCATAACGCATAACGCATAACATAAATCGCATAACGCATAACGCATAATGCATAAAGCATAACACGTAACTCATAACGCATAAAGCATAACGCATAACGGATCACGCATTACTCATAACCCATAACGCATAACGCATAACGCATAACGCATAACCCATAACGCATAACGCATAAAGCAAAACGCATAACGCATAACGCATGACTCATAACGCACAACCCACAACGCATAACGCATAACGCAAATCGCATAACGCATAACGCATAATGCATAAAGCATAACGCATAACGCATAACGCACAACTCATAACGCATAACGCATAACGCAAAACTCTAAACGGATAACGCATAACGGATAACCCATAACGCATAACGCATAACGCATTACGCATAACGCATAACGCATAACGCATAACGCATAACGCATAACGCATAACGCATAACGCATAACGCATAACGCATAACGCATAACGCATAACGCATAACGCATAACGCATAACGCATAACGCATAACGCATAACGCATAACGCATAACGCATAACGCATAACGCATTACGCATGACTCATAACGCACAACCCATATCGCATAACGCATAACATAAATCGCATAACGCATAACGCATAATGCATAAAGCATAACGCGTAACTCATAACGCATAAAGCATAACGCATAACGGATCACGCATTACTCATAACCCATAACGCATAACGCATAACGCATAACGCATAACCCATAACGCATAACGCATAAAGCAAAACGCATAACGCATAACGCATGACTCATAACGCACAACCCACAACGCATAACGCATAACGCAAATCGCATAACGCATAACGCATAATGCATAAAGCATAACGCATAACGCATAACGCATAACGCATAACGCATAACGTATAAGGCATAACGCTTAATGCATAACGCATAACGCGTAACGGATCAAGCATTACTCATAACGCATAACGCATAACGGATCACGCATTACTCATAGCGCATAACGCATAACGCATAACGGATCACGCATTACTCATAACGCATAACCCATAACGCATATCCCATAACACATAACGCATAACGCATAACGCATAACGCATAACGCATAACGCATAACGCATAACGCATAACGCATAACGCATAACGCAAATCGCATAACGCATAACGCATAACGCATTACGCATAACGTATAACGCAAAACGCATAGCGGATAATGCACAACGCATAACACATAACGCATAACCCATAACGCATAACCCATAACGCATAACGCATAACGCTTAACGCATGACCCATAGCGCATAACGCATTACGCGTAACTCATAACGCATAAAGCATAACGCATAACGGATCACGCATTACTCATAACCCATAACGCATAACGCATAACGCATAACCCATAACGCATAACGCATTACGCATGACTCATAACGCACAACCCATAACGCATAACGCATAACATAAATCGCATAACGCATAACGCATAATGCATAAAGCATAACGCGTAACTCATAACGCATAAAGCATAACGCATAACGGATCACGCATTACTCATAACCCATAACGCATAACGCATAACGCATAACGCATAACCCATAACGCATAACGCATAAAGCAAAACGCATAACGCATAACGCATGACTCATAACGCACAACCCACAACGCATAACGCATAACGCAAATCGCATAACGCATAACGCATAATGCATAAAGCATAACGCATAACGCATAACGCACAACTCATAACGCATAACGCATAACGCAAAACTCTAAACGGATAACGCATAACGGATAACCCATAACGCATAACGCATAACGCATAACGCATAATGCATAACGCATAACGCATAACGCATAACGCATAACGCATAACGCATAACGCATAACGCATAACGCATAACGCATAACGCATAACGCATAACGCATAACGCATAACGCATAACGCATATCCCATAACACATAACGCATAACGCATAACGCATTACGCATAACGCATAACGCATAACGCATAACGCAAATCGCATAACGCATAACGCATAACGCATTACGCATAACGTATAACGCATAACGCATAGCGGATAATGCACAACGCATAACACATAACGCATAACCCATAACGCATAACC
The DNA here is from genome assembly GCA_916610235.2 of Lasioglossum morio. Lineage (NCBI taxonomy): Eukaryota > Metazoa > Arthropoda > Insecta > Hymenoptera > Halictidae > Lasioglossum > Lasioglossum morio. Next base: position 961,595 of record CAKAJA020000389.1, read on the forward strand.
CATAACGCATAACGCATAACGCATAACGCTTAACGCATGACCCATAGCGCATAACGCATTACGCGTAACTCATAACGCATAAAGCATAACGCATAACGGATCACGCATTACTCATAACCCATAACGCATAACGCATAACGCATAACCCATAACGCATAACGCATAAAGCAAAACGCATAACCCATAACCCATAACGCATAACGCATAACGCATAACCCATAACGCATAACGCATAAAGCAAAACGCATAACGCATAACACACAACGCATAACGCATAACGCATAACGCATAACGCATTACTCATAACGCATTACTCATAACGCATAACGCATAACGCATAACGCATAACGCATAACGCATAACGGATCACGCATTACTCATAACGCATAACGCATAACGCATAACGCATAACGGATCACGGATTAATCATAACGCATAACGCATAACGCATAACGCATAACGCATAACGCATAACGCATAACGCATAACGCATAACGCATAACGCATAACGCATATCCCATAACACATAACGCATAACGCATAACGCATAACGCATAACGCATAACGCAAATCGCATAACGCATAACGCATAACGCATTACGCATAACGTATAACGCAAAACGCATAGCGGATAATGCACAACGCATAACACATAACGCATAACCCATAACGCATAACCCATAACGCATAACGCATAACGCTTAACGCATGACCCATAGCGCATAACGCATTACGCGTAACTCATAACGCATAAAGCATAACGCATAACGGATCACGCATTACTCATAACCCATAACGCATAACGCATAAATCATTACCCATAACGCATAACGCATAAAGCAAAACGCATAACGCATAACGCATGACTCATAACGCACAACCCATAACGCATAACGCATAACGCAAATCGCATAACGCATAACGCATAATGCATAAAGCATAACGCATAACGCATAACGCATAACGCATAAAGTATAACGGATAACGCTTAATGCATAAATCATAACGCGTAACGGATCAAGCATTACTCATAACGCATAACGCATAACGGATCACGCATTACTCATAACGCATAACGCATAACGCACAACTCATAACGCATAACGCATAACGCAAAACTCTAAACGGATAACGCATAACGGATAACCCATAGCGCATAACGCATAACGCATAACGGATCACGCATTACTCATAACGCATAACGCATAACGCATAAAGTATAACGCATAACGCTTAATGCATAAATCATAACGCGTAACGGATCAAGCATTACTCATAACGCATAACGCATAACGGATCACGCATTACTCATAACGCATAGCGCATAACGCATAACGCATAACGCATAACGCATAACGCATAACGCATAACGGATCACGCATAACGCATAACGCATAACGCATGACGCATAACGCATGACGCATAACGCATAACGCATAACGCATAACGCATAACGCATAACGCATAACACATAACGCATAACCCATAACGCATAACGCATAACGGATCACGCATTACTCATAACGCATAACGCATAACGCATAACGCATAACGCATAATGCATAAAGCATAACGCATAACGCATAACGCATTACTCATAACCCATAACGCATAACCCATAACGCATAACGCATAACGCATAACGCTTAACGCATGACCCATTGCGCATAACGCGTTACGCGTAACTCATAACGCATAAAGCATAACGCATAACGGATCACGCATTACTCATAACCCATAACGCATAACGCATAACGCATAACGCATAAAGCAAAACGCATAACGCATAACGCATGACTCATAACGCACAACCCATAACGCATAACGCATAACGCAAATCGCATAACGCATAACGCATAATGCATAAAGCATAACGCATAACGCATAACCCATAACGCATAACGCATAACGTATAACGCATAACGCTTAATGCATAACGCATAACGCGTAACGGATCAAGCATTACTCATAACGCATAACGCATAACGGATCACGCATTACTCATAGCGCATAACCCATAACGCATAACGCATAACGCATAACGCATAACGCATAACGCATAACGCATAACGCATAACGCATAACGCATAACGCATAACGCATAACGCATAACGCATAACGCATAACGCATAACGCATAACGCATAACCCATAACGCATAACGCATAAAGCAAAACGCATAACGCATTACGCATGACTCATAACGCACAACCCATAACGCATAACGCATAACATAAATCGCATAACGCATAACGCATAATGCATAAAGCATAACGCGTAACTCATAACGCATAAAGCATAACGCATAACGGATCACGCATTACTCATAACCCATAACGCATAACGCATAACGCATAACGCATAACCCATAACGCATAACGCATAAAGCAAAACGCATAACGCATAACGCATGACTCATAACGCACAACCCACAACGCATAACGCATAACGCAAATCGCATAACGCATAACGCATAATGCATAAAGCATAACGCATAACGCATAACGCAAAACTCTAAACGGATAACGCATAACGGATAACCCATAACGCATAACGCATAACGCATAACGCATAACGCATAACGCATAACGCATAACGCATAACGCATAACGCATAACGCATAACGCATAACGCATAACGCATAACGCATAACGCATAACGCATAACGCATAACGCAAATCGCATAACGCATAACGTATAACGCATTACGCATAACGTATAACGCAAAACGCATAGCGGATAATGCACAACGCATAACACATAACGCATAACCCATAACGCATAACCCATAACGCATAACGCATAACGCTTAACGCATGACCCATAGCGCATAACGCATTACGCGTAACTCATAACGCATAAAGCATAACGCATAACGGATCACGCATTACTCATAACCCATAACGCATAACGCATAACGCATAACCCATAACGCATAACGCATAAAGCAAAACGCATAACGCATAACGCATGACTCATAACGCACAACCCATAACGCATAACGCATAACGCAAATCGCATAACGCATAACGCATAATGCATAAAGCATAACGCATAACGCATAACGCATAACGCATAAAGTATAACGCATAACGCTTAATGCATAAATCATAACGCGTAACGGATCAAGCATTACTCATAACGCATAACGCATAACGGATCACGCATTACTCATAACGCATAACGCATAACGCACAACTCATAACGCATAACGCATAACGCAAAACTCTAAACGGATAACGCATAACGGATAACCCATAGCGCATAACGCATAACGCATAACGGATCACGCATTACTCATAACGCATAACGCATAACGCATAACGCATAAAGTATAACGCATAACGCTTAATGCATAAATCATAACGCGTAACGGATCAAGCATTACTCATAACGCATAACGCATAACGGATCACGCATTACTCATAACGCATAGCGCATAACGCATAACGCATAACGCATAACGCATAACGCATAACGCATAACGGATCACGCATTACTCATAACGCATAACGCATAACGCATAACGCATAACGCATAATGCATAAAGCATAACGCATAACGCATAACGCATTACTCATAACCCATAACGCATAACCCATAACGCATAACGCATAACGCATAACGCATAACGCTTAACGCATGACCCATTGCGCATAACGCGTTACGCGTAACTCATAACGCATAAAGCATAACGCATAACGGATCACGCATTACTCATAACCCATAACGCATAACGCATAACGCATAACGCATAACCCATAACGCATAACGCATAAAGCAAAACGCATAACGCATAACGCATGACTCATAACGCACAACCCATAACGCATAACGCATAACGCAAATCGCATAACGCATAACGCATAATGCATAAAGCATAACGCATAACGCATAACCCATAACGCATAACGCATAACGTATAACGCATAACGCTTAATGCATAACGCATAACGCGTAACGGATCAAGCATTACTCATAACGCATAACGCATAACGGATCACGCATTACTCATAACGCATAACGCATAACGCACAACTCATAACGCATAACGCATAACGCAAAACTCTAAACGGATAACGCATAACGGATAACCCATAGCGCATAACGCATAACGCATAACGGATCACGCATTACTCATAACGCATAACGCATAACGCATAACGCATAAAGTATAACGCATAACGCTTAATGCATAAATCATAACGCGTAACGGATCAAGCATTACTCATAACGCATAACGCATAACGGATCACGCATTACTCATAACGCATAGCGCATAACGCATAACGCATAACGCATAACGCATAACGCATAACGCATAACGGATCACGCATAACGCATAACGCATAACGCATGACGCATAACGCATGACGCATAACGCATAACGCATAACGCATAACGCATAACGCATAACACATAACGCATAACCCATAACGCATAACGCATAACGGATCACGCATAACTCATAACGCATAACGCATAACGCATAACGCATAACGCATAATGCATAAAGCATAACGCATAACGCATAACGCATTACTCATAACCCATAACGCATAACCCATAACGCATAACGCATAACGCATAACGCATAACGCTTAACGCATGACCCATTGCGCATAACGCGTTACGCGTAACTCATAACGCATAAAGCATAACGCATAACGGATCACGCATTACTCATAACCCATAACGCATAACGCATAACGCATAACGCATAACGCATAACCCATAACGCATAACGCATAAAGCAAAACGCATAACGCATAACGCATGACTCATAACGCACAACCCATAACGCATAACGCATAACGCAAATCGCATAACGCATAACGCATAATGCATAAAGCATAACGCATAACGCATAACCCATAACGCATAACGCATAACGTATAACGCATAACGCTTAATGCATAACGCATAACGCGTAACGGATCAAGCATTACTCATAACGCATAACGCATAACGGATCACGCATTACTCATAGCGCATAACCGATAACGCATAACGCATAACGCATAACGCATAACGCATAACGCATAACGCATAACGCATAACGCATAACGCATAACGCATAACGCATAACGCATAACGCATAACGCATAACGCATAACGCATAACGCATAACGCATAACGCATAACGCATAACCCATAACGCATAACGCACAAAGCAAAACGCATAACGCATTACGCATGACTCATAACGCACAACCCATAACGCATAACGCATAACATAAATCGCATAACGCATAACGCATAATGCATAAAGCATAACGCGTAACTCATAACGCATAAAGCATAACGCATAACGGATCACGCATTACTCATAACCCATAACGCATAACGCATAACGCATAACGCATAACCCATAACGCATAACGCATAAAGCAAAACGCATAACGCATAACGCATGACTCATAACGCACAACCCACAACGCATAACGCATAACGCAAATCGCATAACGCATAACGCATAATGCATAAAGCATAACGCATAACGCATAACGCAAAACTCTAAACGGATAACGCATAACGGATAACCCATAACGCATAACGCATAACGCATAACGCATAACGCATAACGCATAACGCATAACGCATAACGCATAACGCATAACGCATAACGCATAACGCATAACGCATAACGCATAACGCATAACGCATAACGCATAACGCATAACGCAAATCGCATAACGCATAACGCATAACGCATTACGCATAACGTATAACGCAAAACGCATAGCGGATAATGCACAACGCATAACACATAACGCATAACCCATAACGCATAACCCATAACGCATAACGCATAACGCTTAACGCATGACCCATAGCGCATAACGCATTACGCGTAACTCATAACGCATAAAGCATAACGCATAACGGATCACGCATTACTCATAACCCATAACGCATAACGCATAACGCATAACCCATAACGCATAACGCATAAAGCAAAACGCATAACGCATAACGCATGACTCATAACGCACAACCCATAACGCATAACGCATAACGCAAATCGCATAACGCATAACGCATAATGCATAAAGCATAACGCATAACGCATAACGCATAACGCATAAAGTATAACGCATAACGCTTAATGCATAAATCATAACGCGTAACGGTTCAAGCATTACTCATAACGCATAACGAATAACGGATCACGCATTACTCATAACGCATAACGCATAACGCACAACTCATAACGCATAACGCATAACGCAAAACTCTAAACGGATAACGCATAACGGATAACCCATAGCGCATAACGCATAACGCATAACGGATCACGCATTACTCATAACGCATAACGCATAACGCATAACGCATAAAGTATAACGCATAACGCTTAATGCATAAATCATAACGCGTAACGGATCAAGCATTACTCATAACGCATAACGCATAACGGATCACGCATTACTCATAACGCATAGCGCATAACGCATAACGCATAACGCATAACGCATAACACATAACGCATAACGGATCACGCATAACGCATAACGCATAACGCATGACGCATAACGCATGACGCATAACGCATAACGCATAACGCATAACGCATAACGCATAACACATAACGCATAACCCATAACGCATAACGCATAACGGATCACGCATTACTCATAACGCATAACGCATAACGCATAACGCATAACGCATAATGCATAAAGCATAACGCATAACGCATAACGCATTACTCATAACCCATAACGCATAACCCATAACGCATAACGCATAACGCATAACGCATAACGCTTAACGCATGACCCATTGCGCATAACGCGTTACGCGTAACTCATAACGCATAAAGCATAACGCATAACGGATCACGCATTACTCATAACCCATGACGCATAACGCATAACGCATAACGCATAACCCATAACGCATAACGCATAAAGCAAAACGCATAACGCATAACGCATGACTCATAACGCACAACCCATAACGCATAACGCATAACGCAAATCGCATAACGCATAACGCATAATGCATAAAGCATAACGCGTAACGCATAACCCATAACGCATAACGCATAACGTATAACGCATAACGCTTAATGCATAACGCATAACGCGTAACGGATCAAGCATTACTCATAACGCATAACGCATAACGGATCACGCATTACTCATAGCGCATAACCCATAACGCATAACGCATAACGCATAACGCATAACGCATAACGCATAACGCATAACGTATAACGCATAACGCATAACGCATAACGCATAACGCATAACGCATAACGCATAACGCATAACGCATAACGCATAACGCATAACCCATAACGCATAACGCATAAAGCAAAACGCATAACGCATTACGCATGACTCATAATGCACAACCCATAACGCATAACGCATAACATAAATCGCATAACGCATAACGCATAATGCATAAAGCATAACGCGTAACTCATAACGCATAAAGCATAACGCATAACGGATCACGCATTACTCATAACCCATAACGCATAACGCATAACGCATAACGCATAACCCATAACGCATAACGCATAAAGCAAAACGCATAACGCATAACGCAAAACTCTAAACGGATAACGCATAACGGATAACCCATGACGCATAACGCATAACGCATAACGCATAACGCACAACGCATAACGCATAACGCATAACGCATAACGCATAACGCATAACGCATAACGCATAACGCATAACGCATAACGCATAACGCATAACCCATAACGCATAACGCATAAAGCAAAACGCATAACTCATTACGCATGACTCATAACGCACAACCCATAACGCATAACGCATAACATAAATCGCATAACGCATAACGCATAATGCATAAAGCATAACGCGTAACTCATAACGCATAAAGCATAACGCATAACGGATCACGCATTACTCATAACCCATAACGCATAACGCATAACGCATAACGCATAACCCATAACGCATAACGCATAAAGCAAAACGCATAACGCATAACGCATGACTCATAACGCACAACCCACAACGCATAACGCATAACGCAAATCGCATAACGCATAACGCATAATGCATAAAGCATAACGCATAACGCATAACGCATAACGCATAACGCTTAATGCATAACGCATAACGCGTAACGGATCAAGCATTACTCATAACGCATAACGCATAACGGATCACGCATTACTCATAGCGCATAACGCATAACGCATAACGGATCACGCATTACTCATAACGCATAACGCATAACGCATAACGCATAACGCATAACGGATCACGCATTACTCATAACGCATAACGCATAACGCATAACGCATAACGGATCACGGATTAATCATAACGCATAACGCATAACGCATAACGCATAACGCATAACGCATAACGCATAACGCATAACGCATAACGCATAACGCATAACGCATAACGCATAACGCATAACGCATATCCCATAACACATAACGCATAACGCATAACGCATTACGCATAACGCATAACGCATAACGCATAACGCAAATCGCATAACGCATAACGCATAACGCATTACGCATAACGTATAACGCATAACGCATAGCGGATAATGCACAACGCATAACACATAACGCATAACCCATAACGCATAACCCATAACGCATAACGCATAACGCATAACGCTTAACGCATGACCCATAGCGCATAACGCATTACGCGTAACTCATAACGCATAAAGCATAACGCATAACGGATCACGCATTACTCATAACCCATAACGCATAACGCATAACGCATAACCCATAACGCATAACGCATAAAGCAAAACGCATAACCCATAACCCATAACGCATAACGCATAACGCATAACCCATAACGCATAACGCATAAAGCAAAACGCATAACGCATAACACGCAACGCATAACGCATAACGCATAACGCATAACGCATTACTCATAACGCATAACGCATAACGCATAACGCATAACGCATAACGCATAACGGATCACGCATTACTCATAACGCATAACGCATAACGCATAACGCATAACGGATCACGGATTAATCATAACGCATAACGCATAACGCATAACGCATAACGCATAACGCATAACGCATAACGCATAACGCATAACGCATAACGCATAACGCATAACGCATAACGCATATCCCATAACATATAACGCATAACGCATAACGCATAACGCATAACGCATAACGCATAACGCATAACGCAAATCGCATAACGCATAACGCATAACGCATTACGCATAACGTATAACGCAAAACGCATAGCGGATAATGCACAACGCATAACACATAACGCATAACCCATAACGCATAACCCATAACGCATAACCCATAACGCATAACGCATAACGCATAACCCATAACGCATAACGCATAAAGCAAAACGCATAACGCATAACACGCAACGCATAACGCATAACGCATAACGCATAACGCATTACTCATAACGCATAACGCATAACGCATAACGCATAACGCATAACGCATAACGGATCACGCATTACTCATAACGCATAACGCATAACGCATAACGCATAACGGATCACGGATTAATCATAACGCATAACGCATAACGCATAACGCATAACGCATAACGCATAACGCATAACGCATAACGCATAACGCATAACGCATAACGCATAACGGATCACGCATTACTCATAACCCATAACGCATAACGCATAACGCATAACGCATAACCCATAATGCATAACGCATAAAGCAAAACGCATAACGCATAACGCATGACTCATAACGCACAACCCATAACGCATAACGCATAACGCAAATCGCATAACGCATAACGCATAATGCATAAAGCATAACGCATAACGCATAACGCATAACGCATAACCCATAACGTATAACGCATAACGCTTAATGTATAACGCGTAACGCGTAACGGATCAAGCATTACTCATAACGCATAACGCATAACGGTTCACGCATTACTCATAGCGCATAACGCAAAACGCATAACGGATCACGCATTACTCATAACGCATAACGCATAACGCATAACGCATAACGCATAACGGATCACGCATTACTCATAACGCATAACGCATAACGCATATCGCAAAACGCATAACGCATAGCGGATAACGCACAACGCATAACACATATCGCATAACCCATAACGCATAACCCATAACGCATAACGCATAACGCATAACGCATAACGCTTAACGCATGACCCATAGCGCATAACGCATTACGCGTAACTCATAACGCATAAAGCATAACGCATAACGGATCACGCATTACTCATAACCCATAACGCATAACGCATAACGCATAACGCATAACCCATAACGCATAACGCATAAAGCAAAACGCATAACGCATAACGCATGACTCATAACGCACAACCCATAACGCATAACGCATAACGCAAATCGCATAACGCATAACGCATAATGCATAAAGCATAACGCATAACGCATAACGCATAACGCATAACGCATAACGCATAACCCATAACGCATAACGCATTACGCAAATCGCATAACGCATAACGCATAATGCATAAAGCATAACGCATAACGCATAACGCATAACGCATAACGCATAACGCATAACGTATAACGCATAACGCTTAATGCATAACGCATAACGCGTAACGGATCAAGCATTTCTCATAACGCATAACGCATAACGGATCACGCATTACTCATAACGCATAACGCATAACGCATAACGCATAACGGATCACGGATTACTCATAACGCATAACGCATAAAGCATAACGCATAACGCATAACGCATAACGCATAACGCATAACGCATAACGCATAACGCATAACGCATAACGCATAACGCATAACGCATAACGCATAACGCATAACGCATAACGCATAACCCATAACACATAACGCATAACGCATAACGCATAACGCATAACGCATAACGCATAACGCATAACGCAAATCGCATAACGCATAACGCATAACGCATTACGCATAACGTATAACGCATAACGCATAACGCATAACGCTTAACGCATGACCCATAACGCATAACGCATTACGCGTAACTCATAACGCATAAAGAATAACGCATAACGGATCACGCATTACTCATAACCCATAACGCATAACGCATAACGCATAACGCATAACGCATAACCCATAACGCATAACGCATAAAGCAAAACGCATAACGCATAACGCATGACTCATAACGCACAACCCATAACGCATAACGCATAACGCAAATCGCATAACGCATAACGCATAACGCATAATGCATAAAGCATAACGCATAACCCATAACGCATAACGCATTACGCAAATCGCATAATGCATAACGCATAATGCATAAAGCATAACGCATAACGCATAAAACATAACGCATAACGCATAACGCACAACCCATAACGCATAACGCATAACATAAATCGCATAACGCATAACGCATAATGCATAAAGCATAACGCGTAACTCATAACGCATAAAGCATAACGCATAACGGATCACGCATTACTCATAACCCATAACGCATAACGCATAACGCATAACGCATAACCCATAACGCATAACGCATAAAGCAAAACGCATAACGCATAACGCATGACTCATAACGCACAACCCACAACGCATAACGCATAACGCAAATCGCATAACGCATAACGCATAATGCATAAAGCATAACGCATAACGCATAACGCATAACGCATAACGCTTAATGCATAACTCATAACGCGTAACGGATCAAGCATTACTCATAACGCATAACGCATAACGGATCACGCATTACTCATAGCGCATAACGCATAACGCATAACGGATCACGCATTACTCATAACGCATAACGCATAACGCATAACGCATAACGCATAACGCATAACGCATAACGGATCACGCATTACTCATAACGCATAACGCATAACGCATAACGCATAACGGATCACGGATTAATCATAACGCATAACGCATAACGCATAACGCATAACGCATAACGCATAACGCATAACGCATAACGCATAACGCATAACGCATAACGCATAACGCATAACGCATATCCCATAACACATAACGCATAACGCATAACGCATTACGCATAACGCATAACGCATAACGCATAACGCATTACGCATAACGTATAACGCATAACGCATAGCGGATAATGCACAACGCATAACACATAACGCATAACCCATAACGCATAACCCATAACGCATAACGCATAACGCATAACGCTTAACGCATGACCCATAGCGCATAACGCATTACGCGTAACTCATAACGCATAAAGCATAACGCATAACGGATCACGCATTACTCATAACCCATAACGCATAACGCATAACGCATAACCCATAACGCATAACGCATAAAGCCAAACGCATAACCCATAACCCATAACGCATAACGCATAACGCATAACCCATAACGCATAACGCATAAAGCAAAACGCATAACGCATAACACGCAACGCATAACGCATAACGCATAACGCATAACGCATTACTCATAACGCATAACGCATAACGCATAACGCATAACGCATAACGGATCACGCATTACTCATAACGCATAACGCATAACGCATAACGCATAACGGATCACGGATTAATCATAACGCATAACGCATAGCGCATAACGCATAACGCATAACGCATAACGCATAACGCATAACGCATAACGCATAACGCATAACGCATAACGCATAACGCATAACGCATAACGCATAACGCATATCCCATAACATATAACGCATAACGCATAACGCATAACGCATAACGCATAACGCATAACGCATAACGCAAATCGCATAACGCATAACGCATAACGCATTACGCATAACGTATAACGCAAAACGCATAGCGAATAATGCACAACGCATAACACATAACGCATAACCCATAACGCATAACCCATAACGCATAACGCTTAACGCATGACCCATAGCGCATAACGCATTACGGGTAACTCATAACGCATAAAGCATAACGCATAACGGATCACGCATTACTCATAACCCATAACGCATAACGCATAACGCATAACCCATAACGCATAACGCATAAAGCAAAACGCATAACGCATAACGCATGACTCATAACGCACAACCCATAACGCATAACGCATAACGCAAATCGCATAACGCATAACGCATAATGCATAAAGCATAACGCATAACGCATAACGCATAACGCATAAAGTATAACGCATAACGCTTAATGCATAAATCATAACGCGTAACGGATCAAGCATTACTCATAACGCATAACGCATAACGGATCACGCATTACTCATAACCCATAACGCATAACGCATAACGCATAACGCATAACCCATAACGCATAACGCATAAAGCAAAACGCATAACGCATAACGCATGACTCATAACGCACAACCCATAACGCATAACGCATAACGCAAATCGCATAACGCATAACGCATAATGCATAAAGCATAACGCATAACGCATAACGCATAACGCATAACGCATAACGCATAACCCATAACGCATAACGCATTACGCAAATCGCATAACGCATAACGCATAATGCATAAAGCATAACGCATAACGCATAACGCATAACGCATAACGCATAACGCATAACGTATAACGCATAACGCTTAATGCATAACGCATAACGCGTAACGGATCAAGCATTTCTCATAACGCATAACGCATAACGGATCACGCATTACTCATAACGCATAACGCATAACGCATAACGCATAACGGATCACGGATTACTCATAACGCATAACGCATAAAGCATAACGCATAACGCATAACGCATAACGCATAACGCATAACGCATAACGCATAACGCATAACGCATAACGCATAACGCATAACGCATAACGCATAACGCATAACGCATAACCCATAACACATAACGCATAACGCATAACGCATAACGCATAACGCATAACGCATAACGCATAACGCAAATCGCATAACGCATAACGCATAACGCATTACGCATAACGTATAACGCATAACGCATAACGCATAACGCTTAACGCATGACCCATAGCGCATAACGCATTACGCGTAACTCATAACGCATAAAGAATAACGCATAACGGATCACGCATAACTCATAACGCATAACTCATACCGTATAACGCATAACGCATAACTCAAACCGTATAACCCATAACGCATAACGCATAAAGCAAAACGCATAACGCATAACGCATGACTCATAACGCACAACCCATAACGCATAACGCATAACGCAAATCGCATAACGCATAACGCATAACGCATAATGCATAAAGCATAACGCATAACCCATAACGCATAACGCATTACGCAAATCGCATAATGCATAACGCATAATGCATAAAGCATAACGCATAACGCATAAAACATAACGCATAACGCATAACGCACAACCCATAACGCATAACGCATAACATAAATCGCATAACGCATAACGCATAATGCATAAAGCATAACGCGTAACTCATAACGCATAAAGCATAACGCATAACGGATCACGCATTACTCATAACCCATAACGCATAACGCATAACGCATAACGCATAACCCATAACGCATAACGCATAAAGCAAAACGCATAACGCATAACGCATGACTCATAACGCACAACCCACAACGCATAACGCATAACGCAAATCGCATAACGCATAACGCATAATGCATAAAGCATAACGCATAACGCATAACGCATAACGCATAACGCTTAATGCATAACTCATAACGCGTAACGGATCAAGCATTACTCATAACGCATAACGCATAACGGATCACGCATTACTCATAGCGCATAACGCATAACGCATAACGGATCACGCATTACTCATAACGCATAAAGCATAACGCATAACGCATAACGCATAACGCATAACGCATAACGGATCACGCATTACTCATAACGCATAACGCATAACGCATAACGCATAACGGATCACGGATTAATCATAACGCATAACGCATAACGCATAACGCATAACGCATAACGCATAACGCATAACGCATAACGCATAACGCATAACGCATAACGCATAACGCATATCCCATAACACATAACGCATAACGCATAACGCATTACGCATAACGCATAACGCATAACGCATAACGCATTACGCATAACGTATAACGCATAACGCATAGCGGATAATGCACAACGCATAACACATAACGCATAACCCATAACGCATAACCCATAACGCATAACGCATAACGCATAACGCTTAACGCATGACCCATAGCGCATAACGCATTACGCGTAACTCATAACGCATAAAGCATAACGCATAACGGATCACGCATTACTCATAACCCATAACGCATAACGCATAACGCATAACCCATAACGCATAACGCATAAAGCCAAACGCATAACCCATAACCCATAACGCATAACGCATAACGCATAACCCATAACGCATAACGCATAAAGCAAAACGCATAACGCATAACACGCAACGCATAACGCATAACGCATAACGCATAACGCATTACTCATAACGCATAACGCATAACGCATAACGCATAACGCATAACGCATAACGGATCACGCATTACTCATAACGCATAACGCATAACGCATAACGCATAACGGATCACGGATTAATCATAACGCATAACGCATAACGCATAACGCATAACGCATAACGCATAACGCATAACGCATAACGCATAACGCATAACGCATAACGCATAACGCATAACGCATAACGCATAACGCATAACGCATAACGCATAACGCATAACGCATAACGCATATCCCATAACATATAACGCATAACGCATAACGCATAACGCATAACGCATAACGCATAACGCATAACGCAAATCGCATAACGCATAACGCATAACGCATTACGCATAACGTATAACGCAAAACGCATAGCGAATAATGCACAACGCATAACACATAACGCATAACCCATAACGCATAACCCATAACGCATAACGCTTAACGCATGACCCATAGCGCATAACGCATTACGCGTAACTCATAACGCATAAAGCATAACGCATAACGGATCACGCATTACTCATAACCCATAACGCATAACGCATAACGCATAACCCATAACGCATAACGCATAAAGCAAAACGCATAACGCATAACGCATGACTCATAACGCACAACCCATAACGCATAACGCATAACGCAAATCGCATAACGCATAACGCATAATGCATAAAGCATAACGCATAACGCATAACGCATAACGCATAAAGTATAACGCATAACGCTTAATGCATAAATCATAACGCGTAACGGATCAAGCATTACTCATAACGCATAACGCATAACGGATCACGCATTACTCATAACGCATAACGCATAACGCACAACTCATAACGCATAACGCATAACGCATAACGGATCACGCATAACGCATAACGCATAACGCATGACGCATAACGCATGACGCATAACGCATAACGCATAACGCATAACGCATAACGCATAACGCATAACGCATAACACATAACGCATAACCCATAACGCATAACGCATAACGGATCACGCATTACTCATAACGCATAACGCATACGCATAACGCATAACGCATAATGCATAAAGCATAACGCATAACGCATAACGCATTACGCATAACGCATAACGCATAACGTATAACGCATAACGCATAACGCATAACACATAACGGATCACGCATTACTCATAACGCATAACGCATAACGCATAACGCATAACGCATAACGCATAACGCATAAGGCATAACGCAAAACGCATAACGCATAACGCATAACACATAACGGATCACGCATTACTCATAACGCATAACGCATAAAGCATAACGCATAACGCATAACGCATAACGCATAACGCACAACGCATAACGCATAACGCATAACGCAAAACGCATAACGGATAACGCATAACGGATAACACATAATGCATAACGCATAACGCATAACGCATAACGCATGACGCATAACGCATGACGCATAACGCATAACGCATAACGCATAACGCGTAACTCATAACGCATAACGCATAACGCATAACGCATAACGCATAACACATAACGCATAACCCATAACGCATAACGCATAACGGATCACGCATTACTCATAACGCATAACGCATAACGCATAACGCATAACGCATAATGCATAAAGCATAACGCATAACGCATAACGCATTACGCATAACGCATAACGCATAACGTATAACGCATAACGCATAACGCATAACACATAACGGATCACGCATTACTCATAACGCATAACGCATAACGCATAACGCATAACGCATAACGCATAAGGCATAACGCAAAACGCATAACGCATAACGCATAAAGCATAACGCATAACGGATCACGCATTACTCATAACCCATAACGCATAACGCATAACGCATAACGCATAACCCATAACGCATAACGCATAAAGCAAAACGCATAACGCATAACGCATGACTCATAACGCACAACCCATAACGCATAACGCATAACGCAAATCGCATAACGCATAACGCATAATGCATAAAGCATAACGAATAACGCATAACGCATAACGCATAACGTATAACGCATAACGCTTAATGTATAACGCATAACGCGTAACGGATCAAGCATTACTCATAACGCATAACGCATAACGGATCACGCATTTCTCATAGCGCATAACGCAAAACGCATAACGGATCACGCATTACTCATAACGCATAACGCATAACGCATAACGCATAACGCATAACGGATCACGCATTACTCATAACGCATAACGCATAA
This sequence comes from Lasioglossum morio, assembly GCA_916610235.2. Classification (NCBI taxonomy): domain Eukaryota; kingdom Metazoa; phylum Arthropoda; class Insecta; order Hymenoptera; family Halictidae; genus Lasioglossum; species Lasioglossum morio. The sequence continues at coordinate 979,281 of CAKAJA020000389.1, forward strand.
CGCATAACGCAAAACGCATAACGCATAGCGGATAACGCACAACGCATAACACATATCGCATAACCCATAACGCATAACCCATAACGCATAACGCATAACGCATAACGCATAACGCTTAACGCATGACCCATAGCGCATAACGCATTACGCGTAACTCATAACGCATAAAGCATAACGCATAACGGATCACGCATTACTCATAACCCATAACGCATAACGCATAACGCATAACGCATAACCCATAACGCATAACGCATAACGCAAAACGCATAACGCATAACGCATGACTCATAACGCACAACCCATAACGCATAACGCATAACGCAAATCGCATAACGCATAACGCATAATGCATAAAGCATAACGCATAACGCATAACGCATAACGCATAACGCATAACGCATAACGCATAACGCATAACGCATTACGCAAATCGCATAACGCATAACGCATAATGCATAAAGCATAACGCATAACGCATAACGCATAACGCATAACGCATAACGCATAACGTATAACGCATAACGCTTAATGCATAACGCATAACGCGTAACGGATCAAGCATTTCTCATAACGCATAACGCATAACGGATCACGCATTACTCATAACGCATAACGCATAACGCATAACGCATAACGGATCACGGATTACTCATAACGCATAACGCATAAAGCATAACGCATAACGCATAACGCATAACGCATAACGCATAACGCATAACGCATAACGCATAACGCATAACGCATAACGCATAACGCATAACGCATAACGCATAACCCATAACACATAACGCATAACGCATAACGCATAACGCATAACGCATAACGCATAACGCAAATCGCATAACGCATAACGCATAACGCATTACGCATAACGTATAACGCATAACGCATAACGCATAACGCTTAACGCATGACCCATAGCGCATAACGCATTACGCGTAACTCATAACGCATAAAGAATAACGCATAACGGATCACGCATTACTCATAACCCATAACGCATAACGCATAACGCATAACGCATAACGCATAACCCATAACGCATAACGCATAAAGCAAAACGCATAACGCATAACGCATGACTCATAACGCACAACCCATAACGCATAACGCATAACGCAAATCGCATAACGCATAACGCATAACGCATAATGCATAAAGCATAACGCATAACCCATAACGCATAACGCATTACGCAAATCGCATAACGCATAACGCATAATGCATAAAGCATAACGCATAACGCATAACGCATAACGCATAACGCATAACGCATAACGTATAACGCATAACGCTTAATGCATAACGCATAACGCGTAACGGATCAAGCATTTCTCATAACGCATAACGCATAACGGATCACGCATTACTCATAACGCATAACGCATAACGCATAACGCATAACGGATCACGGATTACTCATAACGCATAACGCATAACGCATAACGCATAACGCATAACCCATAACGCAAATCGCATAACGCATAACGCATAATGCATAAAGCATAACGCATAACGCATAACGCATAACGCATAACGCATAACGCATAACGCATAACGTATAACGCATAACGCATAACGGATCACGCATAACGCATAACGCATAACGCATGACGCATAACGCATGACGCATAACGCATAACGCATAACGCATAACGCATAACGCATAACGCATAACACATAACGCATAACCCATAACGCATAACGCATAACGGATCACGCATTACTCATAACGCATAACGCATAACGCATAACGCATAATGCATAAAGCATAACGCATAACGCATAACGCATTACGCATAACGCATAACGCATAACGTATAACGCATAACGCATAACGCATAACACATAACGGATCACGCATTACTCATAACCCATAACGCATAACGCATAACGCATAACGCATAACCCATAACGCATAACGCATAAAGCAAAACGCATAACGCATAACGCATGACTCATAACGCACAACCCATAACGCATAACGCATAACGCAAATCGCATAACGCATAACGCATAATGCATAAAGCATAACGCATAACGCATAACGCATAAAGTATAACGCATAACGCTTAATGCATAAATCATAACGCGTAACGGATCAAGCATTACTCATAACGCATAACGCATAACGGATCACGCATTACTCATAACGCATAACGCATAACGCATAACGCATAACGCATAACGGATCACGCATAACGCATAACGCATAACGCATGACGCATAACGCATGACGCATGACGCATAACGCATAACGCATAACGCATAACGCATAACACATAACGCATAACCCATAACGCATAACGCATAACGGATCACGCATTACTCATAACGCATAACGCATAACGCATAACGCATAATGCATAAAGCATAACGCATAACGCATAACGCATTACGCATAACGCATAACGCATAACGTATAACGCATAACGCATAACGCATAACACATAACGGATCACGCATTACTCATAACGCATAACGCATAACGCATAACGCATAACGCATAACGCATAACGCATAAGGCATAACGCAAAACGCATAACGCATAACGCATAACACATAACGGATCACGCATTACTCATAACGCATAACGCATAAAGCATAACGCATAACGCATAACGCATAACGCATAACGCACAACTCATAACGCATAACGCATAACGCAAAACGCATAACGGATAACGCATAACGGATAACACATAATGCATAACGCATAACGCATAACGCATAACGCATGACGCATAACGCATGACGCATAACGCATAACGCATAACGCATAACGCGTAACTCATAACGCATAACGCATAACGCATAACGCATAACACATAACGCATAACCCATAACGCATAACGCATAACGGATCACGCATTACTCATAACGCATAACGCATAACGCATAACGCATAACGCATAACGCATAATGCATAAAGCATAACGCATAACGCATAACGCATTACGCATAACGCATAACGCATAACGTATAACGCATAACGCATAACGCATAACACATAACGGATCACGCATTACTCATAACGCATAACGCATAACGCATAACGCATAACGCATAAGGCATAACGCAAAACGCATAACCCATAACCCATAACGCATAACGCATAACGCATAACCCATAACGCATAACGCATAAAGCAAAACGCATAACGCATAACACGCAACGCATAACGCATAACGCATAACGCATAACGCATTACTCATAACGCATAACGCATAACGCATAACGCATAACGCATAACGGATCACGCATTACTCATAACGCATAACGCATAACGCATAACGCATAACGGATCACGGATTAATCATAACGCATAACGCATAACGCATAACGCATAACGCATAACGCATAACGCATAACGCATAACGCATAACGCATAACGCATAACGCATAACGCATAACGCATAACGCATAACGCATAACGCATATCCCATAACATATAACGCATAACGCATAACGCATAACGCATAACGCATAACGCATAACGCATAACGCATAACGCAAATCGCATAACGCATAACGCATAACGCATTACGCATAACGTATAACGCAAAACGCATAACGCATAACGCATAACGCATAACGCATAACCCATAACGCATAACCCATAACGCATAACGCTTAACGCATGACCCATAGCGCATAACGCATTACGCGTAACTCATAACGCATAAAGCATAACGCATAACGGATCACGCATTACTCATAACCCATAACGCATAACGCATAACGCATAACCCATAACGCATAACGCATAAAGCAAAACGCATAACGCATAACGCATGACTCATAACGCACAACCCATAACGCATAACGCATAACGCAAATCGCATAACGCATAACGCATAATGCATAAAGCATAACGCATAACGCATAACGCATAACGCATAAAGTATAACGCATAACGCTTAATGCATAAATCATAACGCGTAACGGATCAAGCATTACTCATAACGCATAACGCATAACGGATCACGCATTACTCATAACGCATAACGCATAACGCACAACTCATAACGCATAACGCATAACGCATAACGGATCACGCATAACGCATAACGCATAACGCATGACGCATAACGCATGACGCATAACGCATAACGCATAACGCATAACGCATAACGCATAACGCATAACACATAACGCATAACCCATAACGCATAACGCATAACGGATCACGCATTACTCATAACGCATAACGCATACGCATAACGCATAACGCATAATGCATAAAGCATAACGCATAACGCATAACGCATTACGCATAACGCATAACGCATAACGTATAACGCATAACGCATAACGCATAACACATAACGGATCACGCATTACTCATAACGCATAACGCATAACGCATAACGCATAACGCATAACGCATAACGCATAACGCATAAGGCATAACGCAAAACGCATAACGCATAACGCATAACACATAACGGATCACGCATTACTCATAACGCATAACGCATAAAGCATAACGCATAACGCATAACGCATAACGCATAACGCACAACTCATAACGCATAACGCATAACGCAAAACGCATAACGGATAACGCATAACGGATAACACATAATGCATAACGCATAACGCATAACGCATAACGCATGACGCATAACGCATGACGCATAACGCATAACGCATAACGCATAACGCGTAACTCATAACGCATAACGCATAACGCATAACGCATAACGCATAACACATAACGCATAACCCATAACGCATAACGCATAACGGATCACGCATTACTCATAACGCATAACGCATAACGCATAACGCATAACGCATAATGCATAAAGCATAACGCATAACGCATAACGCATTACGCATAACGCATAACGCATAACGTATAACGCATAACGCATAACGCATAACACATAACGGATCACGCATTACTCATAACGCATAACGCATAACGCATAACGCATAACGCATAACGCATAACGCATAACGCAAAACGCATAACGCATAACGCATAAAGCATAACGCATAACGGATCACGCATTACTCATAACCCATAACGCATAACGCATAACGCATAACGCATAACCCATAACGCATAACGCATAAAGCAAAACGCATAACGCATAACGCATGACTCATAACGCACAACCCATAACGCATAACGCATAACGCAAATCGCATAACGCATAACGCATAATGCATAAAGCATAACGAATAACGCATAACGCATAACGCATAACGCATAACGTATAACGCATAACGCTTAATGTATAACGCATAACGCGTAACGGATCAAGCATTACTCATAACGCATAACGCATAACGGATCACGCATTACTCATAGCGCATAACGCAAAACGCATAACGGATCACGCATTACTCATAACGCATAACGCATAACGCATAACGCATAACGCATAACGGATCACGCATTACTCATAACGCATAACGCATAACGCATAACGCAAAACGCATAACGCATAGCGGATAACGCACAACGCATAACACATATCGCATAACCCATAACGCATAACCCATAACGCATAACGCATAACGCATAACGCATAACGCATAACGCATAACCCATAACGCATAACGCATAAAGCAAAACGCATAACGCATAACGCATGACTCATAACGCACAACCCATAACGCATAACGCATAACGCAAATCGCATAACGCATAACGCATAATGCATAAAGCATAACGCATAACGCATAACGCATAACGCATAACGCATAACGCATAACCCATAACGCATAACGCATTACGCAAATCGCATAACGCATAACGCATAATGCATAAAGCATAACGCATAACGCATAACGCATAACGCATAACGCATAACGCATAACGTATAACGCATAACGCTTAATGCATAACGCATAACGCGTAACGGATCAAGCATTTCTCATAACGCATAACGCATAACGGATCACGCATTACTCATAACGCATAACGCATAACGCATAACGCATAACGGATCACGGATTACTCATAACGCATAACGCATAAAGCATAACGCATAACGCATAACGCATAAGGCATAACGCAAAACGCATAACGCATAACGCATAAAGCATAACGCATAACGGATCACGCATTACTCATAACCCATAACGCATAACGCATAACGCATAACGCATAACCCATAACGCATAACGCATAAAGCAAAACGCATAACGCATAACGCATGACTCATAACGCACAACCCATAACGCATAACGCATAACGCAAATCGCATAACGCATAACGCATAATGCATAAAGCATAACGAATAACGCATAACGCATAACGCATAACGCATAACGTATAACGCATAACGCTTAATGTATAACGCATAACGCGTAACGGATCAAGCATTACTCATAACGCATAACGCATAACGGATCACGCATTACTCATAGCGCATAACGCAAAACGCATAACGGATCACGCATTACTCATAACGCATAACGCATAACGCATAACGCATAACGCATAACGGATCACGCATTACTCATAACGCATAACGCATAACGCATAACGCAAAACGCATAACGCATAGCGGATAACGCACAACGCATAACACATATCGCATAACCCATAACGCATAACCCATAACGCATAACGCATAACGCATAACGCATAACGCATAACGCATAACCCATAACGCATAACGCATAAAGCAAAACGCATAACGCATAACGCATGACTCATAACGCACAACCCATAACGCATAACGCATAACGCAAATCGCATAACGCATAACGCATAATGCATAAAGCATAACGCATAACGCATAACGCATAACGCATAACGCATAACGCATAACCCATAACGCATAACGCATTACGCAAATCGCATAACGCATAACGCATAATGCATAAAGCATAACGCATAACGCATAACGCATAACGCATAACGCATAACGCATAACGTATAACGCATAACGCTTAATGCATAACGCATAACGCGTAACGGATCAAGCATTTCTCATAACGCATAACGCATAACGGATCACGCATTACTCATAACGCATAACGCATAACGCATAACGCATAACGGATCACGGATTACTCATAACGCATAACGCATAAAGCATAACGCATAACGCATAACGCATAACGCATAACGCATAACGCATAACGCATAACGCATAACGCATAACGCATAACGCATAACGCATAACGCATAACCCATAACACATAACGCATAACGCATAACGCATAACGCATAACGCATAATGCATAAAGCATAACGAATAACGCATAACGCATAACGCATAACGCATAACGTATAACGCATAACGCTTAATGTATAACGCATAACGCGTAACGGATCAAGCATTACTCATAACGCATAACGCATAACGGATCACGCATTACTCATAGCGCATAACGCAAAACGCATAACGGATCACGCATTACTCATAACGCATAACGCATAACGCATAACGCATAACGCATAACGGATCACGCATTACTCATAACGCATAACGCATAACGCATAACGCAAAACGCATAACGCATAGCGGATAACGCACAACGCATAACACATATCGCATAACCCATAACGCATAACCCATAACGCATAACGCATAACGCATAACGCATAACGCATAACGCATAACGCATAACGCATAACGCATATCCCATAACATATAACGCATAACGCATAACGCATAACGCATAACGCATAACGCATAACGCATAACGCAAATCGCATAACGCATAACGCATAACGCATTACGCATAACGTATAACGCAAAACGCATAACGCATAACGCATAACGCATAACGCATAACGCATAACCCATAACGCATAACCCATAACGCATAACGCTTAACGCATGACCCATAGCGCATAACGCATTACGCGTAACTCATAACGCATAAAGCATAACGCATAACGGATCACGCATTACTCATAACCCATAACGCATAACGCATAACGCATAACCCATAACGCATAACGCATAAAGCAAAACGCATAACGCATAACGCATGACTCATAACGCACAACCCATAACGCATAACGCATAACGCAAATCGCATAACGCATAACGCATAATGCATAAAGCATAACGCATAACGCATAACGCATAACGCATAACGCATAAAGTATAACGCATAACGCTTAATGCATAAATCATAACGCGTAACGGATCAAGCATTACTCATAACGCATAACGCATAACGGATCACGCATTACTCATAACGCATAACGCATAACGCACAACTCATAACGCATAACGCATAACGCATAACGGATCACGCATAACGCATAACGCATAACGCATGACGCATAACGCATGACGCATAACGCATAACGCATAACGCATAACGCATAACGCATAACGCATAACACATAACGCATAACCCATAACGCATAACGCATAACGGATCACGCATTACTCATAACGCATAACGCATACGCATAACGCATAACGCATAATGCATAAAGCATAACGCATAACGCATAACGCATTACGCATAACGCATAACGCATAACGTATAACGCATAACGCATAACGCATAACACATAACGGATCACGCATTACTCATAACGCATAACGCATAACGCATAACGCATAACGCATAACGCATAACGCATAACGCATAAGGCATAACGCAAAACGCATAACGCATAACGCATAACACATAACGGATCACGCATTACTCATAACGCATAACGCATAAAGCATAACGCATAACGCATAACGCATAACGCATAACGCACAACTCATAACGCATAACGCATAACGCAAAACGCATAACGGATAACGCATAACGGATAACACATAATGCATAACGCATAACGCATAACGCATAACGCATGACGCATAACGCATGACGCATAACGCATAACGCATAACGCATAACGCGTAACTCATAACGCATAACGCATAACGCATAACGCATAACGCATAACACATAACGCATAACTCATAACGCATAACGCATAACGGATCACGCATTACTCATAACGCATAACGCATAACGCATAACGCATAACGCATAATGCATAAAGCATAACGCATAACGCATAACGCATTACGCATAACGCATAACGCATAACGTATAACGCATAACGCATAACGCATAACACATAACGGATCACGCATTACTCATAACGCATAACGCATAACGCATAACGCATAACGCATAACGCATAAGGCATAACGCAAAACGCATAACGCATAACGCATAAAGCATAACGCATAACGGATCACGCATTACTCATAACCCATAACGCATAACGCATAACGCATAACGCATAACCCATAACGCATAACGCATAAAGCAAAACGCATAACGCATAACGCATGACTCATAACGCACAACCCATAACGCATAACGCATAACGCAAATCGCATAACGCATAACGCATAATGCATAAAGCATAACGAATAACGCATAACGCATAACGCATAACGCATAACGTATAACGCATAACGCTTAATGTATAACGCATAACGCGTAACGGATCAAGCATTACTCATAACGCATAACGCATAACGGATCACGCATTACTCATAGCGCATAACGCAAAACGCATAACGGATCACGCATTACTCATAACGCATAACGCATAACGCATAACGCATAACGCATAACGGATCACGCATTACTCATAACGCATAACGCATAACGCATAACGCAAAACGCATAACGCATAGCGGATAACGCACAACGCATAACACATATCGCATAACCCATAACGCATAACCCATAACGCATAACGCATAACGCATAACGCATAACGCATAACGCATAACCCATAACGCATAACGCATAAAGCAAAACGCATAACGCATAACGCATGACTCATAACGCACAACCCATAACGCATAACGCATAACGCAAATCGCATAACGCATAACGCATAATGCATAAAGCATAACGCATAACGCATAACGCATAACGCATAACGCATAACGCATAACCCATAACGCATAACGCATTACGCAAATCGCATAACGCATAACGCATAATGCATAAAGCATAACGCATAACGCATAACGCATAACGCATAACGCATAACGCATAACGCATAACGCATAACGTATAACGCATAACGCTTAATGCATAACGCATAACGCGTAACGGATCAAGCATTTCTCATAACGCATAACGCATAACGGATCACGCATTACTCATAACGCATAACGCATAACGCATAACGCATAACGGATCACGGATTACTCATAACGCATAACGCATAAAGCATAACGCATAACGCATAACGCATAACGCATAACGCATAACGCATAACGCATAACGCATAACGCATAACGCATAACGCATAACGCATAACGCATAACCCATAACACATAACGCATAACGCATAACGCATAACGCATAACGCATAACGCATAACGCATAACGCAAATCGCATAACGCATAACGCATAACGCATTACGCATAACGTATAACGCATAACGCATAACGCATAACGCTTAACGCATGACCCATAGCGCATAACGCATTACGCGTAACTCATAACGCATAAAGAATAACGCATAACGGATCACGCATTACTCATAACCCATAACGCATAACGCATAACGCATAACGCATAACGCATAACCCATAACGCATAACGCATAAAGCAAAACGCATAACGCATAACGCATGACTCATAACGCACAACCCATAACGCATAACGCATAACGCAAATCGCATAACGCATAACGCATAACGCATAATGCATAAAGCATAACGCATAACCCATAACGCATAACGCATTACGCAAATCGCATAACGCATAACGCATAATGCATAAAGCATAACGCATAACGCATAACGCATAACGCATAACGCATAACGCATAACGCATAACGTATAACGCATAACGCTTAATGCATAACGCATAACGCGTAACGGATCAAGCATTTCTCATAACGCATAACGCATAACGGATCACGCATAATGCATAAAGCATAACGCATAACGCATAACGCATTACGCATAACGCATAACGCATAACGTATAACGCATAACGCATAACGCATAACACATAACGGATCACGCATTACTCATAACCCATAACGCATAACGCATAACGCATAACGCATAACGCATAACGCATAACCCATAACGCATAACGCATTACGCAAATCGCATAACGCATAACGCATAATGCATAAAGCATAACGCATAACGCATAACGCATAACGCATAACGCATAACGCATAACGCATAACGTATAACGCATAACGCATAACGGATCACGCATAACGCATAACGCATAACGCATGACGCATAACGCATGACGCATGACGCATAACGCATAACGCATAACGCATAACGCATAACGCATAACGCATAACGCATAACGCATAATGCATAAAGCATAACGCATAACGCATAACGCATTACGCATAACGCATAACGCATAACGTATAACGCATAACGCATAACGCATAACACATAACGGATCACGCATTACTCATAACCCATAACGCATAACGCATAACGCATAACGCATAACCCATAACGCATAACGCATAAAGCAAAACGCATAACGCATAACGCATGACTCATAACGCACAACCCATAACGCATAACGCATAACGCAAATCGCATAACGCATAACGCATAATGCATAAAGCATAACGCATAACGCATAACGCATAAAGTATAACGCATAACGCTTAATGCATAAATCATAACGCGTAACGGATCAAGCATTACTCATAACGCATAACGCATAACGGATCACGCATTACTCATAACGCATAACGCATAACGCATAACGCATAACGCATAACGCATAACGGATCACGCATAACGCATAACGCATAACGCATGACGCATAACGCATGACGCATAACGCATAACGCATAACGCATAACGCATAACGCATAACGCATAACGCATAACACATAACGCATAACCCATAACGCATAACGCATAACGGATCACGCATTACTCATAACGCATAACGCATAACGCATAACGCATAATGCATAAAGCATAACGCATAACGCATAACGCATTACGCATAACGCATAACGCATAACGTATAACGCATAACGCATAACGCATAACACATAACGGATCACGCATTACTCATAACGCATAACGCATAACGCATAACGCATAACGCATAACGCATAACGCATAAGGCATAACGCAAAACGCATAACGCATAACGCATAACACATAACGGATCACGCATTACTCATAACGCATAACGCATAAAGCATAACGCATAACGCATAACGCATAACGCATAACGCACAACTCATAACGCATAACGCATAACGCAAAACGCATAACGGATAACGCATAACGGATAACACATAATGCATAACGCATAACGCATAACGCATAACGCATGACGCATAACGCATGACGCATAACGCATAACGCATAACGCATAACGCGTAACTCATAACGCATAACGCATAACGCATAACGCATAACACATAACGCATAACCCATAACGCATAACGCATAACGCATAACGCATAACGCACAACTCATAACGCATAACGCATAACGCATAACGCATAACGCATAACGCATAACGCATAACACATAACGCATAACCCATAACGCATAACGCATAACGGATCACGCATTACTCATAACGCATAACGCATAACGCATAACGCATAATGCATAAAGCATAACGCATAACGCATAACGCATTACGCATAACGCATAACGCATAACGTATAACGCATAACGCATAACGCATAACACATAACGGATCACGCATTACTCATAACGCATAACGCATAACGCATAACGCATAACGCATAACGCATAACGCATAAGGCATAACGCAAAACGCATAACGCATAACGCATAACACATAACGGATCACGCATTACTCATAACGCATAACGCATAACGCATAACGCATAACGCATAACGCATAACGCATAACGCATAACGCATAAAGCATAACGCATAACGCATAACGCATAACGCATAACGCACAACTCATAACGCATAACGCATAACGCAAAACGCATAACGGATAACGCATAACGGATAACACATAATGCATAACGCATAACGCATAACGCATAACGCATAACGTATAACGCATAACGCTTAATGTATAACGCATAACGCGTAACGGATCAAGCAAGTAGGAATATAAGGCCGATTCTACGATCAGACTTATCATTGTAGGTAGATTCCTACCTTACCGGCACCGTGTGCCTTATAGTGCGAGCATAGTTTGCGGGGGGTGGGGGAGGGGGGTTTTTCGTGGTATGTAATATGATACATCGAGAAGATAATTGTTTGCGGGGGAGTGGGGGAGGGGGGATTTTTAAAGGATAGTTTCCCACGTTATAGCGCGAGCATACTTTGCGGGGGGTGGGGGAGGGGAGACCACATTATCTGTGCTGTATATAGTTTCCTCTTATCTATGACAAGGGGGTTTGCGAATATGATATTCCGAACGTGCTTCGCGAATATGATACATCGAGAAGATAATTGTTTGCGGGGGAGGGGAGGGGGGGGGGGATTTTTTAAGAACATAGCGAGACCATATTATCTGTGCTGTATATAGTTTCCTCTTATCTACTCGATGCATTCCTATTAGACCCCCTACGAATATGATATTTCGTACGTGCTTCGCGAATATGATACATCGAGAAGATAGTTTTTTGTAGAGGTTATCTATGACAGAGGTTCTTTCGCGGTATGTAATGCGATACCCCTGGGGAACACATGTTTTTTCCAGAAAGACTTGACCTTGAATGAGAAAGAAAGAGAGAGACCGTTCACGATGTAAGAGAGAGTCATAGAATCTTGAACGCGTACGTGTTTGAACGTCGTTCCTACCCATCGTTTAAGCACACTGTTTATATCGTTCTAAGAGAGAGATAGTTTCTCATTAACAGAGTGGTATAGAGTTCCCCTTATCTTTCCAACGTGACTATCGTGAAATAGCGCGAGCTCGTTTCTGAGCGGTATAGATTTCCTCCTTATTTTTTAGATGTCCCGTGCGGAGATGTTTGTTACGTCTATTTCCGGAGAGGGGTATGTGTTTAAAAGAAATAATATCGGTGGCCAAAGAGAAAATCAAAGAGTATTTGTCCTTTTACTTCTGATCTCCTGTTCTGTAGAAAATCTGACCACCGCCTCTGTTTTCACTCAGTCTTTCATTTTTTGTTTTAATAAACATCCTTTGACCCAATTACATCTCTGTTACTGCCCAGTCTTTCTTTATCATTTCTCTCCTCGTCTTTATACCACCTGAAAATAGGTTCTGTTTCATGCTAACTTACCTTATAGATCGACCATATTTTGCGGGGTGGTGGGGGAGGGGGACACCTTATAGCCCGACAATATTTTTGCGGGGGGTGAGGGGGAGGGGAGATTTTTCAAGGAAATTAATAAATAAACATCCTTTTGGCGGTGGGTATCGAGTCGCCGAGCCGTGATATCAGATCACATCTCTTCTCATTCAGTCTTTCCTTATCATTTTTTCAAATAAACATCCTTTGACTCTAATCACATCTCTGTTTTCGCTCTCCTTATCATTCCTCTTCTCGTCTTTACTGTATATTCGTAATAGCAACATCCTTTTGACGGCCGGTATCGAGTCGTGATATCTGACCACATCTGTTTTCACTCAGTCTTTTCAATATCATTTCTTTCCTCTTCTTCATAGAGGTAGTCATAGAATCGAAGAGTCGTAGAATCGCGTCCGAACGTGTTCGAACGTGTTCGAACGTGCTTCTTACCTATGGGGGAGGGGTTGACCTTGATTTTTTCAAAGACTGTTTTCCACGAAAACACGTGCACTTTCGTTTAAGACGATTGTCCTGAACGATGTAAGAGTGAGAGAGAGAGAGAGAGAGAGAGACCGTTCATGATGTAAGAGAGAGAGAGAGACCATTCACGATGTAAGGGAGAGAGAGAGAGACCGTTCACGATGTAAGAGAGAGAGTTTTTAATTAACAGAACGGTATAGAGTTTCTCCTTATCTTTTCGACGCGACTATCGCGAAATAGCGCGAGCCCGTTTCAGAGCAGTATAGAGTTTCTTTTTCGATGTAAGATCATGTCCGAACAACTTTTCTAATATCGCGAGCGGAGATTTCGTTCCCCTCTTTTTTAAAAATTAATACGAATAAGAATTTACGTGCTCAAGATGTTTTGAATCCAGATTTTATGAATAATTTGATTGAATTTGCTGACGGATTCAAGTTACTTAAAAATATTCGTTCATCGCCAGCATATTGGGAACAAAAAAAGAAAGAGTTACTAGCAATGATCCGTCAATTGAGTAAACCCACTTTCTTTATGACAGTGTCGGCTGCAGAAAGTTACTGGCCTGAGTTGTTACAATCATTTATGAAATATCGCGATGGTGGTAAAACATTATCTGTACAAGACGCATTCAATTTGGATTACAATACCAAAACTGATCTAATTAAAAATGATCCCGTTACATGCGCTCGATATTTCGATCATAGAGGCACATAAGCTTATGTGGTTATTAAGACAAAAACAAAGTAATTTCGGAGAATATGAGGTTGTGAATAGTTATGAACGAGTGGAAATTCAGCAACGTGGAAGTCCACATGAACATATGTTTCTGTGGTTGAAATGAGCACCTATGTACAATAGTGTTAAAGATAGACACGATCATATTGGTAACAAAGAATTGATTGATTTAATTGCCCGATTTATCACATATAGATATGACGATAATATTACATATATTAAATTTCAAATGTACAAAACATAATCATAGTTGTTAAAAAGGACAAAGAAATTAGCTACGTCGATTTTATATGCCTTATCCAGTAATGAGAAGAACGATGATTCTTGAACCATTAAATAAAAAAAAATGAAATGGCGCCTAAATCCTATAAACTTATTGATGAATTAATAAATGAATTTTATAAGAAAAAATAGTTATGAGCTATGATGAAGTAGTTAAAAAAAAAACGGATATTTTTAAAAACGATCCCAGCCTTGAAGTAAATATTAATGGTTATAATGCAGATATTTTACAATTATTCGAATCGAATATGGAATTACAGTTTGTACTTGACAAATATTCGGCGGTGAGTTATGTAACCAATTACATTAGTAAAATTGAAGGAGGTTTATCAAAATTATTAAGGGAAGCTGCTATTGATTGTGATAATAAACAATAAGAATGTTAGAGAAAAAATTTCGAAATATTACCAATGCTTTTTAAATAGTAATTTAATGTCTGCACAAGAAGCAGCCTATCGTGTTTTATCATTACCTTTACAAAGCAAAGTAGAAAGGCAGTATACATGAATACCAATCTGATATCAGAACGTGTATTAATGTTAAAATCTGAGAATGCTTTAAAAAATTAAATGAAGACTCCACCGAAATTTATATGGATGATATATT
>CAKAJA020000390.1:0-26297 GCA_916610235.2 Lasioglossum morio
ATACGCGTCATACACGTTATATACGCCACATATACGTTCATACGTGGCATATACGTAATATATGCCTCATACACGTTATATACGCCACATATACGTTTTGTACGTGGCATATACGTTATATACGCGTCATACATGTTATATACACGCCATACACGCTATATACGCGTCACATACGTTATATACGCATCACATACTTTATATACGCGTCAGACACGTTATATACTGGGCATATATGTTATATACGCGTCACATACGTTATATGCGCGACATATACGTTTTATACGCGTCATATACGTTATATTCGCATCATATACGTTATATACGCGTCATCCACGTTATATACACGTCATATAGGTTATATACGCGTCACATACGTTATATGCGCGTCATATACGTTATATACGCGTCATATACGGTATATACGCGTCATACACGTTATATACGCGTCAGATACGCTACATACGCGTCATATACGTTATATACGCGTCATTACGCTATATACGCGTCATATACGTTAGATACGGGCCACATACGTTATATACGCGTCATACACTTTATACACGCGACATATACGTTATATACCTTTCATATACGTTATATACGCGTCTCATACGGTATATACACGACATACACGCTATATACGCGTCATATAGGTTATATTCGCATCATATACGTTATATACGCGGCATATACGTTATATACGCGTCATATACGTTATATAAGCTTGTATACGTTATATACGCGTCATATACGTTATATACGCGTCATATACGTTATATACGCGACAAATACGTTTTATACGCGTCATATACGTTATATTCGCATCATATACGTTATATACGCGTCAGCCACGTTATATACACGTCATATAGGTTATATACGCGTCATATACGTTATATACGCGTCACATACGTTATATACGCGTCATATACGTTTTATGCGCGTCACATACGTTATATACGCGTCATATACGTTATATACACGTCATACACGTTATGTAAGCGTCACATACGTTATATGCGCGACATATACGTTATGTACGCGACATATACGTTATATACAAGTCATATGCGTTATATACGCGTCATATACGCTATATACGCTTCAAATACGTTATATACGCGTCATACACGTTATGTAAGCGTCATACACGTTATATACGCGACACATACGTTATATACGCGTCACATACGTTATATACGCGTCAGACACGTTATATACGGGTCCATATACGTTATATACGCGTCACATACGATATATACGCGTCATATTCGTTATATACGCGACATATACGTTTTATACGCGTCATATACGTTATATTCGCATCATATACGATATATACGCGTCATTCACGTTATTTACACGTCATATACGTTATATACGCGTCATATACGTTATATACGCGTCACATACGTTATATACGCGTCATATACGTTATATGCGCGTCATATACGTTATATTCGCATCATATACGTTATATACGCGTCATTCACGTTATATACACGTCATATAGGTTATATACGCGTCATATACGTTATATACGCGTCACATACGTTATATACGCGTCATATACGTTTTATGCGCGTCACATACGTTATATACGTGTCATATACGTTATATACACGTCATACACGTTATGTAAGCGTCACATACGTTATATGCGCGACATATACGTTATGTACGCGACATATACGTTATATACGCGTCATATGCGTTATATACGCGTCATATACGCTATATACGCTTCAAATACGTTATATACGCGTCATACACGTTATGTAAGCGTCATACACGTTATATACGCGACACATACGTTATATACGCGTCACATACGTTATATACGCGTCAGACACGTTATATACGGGTCACATACGTTATATACGCGTCATATACGTTATATGCGCGTTATATACGTTATATACGCGTCATATACGGTATATACGCTTCTTATACGTTACATACGGGTCATATACGTTATATACGCGTCATATACGTTATATGCGCTTCAAACACGTTATATGCACGCCATACACGCTATATACGCGTCACATACGTTATATACGCGTCATATACGTTATATACGCGTCATATACGTTATGTACGCGACATATACGTTATATACGCGTCATATGCGTTATATACGCGTCATATACGCTATATACGCTTCAAATACGTTATATACGCGTCATACACGTTATGTAAGCGTCATACACGTTATATACGCGACACATACGTATATACGCGTCACATACGTTATATACGCGTCAGACACGTTATATACGGGTCACATACGTTATATACGCGTCATATACGCTATATACGCTTCAAATACGTTATATACGCGTCATACACGTTATGTAAGCGTCATACACGTTATATACGCGACACATACGTTATATACGCGTCACATACGTTATATACGCGTCAGACACGTTATATACGGGTCACATACGTTATATACGCGTCATATACGTTATATGCGCGTTATATACGTTATATACGCGTCATATACGGTATATACGCTTCTTATACGTTACATACGGGTCATATACGTTATATACGCGTCATATACGTTATATGCGCTTCAAACACGTTATATGCACGCCATACACGCTATATACGCGTCACATACGTTATATACGCGTCATATACGTTTTATGCGCGTCACATACGTTATATACGCGTCATATACGTTATATACACGTCATACACGTTATGTAAGCGTCACATACGTTATATGCGCGACATATACGTTACGTACGCGACATATACGTTATATACGCTTCATATAAGTTATATACGCGTCATACACGTTATATACGCCACATATACGTTTCATACGTGGCATATACGTAATATATGCCTCATACACGTTATATACGCCACATATACGTTTTGTACGTGGCATATACGTAATATATGCCTCATACACGTTATATACGTGTCATATACGTTATATACGCGTCATATACGTTATATACGGGCCACATACGTTATATACGCGTCATACACGTTATATATGCCACATATACGTTTCATACGTGGCATATACGTAATATATGCCTCATACACGTTATATACGCCACATATACGTTTTGTACGTGGCATATACGTTATATACGCGTCATACATGTTATATACACGCCATACACGCTATATACGCGTCACATACGTTATATACGCGTCACATACGTTATATACGCGTCAGACACGTTATATACGGGTCATATACGTTATATACGCGTCACATACGATATATACGCGTCATATTCGTTATATACGCGACATATACGTTTTATACGCGTCATATACGTTATATTCGCATCATATACGATATATACGCGTCATTCACGTTATTTACACGTCATATACGTTATATACGCGTCATATACGTTATATACGCGTTACATACGTTATATACGCGTCATATACGTTTTATGCGCGTCACATACGTTATATACGCGTCATATACGTTACATACACGTCATACACGTTATGTAAGCGTCACATACGTTATATGCGCGACATATACGTTATGTACGCGACATATACGTTATATACGCGGCATATATGTTATATACGATTTATACACGTTATATACGCGTCATATACGTTATATACGCTTCATATAAGTTATATACGCGTCACACACGTTATATACGCCACATATACGTTTTATACGTGGCATATACGTAATATATGCCTCATACACGTTATATACGCCACATATACGTTTTGTACGTGGCATATACGTAATATATGCCTCATACACGTTATATACGTGTCATATACGTTATATACGCGTCATATACGTTATATACGCGTCATATACGTTATATACGCGTCATATACGTTATATACGCGTCACATACGATATATACGCGTCATATACGTTATATACGCGTCATTTACGCTATATACGCGTCATATACGTTATATACGGGCCACATACGTTATATACGCGTCATACACTTTATACACGCGACATATACGTTATATACCTTTCATATACGTTATATACGCGTCTCATACGGTATATACACGACATACACGCTATATACGCGTCATATAGGTTATATTCGCATCATATACGTTATATACGCGGCATATACGTTATATACGCGTCATATACGTTATATACGCGTCATATACGTCATATACGCGTCATATACGTTATATACGCGTCATATACGTTATATACGCGTCATATACGTTATATACGCGACAAATACGTTTTATACGCGTCATATACGTTATATTCGCATCATATACGTTATATACGCGTCATCCACGTTATATACACGTCATATAGGTTATATACGCGTCATATACGTTATATACGCGTCACATACGTTATATACGCGTCATATACGTTTTATGCGCGTCACATACGTTATATACGCGTCATATACGTTATATACACGTCATACACGTTATGTAAGCGTCACATACGTTATATGCGCGACATATACGTTATGTACGCGACATATACGTTATATACGCGTCATATGCGTTATATACGCGTCATATACGCTATATACGCTTCAAATACGTTATATACGCGTCATACACGTTATGTAAGCGTCATACACGTTATATACGCGACACATACGTTATATACGCGTCACATACGTTATATACGCGTCAGACACGTTATATACGGGTCATATACGTTATATACGCGTCACATACGATATATACGCGTCATATTCGTTACATACGCGACATATAGGTTTTATACGCGTCATATACGTTATATTCGCATCATATACGATATATACGCGTCATTCACGTTATTTACACGTCATATACGTTATATACGCGTCATATACGTTATATACGCGTCACATACGTTATATACGCGTCATATACGTTATATGCGCGTCATATACGTTATATTCGCATCATATACGTTATATACGCGTCATCCACGTTATATACACGTCATATAGGTTATATACGCGTCATATACGTTATATACGCGTCACATACGTTATATACGCGTCATATACGTTTTATGCGCGTCACATACGTCATATACGCGTCATATACGTTATATACACGTCATACACGTTATGTAAGCGTCACATACGTTATATGCGCGACATATACGTTATGTACGCGACATATACGTTATATACGCGTCATATGCGTTATATACGCGTCATATACGCTATATACGCTTCAAATACGTTATATACGCGTCATACACGTTATGTAAGCGTCATACACGTTATATACGCGACACATACGTTATATACGCGTCACATACGTTATATACGCGTCAGACACGTTATATACGGGTCACATACGTTATATACGCGTCATATACGTTATATGCGCGTTATATACGTTATATACGCGTCATATACGGTATATACGCTTCTTATACGTTACATACGGGTCATATACGTTATATACGCGTCATATACGTTATATGCGCTTCAAACACGTTATATGCACGCCATACACGCTATATACGCGTCACATACGTTATATACGCGTCATATACGTTTTATGCGCGTCACATACGTTATATACGCGTCATATACGTTATATACACGTCATACACGTTATGTAAGCGTCACATACGTTATATGCGCGACATATACGTTACGTACGCGACATATACGTTATATACGCTTCATATAAGTTATATACGCGTCATACACGTTATATACGCCACATATACGTTTCATACGTGGCATATACGTAATATATGCCTCATACACGTTATATACGCCACATATACGTTTTGTACGTGGCATATACGTAATATATGCCTCATACACGTTATATACGTGTCATATACGTTATATACGCGTCATATACGTTATATACGGGCCACATACGTTATATACGCGTCATACACGTTATATACGCCACATATACGTTTCATACGTGGCATATACGTAATATATGCCTCATACACGTTATATACGCCACATATACGTCTTGTACGTGGCATATACGTTATATACGCGTCATACATGTTATATACACGCCATACACGCTATATACGCGTCACATACGTTATATACGCATCACATACTTTATATACGCGTCAGACACGTTATATACTGGGCATATATGTTATATACGCGTCACATACGTTATATGCGCGACATATACGTTTTATACGCGTCATATACGTTATATTCGCATCATATACGTTATATACGCGTCATCCACGTTATATACACGTCATATAGGTTATATACGCGTCATATACGTTATATGCGCGTCATATACGTTATATACGCGTCATATACGGTATATACGCGTCATACACGTTATATACGCGTCAGATACGCTATATACGCGTCATATACGTTATATACGCGTCATTTACGCTATATACGCGTCATATACGTTATATACGGGCCACATACGTTATATACGCGTCATACACTTTATACACGCGACATATACGTTATATACCTTTCATATACGTTATATACGCGTCTCATACGGTATATACACGACATACACGCTATATACGCGTCATATAGGTTATATTCGCATCATATACGTTATATACGCGGTATATACGTTATATACGCGTCATATACGTTATATACGCGTCATATACGTCATATACGCGTCATATACGTTATATACGCGTCATATACGTTATATACGCGTCATATACGTTATATACGCGACAAATACGTTTTATACGCGTCATATACGTTATATTCGCATCATATACGTTATATACGCGTCATCCACGTTATATACACGTCATATAGGTTATATACGCGTCATATACGTTATATACGCGTCACATACGTTATATACGCGTCATATACGTTTTATGCGCGTCACATACGTTATATACGCGTCATATACGTTATATACACGTCATACACGTTATGTAAGCGTCACATACGTTATATGCGCGACATATACGTTATGTACGCGACATATACGTTATATACGCGTCATATGCGTTATATACGCCACATATACGTTTCATACGTGGCATATACGTAATATACGCGTCATATACGTTATATACGCGTCATATACGGTATATACGCGTCATACACGTTATATACGCGTCAGATACGCTATATACGCGTCATATACGTTATATACGCGTCATTTACGCTATATACGCGTCATATACGTTATATACGGGCCACATACGTTATATACGCGTCATACACTTTATACACGCGACATATACGTTATATACCTTTCATATACGTTATATACGCGTCTCATACGGTATATACACGACATACACGCTATATACGCGTCATATAGGTTATATTCGCATCATATACGTTATATACGCGGCATATACGTTATATACGCGTCATATACGTTATATACGCGTCATATACGTCATATACGCGTCATATACGTTATATACGCGTCATATACGGTATATACGCTTCTTATACGTTACATACGGGTCATATACGTTATATACGCGTCATATACGTTATATGCGCTTCAAACACGTTATATGCACGCCATACACGCTATATACGCGTCACATACGTTATATACGCGTCATATACGTTTTATGCGCGTCACATACGTTATATACGCGTCATATACGTTATATACACGTCATACACGTTATGTAAGCGTCACATACGTTATATGCGCGACATATACGTTACGTACGCGACATATACGTTATATACGCTTCATATAAGTTATATACGCGTCATACACGTTATATACGCCACATATACGTTTCATACGTGGCATATACGTAATATATGCCTCATACACGTTATATACGCCACATATACGTTTTGTACGTGGCATATACGTAATATATGCCTCATACACGTTATATACGTGTCATATACGTTATATACGCGTCATATACGTTATATACGGGCCACATACGTTATATACGCGTCATACACGTTATATACGCCACATATACGTTTCATACGTGGCATATACGTAATATATGCCTCATACACGTTATATACGCCACATATACGTTTTGTACGTGGCATATACGTTATATACGCGTCATACATGTTATATACACGCCATACACGCTATATACGCGTCACATACGTTATATACGCATCACATACTTTATATACGCGTCAGACACGTTATATACTGGGCATATATGTTATATACGCGTCACATACGTTATATGCGCGACATATACGTTTTATACGCGTCATATACGTTATATTCGCATCATATACGTTATATACGCGTCATCCACGTTATATACACGTCATATAGGTTATATACGCGTCATATACGTTATATACGCGTCATATACGTTATATACGCGTCATATACGGTATATACGCGTCATACACGTTATATACGCGTCAGATACGCTATATACGCGTCATATACGTTATATACGCGTCATTTACGCTATATACGCGTCATATACGTTATATACGGGCCACATACGTTATATACGCGTCATACACTTTATACACGCGACATATACGTTATATACCTTTCATATACGTTATATACGCGTCTCATACGGTATATACACGACATACACGCTATATACGCGTCATATAGGTTATATTCGCATCATATACGTTATATACGCGACATATACGTTATATACGCGTCATATACGTTATATACGCGTCATATACGTCATATACGCGTCATATACGTTATATACGCGTCATATACGTTATATACGCGTCATATACGTTATATACGCGACAAATACGTTTTATACGCGTCATATACGTTATATTCGCATCATATACGTTATATACGCGTCATCCACGTTATATACACGTCATATAGGTTATATACGCGTCATATACGTTATATACGCGTCACATACGTTATATACGCGTCATATACGTTTTATACGCGTCACATACGTTATATACGCGTCATATACGTTATATACACGTCATACACGTTATGTAAGCGTCACATACGTTATATGCGCGACATATACGTTATGTACGCGACATATACGTTATATACGCGTCATATACGTTATATACGCGTCATATACGTTATATACGCTTCAAATACGTTATATACGCGTCATACACGTTATGTAAGCGTCATACACGTTATATACGCGACACATACGTTATATACGCGTCACATACGTTATATACGCGTCAGACACGTTATATACGGGTCATATACGTTATATACGCGTCACATACGATATATACGCGTCATATTCGTTATATACGCGACATATACGTTTTATACGCGTCATATACGTTATATTCGCATCATATACGATATATACGCGTCATTCACGTTATTTACACGTCATATACGTTATATACGCGTCATATACGTTATATACGCGTCACATACGTTATATACGCGTCATATACGTTATATGCGCGTCATATACGTTATATTCGCATCATATACGTTATATACGCGTCATATACGTTATATACACGTCATATAGGTTATATACGCGTCATATACGTTATATACGCGTCATATACGGTATATACGCGTCATACACGTTATATACGCGTCAGATACGCTATATACGCGTCATATACGTTATATACGCGTCATTTACGCTATATACGCGTCATATACGTTATATACGGGCCACATACGTTATATACGCGTCATACACTTTATACACGCGACATATACGTTATATACCTTTCATATACGTTATATACGCGTCTCATACGGTATATACACGACATACACGCTATATACGCGTCATATAGGTTATATTCGCATCATATACGTTATATACGCGGCATATACGTTATATACGCGTCATATACGTTATATACGCGTCATATACGTCATATACGCGTCATATACGTTATATACGCGTCATATACGTTATATACGCGTCATATACGTTATATACGCGACAAATACGTTTTATACGCGTCATATACGTTATATTCGCATCATATACGTTATATACGCGTCATACACGTTATATACACGTCATATAGGTTATATACGCGTCATATACGTTATATACGCGTCACATACGTTATATACGCGTCATATACGTTTTATGCGCGTCACATACGTTATATACGCGTCATATACGTTATATACACGTCATACACGTTATGTAAGCGTCACATACGTTATATGCGCGACATATACGTTATGTACGCGACATATACGTTATATACGCGTCATATGCGTTATATACGCGTCATATACGCTATATACGCTTCATATACGTTATATACGCGTCATACACGTTATGTAAGCGTCATACACGTTATATACGCGACACATACGTTATATACGCGTCACATACGTTATATACGCGTCAGACACGTTATATACGGGTCATATACGTTATATACGCGTCACATACGATATATACGCGTCATATACGTTATATACGCGACATATACGTTTTATACGCGTCATATACGTTATATTCGCATCATATACGATATATACGCGTCATTCACGTTATTTACACGTCATATACGTTATATACGCGTCATATACGTTATATACGCGTCACATACGTTATATACGCGTCATATACGTTATATGCGCGTCATATACGTTATATTCGCATCATATACGTTATATACGCGTCATTCACGTTATATACACGTCATATACGTTATATACGCGTCATATACGTTATATACGCGTCATATACGGTATATACGCGTCATACACGTTATATACGCGTCAGATACGCTATATACGCGTCATATACGTTATATACGCGTCATTTACGCTATATACGCGTCATATACGTTATATACGGGCCACATACGTTATATACGCGTCATACACTTTATACACGCGACATATACGTTATATACCTTTCATATACGTTATATACGCGTCTCATACGGTATATACACGACATACACGCTATATACGCGTCATATAGGTTATATTCGCATCATATACGTTATATACGCGGCATATACGTTATATACGCGTCATATACGTTATATACGCGTCATATACGTCATATACGCGTCATATACGTTATATACGCGTCATATACGTTATATACGCGTCATATACGTTATATACGCGACAAATACGTTTTATACGCGTCATATACGTTATATTCGCATCATATACGTTATATACGCGTCATCCACGTTATATACACGTCATATAGGTTATATACGCGTCATATACGTTATATACGCGTCACATACGTTATATACGCGTCATATACGTTATATACGCGTCACATACGTTATATACGCGTCATATACGTTATATGCGCGTCATATACGTTATATTCGCATCATATACGTTATATACGCGTCATCCACGTTATATACACGTCATATAGGTTATATACGCGTCATATACGTTATATACGCGTCACATACGTTATATACGCGTCATATACGTTTTATGCGCGTCACATACGTTATATACGTGTCATATACGTTATATACACGTCATACACGTTATGTAAGCGTCACATACGTTATATGCGCGACATATACGTTATGTACGCGACATATACGTTATATACGCGTCATATGCGTTATATACGCGTCATATACGCTATATACGCTTCAAATACGTTATATACGCGTCATACACGTTATGTAAGCGTCATACACGTTATATACGCGACACATACGTTATATACGCGTCACATACGTTATATACGCGTCAGACACGTTATATACGGGTCACATACGTTATATACGCGTCATATACGTTATATGCGCGTTATATACGTTATATACGCGTCATATACGTTATATTCGCATCATATACGTTATATACGCGTCATCCACGTTATATACACGTCATATAGGTTATATACGCGTCATATACGTTATATACGCGTCACATACGTTATATACGCGTCATATACGTTTTATGCGCGTCACATACGTTATATACGCGTCATATACGTTATATACACGTCATACACGTTATGTAAGCGTCACATACGTTATATGCGCGACATATACGTTATGTACGCGACATATACGTTATATACGCGTCATATGCGTTATATACGCGTCATATACGCTATATACGCTTCAAATACGTTATATACGCGTCATACACGTTATGTAAGCGTCATACACGTTATATACGCGACACATACGTTATATACGCGTCACATACGTTATATACGCGTCAGACACGTTATATACGGGTCATATACGTTATATACGCTTCACATACGATATATACGCGTCATATTCGTTATATACGCGACATATACGTTTTATACGCGTCATATACGTTATATTCGCATCATATACGATATATACGCGTCATTCACGTTATTTACACGTCATATACGTTATATACGCGTCATATACGTTATATACGCGTCACATACGTTATATACGCGTCATATACGTTATATGCGCGTCATATACGTTATATTCGCATCATATACGTTATATACGCGTCATCCACGTTATATACACGTCATATAGGTTATATACGCGTCATATACGTTATATACGCGTCACATACGTTATATACGCGTCATATACGTTTTATGCGCGTCACATACGTTATATACGTGTCATATACGTTATATACACGTCATACACGTTATGTAAGCGTCACATACGTTATATGCGCGACATATACGTTATGTACGCGACATATACGTTATATACGCGTCATATGCGTTATATACGCGTCATATACGCTATATACGCTTCAAATACGTTATATACGCGTCATACACGTTATGTAAGCGTCATACACGTTATATACGCGACACATACGTTATATACGCGTCACATACGTTATATACGCGTCAGACACGTTATATACGGGTCACATACGTTATATACGCGTCATATACGTTATATGCGCGTTATATACGTTATATACGCGTCATATACGGTATATACGCTTCTTATACGTTACATACGGGTCATATACGTTATATACGCGTCATATACGTTATATGCGCTTCAAACACGTTATATGCACGCCATACACGCTATATACGCGTCACATACGTTATATACGCGTCATAAACGTTATATAAACGTCATACACGTTATGTAAGCGTCACATACGTTATATACGCGTCATATACGTTATATACTCGTCATACACGTTATGTAAGCGTCATACATGTTATATACGCGACACATACGTTATATACGCGACATATACGGTTTATAGGCGTCATATATGTTATATACGGGTCATATACGTTATATACGCGTCATATACGTTATATACGCGTCATATAAGTTATATACGCGTCACATACGATATATACGCGTCATATACGTTATATACGCGTCATATACGTTATATACGCGTCTTATACGGTATATACACGCCATACACGCTATATACGCGTCATATACGTTATATTCGCATCATATACGTTATATACGCGTCATATACGTTTTATACGCGTCACATGCGATATATACGCGTCATATACGTTATATTCGCGACATATACGTTTTATACGCGTCATATACGTTATATTCGCATCATATACGTTATATACGCGTCATCCACGTTATATACACGTCATATAGGTTATATACGCGTCATATACGTTATATACGCGTCACATACGTTATATACGCGTCATATACGTTTTATGCGCGTCACATACGTTATATACGCGTCATATACGTTATATACACGTCATACACGTTATGTAAGCGTCACATACGTTATATGCGCGACATATAAGTTATGTACGCGACATATACGTTATATACGCGTCATATGCGTTATATACGCGTCATATACGCTATAAACACTTCAAATACGTTATATACGCGTCATATACGTTATATACGCATCATATACGTTATATACGCGTCACATGCGATATATACGCATCATACACTTTATATACGCGTCATATACGTTTTGTACGCGTCATATATGTTATATTCGCGTCATACACGTTATATACGCGTCACATACGTTATATACGCGACATATACGTTTTATAGGCTTCATATATGTTATATTCGCGTCATACACGTTATTTTCGCTTCATATACGTTATATACGCGTCACAAACGTTTTATACGCGGCATATATGTTATATACGCGGCATATATGTTATATACGATTCATACACGTTATATACGCGTCATATACGTTATATACGCTTCATATAAGTTATATACGCGTCATACACGTTATATACGCCACATATACGTTATATACCATTCATATACGTTACATACGCGTCTTATACGGTATATACACGCCATACACGCTATATACGCGTCATATACGTTATATTCGCGTCATTTACGTTATATACGCGTCATATACGTTATATACGCGTCATACACGTTATATACGCCACATATACGTTTTATACGTCGCATATACATTATATACGCGTTATACACGTTATATACACGCCATACACGCTATATACGCGTCACATACGTTATATACGCGTCATATACGTTATATACACGTCATACACGTTATGTAAGCGTCATACACGTTATATACGCGACACATACGTTATATACGCGACACATACGTTATATACGCTTCATACACTTTATATACGCGTCATATACGTTTTGTACGCGTCATATATGTTATATTCGCGTCATACACGTTATATACGCGTCACATACGTTATATACGCGACATATACGTTTTATAGGCTTCATATATGTTATATACGCGACATACACGTTATTTTCGCTTCATATACGTTATATACGCGTTATATACGTTTTATACGCTGCATATATGTTATATACGCGGCATATATGTTATATACGATTCATACACGTTATATACGCGTCATATACGTTATATACGCTTCATACACTTTATATACGCGTCATATACGTTTTGTACGCGTCATATATGTTATATTCGCGTCATACACGTTATATACGCGTCACATACGTTATATACGCGACATATACGTTTTATATGCGTCATATATGTTATATACGCGTCATACACGTTATTTTCGCTTCATATACATTATATACGCGTCATATAGGTTTTATCCGCGGCATATATGTTATATACGCGGCATATACGTTTTATACGTGGCATATACGTAATATATGCCTCATACACGTTATATACGCCACATATACGTTTTATACGTGGCATATACGTAATATATGCCACATACACGTTATATACGTGTCATATACGTTATATACGCGTCATATACGCTATATACGGGCCACATATGTTATATACGCGTCATACACTTTATATACGCCACATATACGTTATATACCATTCATATACGTTACATACGCGTCTTATACGGTATATACACGCCATACACGCTATATACGCGTCATATACGTTATATACGGGCCACATACGTTATATACGCGTCATACACTTTATATACGCGACATATACGTTATATACCATTCATATACGTTACATACGCGTCTTATACGGTATATACACGCCATACACGCTATATACGCGTCATATACGTTATATTCGCGTCATATACGTTTTTTACGCGTCATATACGTTATATACGCGTCATACACGTTATATACGCCACATATACGTTTTATACGTGGCATATACGTTATATACGCGTCATACACGTTATATACACGCCATACACGCTATATACGCGTCACATACGTTATATACGCGTCATATACGTTATATACACGTCATACACGTTATGTAAGCGTCATACACGTTATATACGCGACACATACGTTATATACGAGTCACATACGTTATATACGCATCATACACTTTATATACGCGTCATATACGTTTTGTACGCGTCATATATGTTATATTCGCGTCATACACGTTATATACGCGTCACATACGTTATATACGCGACATATACGTTTTATAGGCTTCATATATGTTATATACGCGTCATACACGTTATTTTCGCTTCATATACGTTATATACGCGTCATATACGTTTTATACGCGGCATATATGTTATATACGCGGCGTATATGTTATACACGATTCATACACGTTATATAAGCGTCATATACGTTATATACGCTTCATATAAGTTATATACGCGTCATACACGTTATATACGCCACATATACGTTTCATACGTGGCATATACGTAATATATGCCTCATACACGTTATATACGCCACATATACGTTTTGTACGTGGCATATACGTAATATATGCCTCATACACGTTATATACGTGTCATATACGTTATATACGCGTCATATACGTTATATACGGGCCACATACGTTATATACGCGTCATACACTTTATATACGCGACATATACGTTAAATACCATTCATATACGTTACATACGCGTCTTATACGGTATATACACGCCATACACGCTATATAAGCGTCATATACGTTATATTCGCGTCATATACTTTATATACGCATCAGACACGTTATATACGGGGCATATACGTTATATACGCGTCACATACGTTTTATACGTGGCATATACGTTATATACGCGTCATACATGTTATATACACGCCATACACGCTATATACGCGTCACATACGTTATATACGCGTCACATACTTTATATACGCGTCAGACACGTTATATACGGGGCATATACGTTATATACGCGTCACATACGTTATATGCGCGACATATACGTTATATGCGCGTCATATACGTTATATACGCGTCATATACGGTATATACGCGTCATACACGTTATATACGCGTCAGATACGCTATATACGCGTCATATACGTTATATACGGGCCACATACGTTATATACGCGTCATACACTTTATACACGCGAAATATACGTTATATACCTTTCATATACGTTATATACGCGTCATATACGTTATATACACGTCATACACGTTATGTAAGCGTCACATACGTTATATGCGCGACATATACGTTATGTACGCGACATATACGTTATATACGAGTCATATGCGTTATATACGCGTCATATACGCTATATTCGCTTCAAATACGTTATATACGCATCATATACGTTATATACGCGTCACATGCGATATATACGCATCATACACTTTATATACGCGTCATATACGTTTTCTACGCGTCATATATGTTATATTCGCGTCATACACGTTATATACGCGTCACATACGTTATATACGCGACATATACGTTTTATAGGCTTCATATATGTTATATACGCGTCATACACGTTATTTTCGGTTCATATACGTTAT
The DNA here is from genome assembly GCA_916610235.2 of Lasioglossum morio. NCBI lineage: Eukaryota > Metazoa > Arthropoda > Insecta > Hymenoptera > Halictidae > Lasioglossum > Lasioglossum morio. The sequence goes on from CAKAJA020000390.1 coordinate 17,098, forward strand.
ATACGCGTCATATACGTTTTATACGCGTCACATGCGATATATACGCGTCATATACGTTATATTCGCGACATATACGTTTTATACGCGTCATATACGTTATATTCGCATCATATACGTTATATACGCGGCATCCACGTTATATACACGTCATATAGGTTATATACGCGTCATATACGTTATATACGCGTCACATACGTTATATACGCGTCATATACGTTTTATGCGCGTCACATACGTTATATACGCGTCATATACGTTATATACACGTCATACACGTTATGTAAGCGTCACATACGTTATATGCGCGACATATAAGTTATGTACGCGACATATACGTTATATACGCGTCATATGCGTTATATACGCGTCATATACGCTATATACACTTCAAATACGTTATATACGCGTCATATACGTTATATACGCATCATATACGTTATATACGCGTCACATGCGATATATACGCATCATACACTTTATATACGCGTCATATACGTTTTGTACGCGTCATATATGTTATATTCGCGTCATACACGTTATATACGCGTCACATACGTTATATACGCGACATATACGTTTTATAGGCTTCATATATGTTATATACGCGTCATACACGTTATTTTCGGTTCATATACATTATATACGCGTCATATACGTTTTATCCGCGGCATATATGTTATATACGCGGCATATACGTTTTATACGTGGCATATACGTAATATATGCCTCATACACGTTATATACGCCACATATACGTTTTATACGTGGCATATACGTAATATATGCCTCATACACGTTATATACGTGTCATATACGTTATATACGCATCATATACGTTATATACGCGTCATATACGTTTTATACGCGTCACATGCGATATATACGCGTCATATACGTTATATTCGCGACATATACGTTTTATACGCGTCATATACGTTATATTCGCATCATATACGTTATATACGCGTCATCCACGTTATATACACGTCATATAGGTTATATACGCGTCATATACGTTATATACGCGTCACATACGTTATATACGCGTCATATACGTTTTATGCGCGTCACATACGTTATATACGCGTCATATACGTTATATACACGTCATACACGTTATGTAAGCGTCACATACGTTATATGCGCGACATATAAGTTATGTACGCGACATATACGTTATATACGCGTCATATGCGTTATATACGCGTCATATACGCTATAAACACTTCAAATACGTTATATACGCGTCATATACGTTATATACGCATCATATACGTTATATACGCGTCACATGCGATATTGTGACGTGGCAAATTAACCACGTCCCTCCCAAATTAAGATATTAATCTCTAAGAGAGTTCGAAAGGACCGGATCACCCTTTAGCAGGAAAAATGCGTACGAAAGCAGCAGTAAGCGCTTCCACTGGAAAGTCCTGAAGTGTAAGATTGTAAACTGTACACAAACGGACGTCGCGCCTATTGGCCCGACGTAATATTTCAGGACCGTAGCTCGGGCTCAGGGAGCCCGACTATCATTCGCTACCAAAATAGAGGAGAACCAATGCTGTTGCCGCAAAACTGGACTCGGAATGCCCGAACACTCATTGGTGTAAACAACTTCGAAGGAAAACAAATGGACCAACAGCTCAGGCCAATCAACCTGGAGGCGCCGACGAGAGACTAAGGGACCACGGAGAACATCAAAAATCGTCCCGTCGACGTCTCGCCCTGCAACATGGTCCCCGCAGGAGCGGCTGAAGGAATCCTGGAATGCCTTCCGGCATTCTCGGCGGCCAATAGGACGTCGTTACGGAAATCGGGGAATCGGCCGGTCGGGAGCCCCCCTGTCGAGTGCCGGTCCTGAGAGGTGGCGACACCGCGAGCGACAGTAATTGGTGGGCTAAAGAATTAGGGGGAGAGGAGCGACCGTTCGCTTCCGCATCCTCGCGACATGCCGATCGTTGAATCACTGCTGCGTAGGATCTTGTAACGATAAGTCGTATTACCACCGCCATTATTGTAACCGCGTGTGCTGCGGAAAAGTATAGTTTGTACGCTGCCGTAATCAGCTAGGCGAACCGTTCCACGCTACCGGTGGTAAGTGCCAATCAGGTCACATTTAAAGAATATCTCTATTGTACGCGAGAAATATCGAGATAATTCGCGAGTGTTCAACGAGGCTCGAGCTGCAGATTAGCGTCGTATTTTGTGTATTTTACGTAGTCGTCGCGAGAGCGACCGCGTATTTTGTGTGCCCTTCTGGCCTCCTCTAGCGAGTTTCCAGTGAGTGCGAATTGCGACCGTCCGCCGAACCACCACGTGCTGTCGGAATTTCCGCCATAACACGCGCCGCGCACAGTCACGAGGATCATTGTATAGTCAACTCTATCGCGACTAGTCTTCGGCGTACCATCCTCATAGCTGCCGTCGACATTTTTCTGATTATTTCTACTCTCACGCGTATTCCATCGGGGATCGGTATTCGTACTTTGTTCGCTACCTGGTAGCCCGTTCATCCGGCATAGTACCGATCCCGACGCGGCCATATTGAAAGAGCGAACCCATTCCATGCCGGCCGGCTGCCGGTCATGCCCGCGTAAAATTACACATCGTTTCAATGTTCTATCCAAAGTACTTTCTGTGAAACCACGTTCGGGTACGGTTGTCGACCAAATACTCGGCAGCCTAACCGAATTCTCCATAGTTGCTTCCAATAAATTTACAATAGTATTATTGCCTACTTGCCACGTGTCGCTCATTTCGAAACACCTTTCCCGCCGTGGGGAAAAACTCTTGTCTGATCCTATATTAAACCTGGACCCGTCAGAGCTATTCAACTTGTCGTGGACGCGAATTCGAGAACCTCCGGTGAACGTATTGTAGGAAGTGGCATCGTCGATGCCTGGCGCCCGAAATTACCGTTCGTGAGATTCGTTTCGTTGCTGGACAACTCGAAGACGCGTTACTTTTATCTCGGGGGAACTGAATTCCACACGGCAGAATTCAGCTCGGCGATTAGCCTATAAACTCCCGAAGTGGCTCGTCCCTTCGCGTTTTCTAAGACCGTAGGGAAAAGCCGCGTGATAAACTGGCGCCCGAACAGTAGAGTCCTATAATAATTGAAGAGGACATACAACCTAATTTTTGTCGAATTTTGCTGGCAAATATAGAGATCAGACAGGATTGATAAGAGAGAGAAAAATAGGAAAAACATAATTGACGTGAATTCGGCGAAACGCTCGCGGCTCGCACATACAGGTCGCTTGAATGTTCATATTACAAAATTTTGCGATAAAAATAAGATAAGCGCAGAGCCTCGCAGCAGTATAAAAACTTATATGTTATATGTATATTGATATTTAAATAATTTTTTTTGTTAGGAGAATATTCAATTGGAAATGGCGGAAAACTTATTAGTCTTGCCGGAGATTTAGGAATCCACTGGCGTAAAGCCGAAGGGTAGACTGATCCCTAGCGAGACAAACAGTTAGACCGCTAACCAATTGAAAATTCAATTTATTATATGCCATATTTATTCATAACATGTATTAAATGCATAATGTATATATGTGGTGGTGGAAGATTGTCCAGGGAGTGTCGTTTTAGTAGATTGCCGATAAAGAATATTGTTCAATTTTAAGAAACTAAGAAAAGAGAATTGCTGGGATTGCCGGAAAACGGAAATTTAAGATTGAATATCGAAAATTAGAAATTCTGAAGTGTAGCCAAGCGAGACGAAGCGAAGAGAGAAGGTAGTTTTTTTTTCGCTTTGTGTTTACATTCAAGTCTAGCTCGAGTTGCCGGATTTAGACAATAGCTCACGACCGTCAAGGGGATTAGGTAGAGTCACCGCATACAGTCACCCGACCCTATCATAAACATTTAGAGCTCCGGGTTATTATCGAAAAGAAAGAACACTCATTACGACGAGCGGGAAAACAACTTTCGTCAATTCAAACGCAAACAATGGCGGATCCGTTAGTTATTCAGAGGGACGAAGGGGACAATAGGTCCACACATAGCGAAAGATACGAAGAAGCGGAAGGGGGAACAACAGACGGAGAATTCGGAAGTGATTTAGATAATCTTAAACGAGAACCGAAAACGGATTTAAAACAACAACCCGTAGATGCCGTAACGCTAAAAGTTCCTACACGCGATACAAAGCAAGGCGCGAAAATAAAATCCACAGCGCCAGCGGTAACAATAACAAGCGGATCACTACGTTGTAGGGGGACAACGGTCTCCGAAATTATGAGGAAGTGGCGTATTAAATTCTCGGGAGAAACCGGGGAAGACCACGAAACATTCCTCGAACGTATTGCAGAACAACGTCGATTTACGAACATCTTAGAATCAGATCTATTACGCTGCCTGCCGGTTTGTTTAGAAGGAGTTGCCGCTCGATGGTACGAAACAAATGAAGATGAATGGGACGATTGGGAAACATTCAAGAAAGAATGCCGTAGATTTTTCGGAGACCCGGAATATAGCGAAAATTTAGAGAGAAACGCGAAAGATAGAGTACAGGGGGAAGACGAACCAATTCGAGCATATCTAGTAATAATGAGAGCAATATTTAAGAGAATGCGCAAACAATGGTCAGAAGAAAAGAAAATCAGAACGGTTTATTGGGGCGCGAAGCCTAAATTACAGAAAGTCGTAGATTATAGGTCCGTGAGAACATTAAAAGAATTAGAAAATCAATTAATAGATGCAGAAAGACGAACGGACGGAACAAAAAGACGTAACCTCAAACCATCGGAAATGGTTAACGCCGATTTCGCGTACGACCCGAAGAAATACGCGAAATTGAAAAATACATCCGCGTACGTTCAGGATTCAGATACAGATAGCTCAGATGATCTACAGAGAACTTCCCAGGTCCAATCGCGATCAAACCGAAAACTAAAAGATAAGGGGCGTAACGAACAATGCGCAAACATTATACACGCTGCCGATAATCCGCGAAGAAACTACGATCAGTATAGGTTCCCACCGCGACAATCAGAAAATGATACACGATATCAACCTCGAGGCACCGCAACGAGCGCAGACAAACGCAACGACGATGACCTCGAATGTTGGAATTGTAGAAAAAAGGGACATAGATCGCGAGACTGCCGCGAAGAAAGAAAAATACATTGCTTCCGATGCGGGGCCCCAGGAGTTACACTAAGACAATGCAGACGGTGCGATAGGGGAACGACGGGAAATGGGAAGGGGAACCACTTCACCGGGTCGGAGAGGTTCCGACAGAAATAATATCGGCCCGCGTTAAAACAGATACACACAGTAATATTAGAAAGACACCATTATTGACAATAGATGCATATATAGGGAAAAATAAGGTTCTCGCGTTAATAGATTCAGGCTCAACAGTGACTCTCGCAAGCAAAGAATTAATTAGACAACTAAACATCGCTGCCGATAAAATAAAGAATTCTGAAGAACCGTGCTATTTCATGTTAGCAAATGGTGCATTAGACCGCGCATTGGAAACGGCTACATTCTCGCTTCGCATACACGATAGAAAAATTAGAATAATCGCGAGAATTTTGGAAAATTTAGTCACACCTCTCCTACTGGGCATAGACGCGATAGTTAAATTCGGGATTGTCGCGGAATATCATAATGCGGAATGGTATTTTGCATCGTTGCCGGAGAAAAGATTCTCATTTAGTAAAAACTGTAGCGAACCAGTCTGTTGTGGATTACAATTATTGGAGGAAAACGAAAAATCACGGTTAGAGAAATTCCTAGAAACCTCGTTGGCAAAATTTAAAAATATCAACGGAATAACAGATTTGACCAGTCATAAAATTGACGTGGGAGACCACCCGCCCATCAAACAAAGGTATTATGCAGTCTCACCTAAAGTACAGGAGGCAATTTATAAAGAAATTGATACTTTGTTAGCGGACGGTATAATAGAACCGTCAAATAGTGGTTGGTCAAGTCCAATAGTAATGGTAAAGAAACCTAATGGAAAATATAGATTCTGCTTAGATTTTCGAAAAGTTAATGAAGTTTCAAGGAAGGATGCATATCCGCTGCCGTTAATGACACATATATTAGACAAATTAAGATCAGCTAGGTATATCTCAACCATCGATCTCAGTCAGGCATATTTCCAAATACCGTTAGAAGAGAAAAGCCGCGAAATTACTGCATTCACGGTGCCGGGCAAAGGATTATTTCACTTTCGTCGTATGCCGTACGGGCTCACCGGAGCACCAGCCACATTCCAACGATTGCTAGATAAGCTAATCGGTCCAGAAATGGAACCACATGCATTCGCTTACCTAGACGATATAATTGTAATAACAAAAACATTTGACGAACACCTAGAATGGTTGGAACGTGTGCTAAGGAAAATAAGAGAAGCAGGCCTAATGATAAACCCAGACAAATGTGAATTCTGCCGCGAGGAAGTACGGTATTTGGGATTTGTTGTCAGCAGGGAAGGGCTAAAGGTAGATTCGGAAAAGATAAAACCAATATTAAAATATCCGGAACCGAAAAACGTAAAGCAACTGAGGAGATTCCTAGGAATGGCATCCTGGTACAGGAGGTTCATACCGGGTTTCGCCACCGCTGCCGAACCGTTAAATATATTACTACGAAAAACAAGTAAATGGGAATGGGGGGACAGCCAACAAGCTGCCTTCACAACCCTACGGGAATACATCGCGACAGCACCTACCTTAGCCTGCCCAAATTTTGAATTGCCGTTTACGCTACAAACAGACGCGAGCACAGTAGGGCTAGGAGCAGTACTAGCACAAGAGATAGATGGGCTAGAGAGGGTAATAGCATTCGCGAGTAGGTCTCTCACAGTACCGGAGAGAAAGTATTCCACAACAGAACTGGAATGTCTAGCAATAGTATGGGCAGTACAGAAGTACAGACCATATTTAGAGGGATACCGGTTTACGGTAATCACAGATCATAATAGTTTACGTTGGCTAAAGAATTTGAAAAACCCCTCAGGCAGATTAGCCCGATGGGCATTACAACTTCTCGAATATGACTTCGATATTGTGTATCGCCAGGGAGCATTAAATAGAGTGCCGGACGCGTTGTCACGGATGTATGAAGATGGGGACAAAAATACAGATACTGTACCATTGTTAGCTGCCGTACGTACAAATTGGTATACGGAGAAAATGTCAGCCGTAAAGAAAAATCCGGAAAATAATAGAGACTGGTCCATACGAGAAGACAAATTGTATTATCGCAGAACTGACCCCTTAATATCGGAATTATTAGGGAAAGATCAAGATGAATGGAAAATGGTGATCCCCGAGGAGAGGAGAACGGAAACATTACAAGAGGGACATGATAACGAACAATCAGGGCATTTAGGTATAGAAAAGACATACCATAGAATCGCGAAGAGATACTACTGGCCAGGAATGTACCGGACGATAGTAGAGTACGTAAGACGCTGTCCCGTGTGCCAACAAACGAAGGTAGATCAAACACTACCTTCGGGATTGATGGGGAGGCGCCGGGTAGACATACCATGGTCAGTAGTAGCAGCAGATATTATGGGCCCACTCCCTCGTAGTAAATCCGGAAACTCCTACCTCCTGGTGATCCAGGATCTATTCACTAAATGGGTAGAGTGTAAAGCCCTTCGACGCGCGACAGGGGTAAAAATTTCAGAGGCATTAGAGGAATTAGTCTTCTCAAGGTGGGGTACACCAGACGTTATACTGACTGACAATGGCACAGAATTTGTAAACAAAGACATCCAAGAAATATCGAAAATATACGGTATAAAACTAACAACAACGCCCCCATACCATCCGCAGGCTAACCCAGTAGAGAGAGTGAACCGAATTCTAAAGACTATGATAGTTTCTTACGTAGGAAATGACCACAGAGAATGGGATCAAAATTTGGCTAATCTTCGTTTTGCGTATAATACAGCATATCATTCCGTTTTGCGAGCATCCCCAGCATTCTTAAACTTCGGGCGAGAACCACAACCGATGAAATGCGTAAGAACTGCTGCCGAACCAGAGGTCGAACCGGAAAGCGCGCCGATAGACCCTTGGAAAAATAGGATGACCCAATTAGCGACGTTACGAACTTGGGTCAGCGAAAATTTAGAACAGGCATATCAAACGCAGTCACATTATTATAATCTCAGACGTAGGGACATTCAATTTCGCGTGGGGGATCTAGTGTTAAAGAGACAAAGGGTTCAGTCGTCAGCAGTGAACAAACGTGCAGCTAAATTGATACCTAAGTATGGAGGTCCGTTTAAGATAACATCGAAGTTATCACCTTCGGTATATATATTGAAAACGTTAGAGAATAAAAATGCAGGGAAAGCCCATATATCAGACATAAAGGCATATCTACCACAACCACAAAGTTAGTAAGCGATAATGAACGGAAATTGCAACGTTAGGGGGTTGTTCACAGCATAGAACGAGAAGATGTCAGCAATAGAGCAAGAGTTAGCAGAGCTCCTGCGAAGGAGCCACGCAGAAGAAAATAAGGAGCCGATTAAGAAATTGTTGCGGGACTACCTGCAAGACAACATGATGACCACCACGAAACGTTCGGTAGCGACACAGACCTGGCGCAAGTGCCTCATACTGCCGGCACAAAATAAGCACCAGGAGGAAGTTGAGACGGGGGAAGAAGATGGAGAAAAGGATACCGACTCAGAATATGTGTCAGCAGAGGAGCTGCCGGAGTCGGAACGAGGGGAGGCATCAATAAACACCTCGGGCTTCTCACTAGGAGAAGCCATGGAAATAGTAGAATTAAAATCCACCGAGATAACTCCACCTGAGGCCAACACCGACCCAATAAAAGGGACAGAACAAACACCGCTGCCGGCAACTACCCTAACGCTGCCGACACCCAATACAGCGCAACCGCAACAACAAGATATCGAAAAGACGCTGCAGGAAGAAGAAAGGAAGAAACGTCAGAAAGAAAAGGACGAGAAGACTTTGGAGTTTAACAGAATCCACTGGGCAGGCATAGTTAGATTACGTCGAGAGAGAGAAGAAGAGGCCAGAAAGACCCAGGAACCACCAATGCTGCCGAAGGAAGCACCCCCTACGACCAACAGAGATGGCAAAAAGCTAATGGAGTTTAAAATGAACCCCACAGAAATGCCGAAAAGAGAAAGGATGTGGGAACTACCGCCACCGATACAAATTCAACCCAGA